>BROG01000872.1:0-127500 GCA_030159075.1 Atrina japonica
ACGAAATCCACCTGCACTAAATGTACCTGAGGTAGCTGCTACTGGAGACAGGATTAATGATATAAATGACAATCCCATCTTACAACATATTCAAGAAAATGACCCAGACTTCAAACCTATCATTCAATACATAAAAAAAGTCACAACATTTTCATATTTCCAGTGGCTTATATCACCTACACCAGGAGAGAGGTAAAGGATTACCACCTGAACGAAGTCTAATAGGACAACTTGTTGTACCTAAAGCACTGAGGCGAGATGTTCTGATGTCATATCAGGAGGAGATAATCCAGGATTCGAGATATGCTGGTGTCATATCAGGATTGCATATCATGAGGAGGCAATCATGACTTCGACAGAACAGCAAAATCAATAAAATCTAAATATCACTGGCCTAGAATGTGTATGGATATTGAGGAATATACTGAGGCATTTCCCTTAAAATCGCAAGAGACTACCGAGATTGCCCCTTTTTTACTCAATGAATGTTTTTCTAGATGGGGTGCTCCAAGAACACTGATATCCGAAAGAGGTCAGAACTTTATGTCCCAAGTTAATGCAGGTCCTCTATGAACTATTTGATATCACACGTCATTATACGACATCTAACCATCTACAGAGTAATGCAGTCTGCTGTGGACGAATGAACTCGTTATTATACAAACCTTGAGAACATACTGCAACAGAGGACAAATCAACAACAGCCACATCAACCAACTCAGAAGAAAGTTAAACAAAAAGAGACTACAAACAATAGAAACACAGAAAAATCAAAACCATCAGAAAGTACAAATTGACCACACTCAAAATTCTCAAGGAAGTACACATATTACAGATAAACAAAATAACAACAAAATAACAATACTACAAACCGAAAGTACTCCAACAACCCCCCCCCCCACCACCCACCCCAAGAAGAGACAAATACATAAATAGACCTCGTAGACCCCCCCACCAACCACCTGACCACTTTTACCAGAAGGACGTCACAAAAAAGGGCCTCAGCAAAGCCCAATGATCATCAAATGTACATATTTCACAAAAAACTTCAACAGACACACTTTTACACTTTCGCTTTAGAAGAATTTTTTAATCCTAGTTGTACAAAACGTATGCTAACTTTATGTTATTTGCAGTAAAACATTGATAAGATGGGTTTTCTTTCATCTTACAAATGAAAATAGAAAATTGTGAAATATAATTATGAATATAATGAAATATTTTTTTGTAATATTAGCAAAATGGAACAACTTGTTTGTGTATCAGACCCAGACCGCAACTCATCACTTAATATATGCATGACCACTTTTTTCGAGTTATGTGCCAGAACTATAATAATTCAACCCTACTATCTAGTGTACAGGACGTCAAATATAATAATAATTGATAAAGGTCACATGTTGACAATATATATATATATAGCAAAGTGTCACCAAAGTGTCACGTGTATTTCTTAGCAAACAAAGTGTCACATGTAGATTATATATATATATATATATATGTATATATATATATATATATAATACAGCAAAGCAAGCACACATGAGATTATATATATATAAAAATTGCTCTCTGGATGTCAGGACATAGACAAATCCGGTAAAAATGGATAAAACCATGGGATCAGTGCTTATCCTTACAGTTAAAGTCCAATGTAGGATATTCACACAGAAACAACCGCCAACGAAAAGGCAACTCAACATTTCACTTAGTGAAACAGCAAACACAAAGCACACTTTTAAAACGCGGTTTTCGATATCAATTTCGCATTTTCATATGTTGGCACGCCCTGCAGAGAATGCAGGTGACTTATTAACTTAAATGTGGAAAATTTACGAGTCGTCGCGTTAATCTTAGTTGCTACTCTGCTAAGTATGAGTGTTGGTTCGCTATATATCGCATATTAATGTACAGAGAACTTTTTCTTCTTTTGATGCAGTTTCTGCTATGCTGCACGGCCAATGGAGCACAATTGGTTCCCCCAATTGCCGACATGCAAGGGGTTTTTTATATCATTCAGAGTGGTGTTTGACGAAACATGCCAATCACTAGATATCCATTACACAGTGTATAAAAATTTTTTATGAATAGTAGTGTAAAGAGTTGAGAAATCATAAAACTGTGAATTCGAAAAAAATTGAAATTTTCTAAAAGCTAGAGTATCCACATCTGAAATGGCAACTGTACAGGCTATTAACAGCTGTCTTTCATCTTACAAATTAAAGTATAGAAAATTATGAATACGGACACGTATAATTATGAATATAATGTAGGATTTCCAGAAATTAAACCCAAGTTTTTAATAAACAATTATAGAAATGTGCCTTACAAATATTATTATTTGCAAAAAAGATGTCGAACTACTTCTGGATCATTAAATACAGAGGGATAACGTGAACAATACGAGCTGTATGGATGACAAAGTGTATTCATGTTTGGTCCAGCACAGGAATCGCAAACTGAAATTCTATTAAAGGCTTCCGGCAAAATAAGATTTTTGAGGCTAGCATCAAAATTGAGATGAGTGTTCTTGAATAAGCTTGTAGGGTGTATAGCTATATGCATACATTTTTCATACAGGACTGAACAAGCCAACTCTATGTTTATTTGTAAATTTAAGTTTAAAGGAAAAGACAAATTTGTATAAGAATGCGAAGGAGTTCATGTATAGAGCAGGGATTTTCGAGTTTATGTCAGAAATGCTGGGATATTATAATACGTTAAACTGCAGCGTCTTACGTTAAATTAAAAAGTTCTGCAACCTATTACTTCATTCACCCAAGTACTATTATAGATAAAACAAAGTGTCACATGTACAAAGTGTATTTCATATCAAAAACATATATATAAAATATATAATAATTGATAAAACAAAGCACACACACATGTCACATAGATTATATATATATATAATAATTGATAAAACAAAGTGTCACATGTAGATTATATATATATAATAATAATTGATAAAACAAAGTGTCACATGTAGATTATATATATATAAAAATTGATAAAACAAAGTGTCACATGTAGATTATATATATATATATATATATATATATATAATAAATAAAACAAAAAGAGTCACATGTAGTCAAAGTGTCACATGTAGATTAGACAAAGTGTCATAAGATTATATATATATATAATAATTGATAAAACAAAGTCACATGTAGATTATATATATATATATATATATATATATATATATAATTGATAAAACAAAGTGTCACATGTATATATATATATATATGTATATATATATACATAAAGTGTCACATGTAGATTATATATATATATATATTTAACATGCACATTCCTTGTATACAAGGTACAAGCTTTACTATATATATGACCTTGTCAAATTTCTCATTACATCAGCATCACTGTTTGACTATTAAGGTTTTGATGTGCTACATTGTTACTATGAACAATCAGTGTATGTATGTATGTAAAATGTATATACATGAAAGGTAAATGTGTAATTATATTGTGTGCTCAACCACACAAACATAAATATGTTGATTTTCTCACACTTGACTATAGTCATACATTTTTTTTTAATGTTAAGAACATGCAATGTACTACTCCAGGATACAGCAGTGGGATAACTTTCATATCACTATTGATATCGAGTACTGCTAATTCATAATTATCTGTACTTCCTGTTGGAATGTCTGAGTGACTTGTAACTGAGGTTAGTCTTGTCCATGTCCGGGATGGACAGGTAGTCCTCAGTTTATCGCACATCATCAGGACTAAAGTATAACACAAGGATGATTTATTGCGACTATCATCACTGAACAAGTGTAAATACATGCATTAATTTCCTTTCACTTTATGTATATATATTTACTCGTAATTTCAAATTCTATTCATGAGTGAGATGATATGTTGATATCAATCATGTTTCTCATGTAGTGGTATATATAATATATATATATATATATATATATATATATATACAGTGAAACCTGTATATAGGGGTCACCCAAGGAACCAGAAAATATTTACCTTTATGTGCAGGTGGCCCTTATAATGCTCTTATCCTGATGATATATATATATATATATATATATATATATATATATAGGGGGTCACCCAAGGGACCAGAAATATATTTACCTTTATAGGTGATATATATCCTGATATATATATATATATATATATATATATATTGTTTATTTTCTTGTATCATATACATTTATGTTTTCGTCACAATTCAAATTTTAGTGTACTTTAATTTGCATGCATATTGGTAAATCATATGCAATTACACTTCACTTCATAAGCCCAGCAGTCAGTAACAAATATTGCCCAAAATTGTCAGTTTTAGCCCCTTTGTCCCATTCCTAAGGGTCTAGGGCATATATGGCATATTGCATGCATGAGATCATGCCAACCTTTACCACCCATACCTTGAGCGTCGCTCAGAAACTGTTAGTAAGCCCAGAAGTCAATACGAAATGTGGTCCCAAAATGTCAGTTTTAGCCCCTTCCTGAGGGTCTAAGGCATATGTGGCATAGTGCATGTGAGAGGTCATGCCCACCTCTACCTCCCATATCTTGGGCGTCGCTCAGAAACTCCCAGTAAGCCCAGATATCAATACCAAATATGGTCCCGTAACATCAGTTTTAGCCTGTGTCCCCTTCCTGAGGGTCTAGGGCATTTTTGGCAAAGTGCATTTAAGAGGTCATGCCCACCTCTACCTCCCATACTTTGGGTGTCGCTAAGAAACACCCAGTCAGCCCAGCAGTCAATGACAAATTGTCAGTTTTCGGCCCATATCTCCTTCCTGAAGGACTAGGGGATATGTGGCATAGTGCATGTGAGAGGTCATATCCACCTCTACCTTGCATACCTTGGGGATGGCTCACAAATCTCGCAGTAAGCCCAGCAGTCAATAACAAATATGGTCCCAAGATGTCAGTTTTATCCCGTGTCCCCTTTCTTATGGTCTAGAGCATATGTGGCATAGTGCATAAGAGAGATCATGCCCATCTCTGCCTCTTATACATGTACCTTGGGCGTCGCTCAGAAACTCCCAGTTAGCTCAGCAGTCAATAACAAGTATGGTCCTGATATGTCAGTTTTAGCCCCAGTTTCCCCTTCCTGAGGGTCAAGGGTATATGTGCCATAGTGCATGTGAGAGGTCATGCCTATCTCTACCTCACATACCTTTACAATGGTATAGATTAACCATAGCCTCACCCCACACACACAAAAAAAAATCTTACAGTAGGAAGCCTACATACAGCAGTAGCTTAACAGTCGGTTCTTTTCCAAACTATGTATCTTTCCTTTCAATCACATATATAATAGACTTTGTGACCTGGTAAAGTTCTAGTGTTACCGCTATTTCTCAAAAAGGACTGAAGGGATCTCCTTGAAATTTGGCTTGAGGTCTAGTTGTGCATATTACATTTCAGAGAGATTGGAATCCAACATAGCAAACAGGCGGCGATTGTGGATTTTGACCAAAGTAAGTTTGATATCGCCATTTCTCAGAAAGGACTGATGGGATCAGGTTGAAATTTTACATCAAAGTTCCCCTTAAGATCTAGTTGTGCATATTGTATTGTCAGATAGATCAGAATCCAATATGGCCGACAGGTGGCCATCTTGTATTTTGACCATAGGAAGTTTGTTATTGCTATTTCTCAGAAAGCAACATAGCCGCCAGCGCAGGACATAGTTTAACACTGGACCCTATGGGAAAAACATATTTTGATTAGTCCTCTGAAATTATGAGAGCAAATTGAACCAAACTCTACAGGAATGATGTATGGAAGGTGTTTTACTAAACCTGCCAAAATTTTTCCAATCTGCTAAAAAACATGGACAAGCACAGGACATAGTTCATTGCCGACCTCATGGGGAAAAACATTTTGATCATCATCTCAGAAACTACTGAAGCAAGTTAAACCAAACTTTGTAGGAATGATATATGGAAGGCCCTTTACTAAGATTGCTCAAATTTTCCCAATACGCCAAAAACATAGCTGCCAGTGCAGGACATACCATAGTTAAACACTGGACCCTTTGGAAAAAAAAAAATTATTTGATCATCTCTAAAACTACTGAACCAAGTTGAATGAAACTTTAAAGGAATGATGCATTTATGGTCATTTAGTGAGATTGCTCTATTTTTTCGGATTCACCAAAAAAACATGGCCGCCAGCACAAAACAACTGGAAAAGTCGTACCCATCGTTTTGTACACAATATTACTTATATGTAATTTGTACACAATACTGTACAAATTATGGTTACATCGATGACTTAGTTCTCAAGCACATAGAAAAACTACCTGGTCTCGATCATTTTTCTACATACGAATCATGAATACCCGTTATGCTTTTTCGGTTTGTTCCATTCCGTACAGTTTTGTTGGAATAGTTAGTGTTCATATCATGTGACCTCAACAGAATGTCTGGCAAGACCCCTTCCACTTTCATATTATAAACACTGACAACATTCAATGACGTCTTCTCTCAGTTCTTCTCCTGGGATTTAATTGTTGATAGATATTGGAATCGTTTCTTGTAACGACCCATTCAAAACTCAGCAATGAATTTCCATGTCAGTTGACCTTTAAGTGTCATCATTTTTGTAATGGCTGATTCTAGATCTGCTTCATTTTCATCTTACACACCCTGAAGGTCCTGAAAAAGTTTTTTTAAATTGTTTTTACCTGTAATACTACCAAGTATCTGATATCTTTTTATCATCAAAGAATAATAGCATAGCTTAGGTTATCAATTTTGATAACAGAGAGAGAGACAGAGAGAGAGAGAGAGAGAGAGCAGGTTATACAACAGAAGGACCAGGGTGTACAGTAGAAGGACCAAGATATATGAAAGAAGGTCAAAAATGTTTTATAATATTCCAATCCTATCTAACCAGATATCCGCAGGCACAAAAAGATGGAAAACTCTTTTTGATGACACAGACAATTTAATTTGGCCCAAGTTTTCTAATTTTCCATTCCATGTAACAACAAATACCATACATCAGTGGTTCCAGTATAGAATAATTCACCATTTATCAGTAACACATTTTTGTTCAAAATTGGAATAGTTACCTCCCCTCTTTGTACACTTTGAAATTCTGAACTAAAAACAATTATTCAATTATTATGAGAATGCCCTGAAGTACAAAAATGACTGGATAGATTTGACATATTATTAGAGGCTCTCATGATTCCCTTCACAGTAAATAAAACTAGAATCTACATTTATATCAAAATCTTCTTCCCAGCAAGAGCTGAAAATGAAATAATCATCATTATAAAACAGTATATTTATAAAACAAAATGTCTAGGCAACTCACTAAATATAAATGCTCTTGTAAATTCTATCAAACAAAATAATACAGTTCAAAAAGTTTATTGCTAATGGCAAGGACAATATATTTAAGGATTAATTTGAAGAAGAGTGGAAGAAATGGGAAAGATAAATCCAATAGGGAACTTTCGAGTTAGCCCAGATTACCGTTATAATCTTGCTTTTATAATCGCCAGTTGTGTTCCTTTATGTTAGTTCTGGTTTCCATAATATATAGATAGCCCCCATAGCACAATTGGTAAAAGCACCCTGCAAGTGATTGGAAGGTCCTGGGTTAGATTCCCCATCTGTCTACACATTTTTCTCTGCGTGATACATTTCAGTAATTTGGTGTTCAACTACATAACCCACTTTTGGTGCATTTTAAGAGTCTCTTAGGTTTCTTTATACAAAATAAATTTAATGCGCTAAAAAGTAAAAATATTTCCATTTACTTTACATATGTTGTGAAGGTAAATATGAAAGTCGGAAGAACATATGAGGAACAAAATTGAGAAAGTGCGAATAAACGCAGGATCATAATTGTAATCCGGGCTAACTCAAAAGTTCCCTAGTACAGCATATTTCCAATATGCAGTTGTACTTCCAATAAATATATATTTACATCATAACATGTAAGTATACATGTATGTTTATATATAGATACATGTATATGTGTTGTACAAGTGTGTGCATGCCCACAATATTAAGCATTTATTTTTAATACATGTACACCGACAATTTCATATTTCAGACAATGTTGATCTAATTTTAGAATGTATTACTATTTAATACATAATTTTATTATATATATATATATATATATATATATATATAAAATAATAAGATGTAAGCCCTGAACAAAGTTAAATTGTTTGAGATAATCTGTCTATATATACATGGCAACATGTTAAAAACCACACAATCTTACCATTGAAGATACAAAATTGAACTGCACAGTAGACAGTCATCTTTCTTACTATTAACTGTAAATAGTAATACATGTAGGTTTACTTATTTTTACAATCTAAGAAGGAAAGAAAATTAATATACTTGTATCATCTGCTTTTCCATAATCATTCTCTCTCTCTCTATCTCTCTCTCTCTCTATATATATATATATACCATTATATCATATTTATGTTTATGTAGATGTTTTGTGAATGTCATGTCATGTTTGTTATGTCCTGTAGAAAAGTGATAAAAAAAAAAGAAAGACCAAGATATACAGTAGAAGTACCACTGTACACAGTAGAAAGACCAGGGTATACCGTAAAAGTACCAAGTTATACAGTAGAAGTACCACTGTACACAGTAGAAGGACCAGGGTATACCGTAAAAGTACCAAGTTATACAGTAGAGGTACCAAGTTATACAGTAGAAGTACCAAGCTATACAGTAAAAGTACCAAGCTATACAGTAAAAGTACCAAGCTATACAGTAGAAGTACCACTGTACACAGTAGAAGGACCAGGGTATACAGTAAAAGTACCAAGCTATACAGTAAAAGTACCAAGCTATACAGTAGAAGTACCAAGCTATACAGTAAAAGTACCAAGCTATACAGTAAAAGTACCAAGCTATACAGTAGAAGGGGCCTGGGCATACAGTACAACAACCAGGGTATACAGTAAAAGGACCAAGCTATACAGTAGAAGGACAAGGGTATACAGTAGCAGGACCAGGGTATACAGTAGAAGGACAAGGGTATACAGTAGAAGGACCTGGGTATACAGTAGAAGGACCTGGGTATACAGTAGAAGGACCAGGGTATACAGTAGAAGGACCAGGGTATACAGTAGAAAGACCTGGGTATACAGTACAACAACCAGGGTATACAGTAAAAGGACCAAGCTATACAGTAGAAGGACAAGGGTATACAGTAGCAGGACCAGGGTATACAGTAGAAGGACCAGGGTATACAGTAGAAGAAGGGTATACAGACAAGGGTATATACAGTAGAAGGACCAGGGGGTATACAGTAGAAGGACAAGGGTATACAGTAGAAGGACCAGGGTATACAGTAGAAGGACAAGGGTATACAGTAGAAGGACCAGGGTATACAGTAGAAAGACCTGGGTATACAGTACAACAACCAGGGTATACAGTAGAAAGACCTGGGTATACAGTACAACAACCAGGGTATACAGTAAAAGGACCAAGCTATACAGTAGAAGGACAAGGGTATACAGTAGCAGGACCAGGGTATACAGTAGAAGGACCATGGTATACAGTAGAAGGACCTGGGTATACAGTAGAAGGACCTGGGTATACAGTAGAAGGACCAGGGTATACAGTAGAAGGACCAGGGTATACAGTAGAAGGACCAGGGTATACAGTAGAAGGACCAGGGTATACAGTAGAAGGACAAGGGTATACAGTAGAAGGACCAGGGTATACAGTAGAAGGACCAGGGTATACAGTACAACAACCAGGGTATATAGTAGAAGGACAAGGGTATACAGTACAACAACCAGGGTATACAGTAGAAGGACCAAGCTATACAGTAGCAGGACCAGGGTATACAGTAGAAGGACCAAGGTATATAGTAGAAGGAGCAAGACAGAGTTTTTGAAATTCATTGGTCTTACCAGAAAAACCGGTAAATTTTACAAAAGTCCAGTGACTTCTATCTGATAACTGGTCCAAATGACCAGTAATTTCCCTTATCATTTCAACTGTGTATATATACAGACCAGTAAAAACAATTTTATTGACCAGTGGAATTAATATATTCACTGGTCCAGTTGACCAGTAATTATTTTTTATTTCAAAATGTCTGCCGAAATATACAGTAGCAGGACAGGGTATATAGTAGAAAGGCCATGAAAAACGGTAGCAGCACCCGGGTATACAGTAGAGGGATCAGGGTAAACAGCAGAATGACCAGGGTATACAATGCAGTAGCAGGACCGAGGTATACAGTAGAAGGACCTGGGTATACAGTAGAGGACCAGGGTATACAGTAGAAGGACAAGGGTATACAGTAGAAGGACCAGGGTATACAGTAGAAGGACCAGGGTATACAGTAGAAGGACCAGGGTATACAGTAGGACCAGGGTATACAGTAGAAGGACCAGGGTATACAGTAGGACAAGGGTATACAGTAGAAGGACCAGGGTATACAGTAGAAGGACCAGGGTATACAGTAGAAGGACCAAGGTATACAGTATGACCAGGGTATACAGTATGACCAGGGTATACAGTATGACCAGGGTATACAGTATGACCAGGGTATACAGTAGAAGGACCTGGGTATACAGTAGAAGGACCAGGGTATACAGTATGACCAGGGTATACAGTATGACCAGGGTATACAGTAGAAGGACCTGGGTATACAGTAGAAGGACCAGGGTATACAGTAGAAGGACCAGGGTATAAAGTAGAAGGACCAGGGTATACAGTAGAAGGACCAGGGTATACAGTAGGACCAGGGTATACAGTAGAAGGACCAGGGTATACAGTAGAAGGACCTGGGTATACAGTAGAAGGACCAGGGTATACAGTAGGACCAGGGTATACACTATATACTATATAGCCAGGACTGACTGAGATTGTTACTTTCTTTAAATTGGATAATGTTTTAATTAAAACATGGATGATTTTATGTTATTTGTATTGAAATAAAGTATCCCCTTTAAATCGGTATATATTAACCATAACACACACACACACACACACACCCACCCCCCAAAAAAAAAATCTTGGAGTAGGGCTAAGGGTCCTATCCAGTACGGTAGTAGTTAACCAGTCGGTTCTCTTCCCAATTGTGTACCTCTTCCAAACTGTGTACCTTTGCTTCCAATCACAAATGTAATATACTTCGCGACCTGGTAAAGTTTCAGGACATTGTCTGCCATTCCGGCAGTCTGCACCCACCCGCACATGTCGTCACCAGACACGGGAGTCCAAATCTTGGATCGTGAAGTATGACTATGATGAACTGCTCCATGATGACTGACCTACTTTCGTTTTGTCGCGAGCTTATGAATATGTATAGCCTAAAGACCACGTGAGACCATAGCCTTCTAGTGCTTCTCATGTAATAATGGCATACGTACAGTAGAGTGAGAACGGAGGAGGCCTGATAAATATTTCCACCGAGCAAAATGGAAAAAGTTTCAGGAACACAATTACATTATGGTGATTTCATAGTTATTGCAGTGTATTTTGCGTTTGTTCTTTTTGTAGGGTTATGGGTAAGTTTTTTGCATTTTATTTTAATAAATATTTTCTTTCTTTTTTGCGTACTGGAAATTTCTGGAAATTCAATTGGAACTCAAAACAGCTCAAGGAAAATAGTCCATTAATGGAAATTTTATGTTTGAATCAGGCTAGCCGACACATGCCGTTCTTGTCAATTTTCCCATCTGATAAATCACCTGGGTCTTGGTAAGGTAATGAGTAGATTATCTAATTTAGTGCAGATATTTGTGGAAATGTTAACTTGCTGATAACGCGACGGCAGTTGCAGAAGATATTAATAAATTGATCAACCTTCGTATGAAGCTAATAGCTTTATATATCGCTGGTATGAAGTTCACTGGCTTATTGCTAAATTACAATAACTTATTATCGATACAGTTAAACGCACCATTTACATCACAAAGTGTCAATAACTTTACTTTACGCGCAAATCGTAAATCCTGCTTGATTTAGATCTTATGTATGGGACTCTCGAGAGACATGTTTCATTTCATGATTATTGTCAGGGCCTATAATTGATCTTAAAATCGGTCGAGATCTATTGTCTATAAGCTGCTTAGCATTGTTTACGTTTTGGTGGATAGAAAAATACCAAAGAAAAGAAAACAAACTAATGAACACGACCGCGAACAGGAAAAAATGACTTCAGAAACGTAGACGTCTAGATACGCTGGAGGCGGATCTTAAGTTTTACACTATGTATAGTGTCGGATACTTTTTAACGATGTTTTTGTAGTAAACTTTTTATATATATATATATATATAAGGTAATGATTTAATATCTGTAGTTTATGTCTTGAGAGAAAATCACTTGTGGCATTTTAAAATTGATCCAGTTTTTATGAAACAGATTTCAGTTATATATTCTAACAAGATTAATTCTAGGTAGATTTGAATTTTTAGGATTAATTAATATATACATGTATACTACTTGTTCAGAGATGTGTTTGATTAGGTATTTGGTGAAAAATTTAGAATATAAGTTTGTTTCCTTATAAAATTAAGTAGATCTAGATTTCTAGTCCTCCTCCGAGAAAATAAAAAAGCAATGCGAAAAGAAGGTACTTTCACAAGGGGAAATATAGCAACATTTAAAAATCATTGGAATCATCCTGGCATATAATATAAAAAATCAGAAGTATATCATTGGCGTCGGAAGCAAATTGAAAGTGGGGGGAGGCTAAACCAACTTAAAACACACACAGGCCAGAAACGTCTGGGGGCTAAGCCCCAATTTTCAACACCTATGTCTATCTTTGCAAAGCCCCCCCCCCCCCCCATAAGTCATACTGATTTTAAGCAACTTTAAGCAACTTCGACTTTTCTCAATTTTAAAATGCCTCAGAACTCACTTTTGTATTTATTTCCTATGAATACTCTGCTCAGTATATGTATTTGTATCTAATATGGCAGTCTACGTCAAATTTTTTTGGCCCCCACAGGTCATTCGGACCTGTGTGGTTGGGTTCCACACAAGTCTGAACCGAATATTGTCAGTCAGAAAAAATTTATAAGGTTAATCGATAAACCACAATTATTACATAGCCTTGATGTAATCCTGATCAAGCAGACAGTCACTTTGACATGCAGTGCTCTACAACAATAAAAAAATCACTTTTCTTTTGAACCAGTAGTTTTACTAGCTAGCCAGGATTATATATAGTGGTGTGTGTGTGTGTGCATAACGCTACTTTTTTAATGATTGAAAAATTTCGTGACAATTCACCTTTAAGTCACTGGCGTGTGTATTGTATATTTATATAATAAGAGATAAGTAGAATCTGTACACATTAACATTTTATTACACTTTATGTTATTTAAAATTTGTAACATTGCGACATTTTCAATATCCATGTAGATATTTTTTCAAAATAAATAAACAAATTAATAAATAAAAATAAAAAAAGAAAGAAAAGGTGGGTGTGACACGGGGTGTGTCATTGCTAATTTGGAGTTCAATTTAAGTATATTTCTGTTTTTCGTTCAAGCATCATATATTTTCCCAATTTATGGACCCTGGACCCAGTACTGTATACATGGTTAATTTTGTCCCGTATTATTTTTGCCCTACTACACTTGCAAAAGTTTCGCCCCATTTTAAATTCGCCCAAACTCTTTACATTTCCATTCAAGTAAGGTGTGTAATGTGTTTAACAAGCAGCAATTTCTATCATTGATTAAATATAATTTTATTGCAAAGTTTAATATAACAGTCAATATTTCTTCATATCTACTTTACAAGGTCACATTCAAGTTTTATGATCAATTCTGTGTGTCGTTCAAAATGAAATATATAATGGATAATCTCTGTAATTACCAAAAATAGATTAATTTACCGTTTTTAAAATCACAAAGTTTTGAATTCGCCCACTAATGATGGGGTCGGAAAAAAATGGGGTGGGTGGGGCGGGAGAATTTCCCTGTATACAGTAAATAAAATAATTTCCGTAATATATCAGAACTGCATATAATTTACACTTAAATACTAATGCAAACGGACATTAAATGTGGCCACTTCAGGAGCATTTTACAAATAAGCAAAGGCATTATAGATACATGCAATACATGATCACCAAATCAGCATGTCACATGCATTATCATAGATAAAGTTTCATATTACAAAATTTGAAATTTTATCAAGTAATTAGTAATTTGGAATATGTTGTAATATTTCATTTTATTTGGATACAAATATTATCTGTATATGTATGACAAATACAAAATACAGTATTTGGTGCATGACAATCGTCACTTTAAACAAACGGACAAGTATATCATTTGTTATATTTACACATGAATATAATGTTAACAACCCCCGCTACTTTTACTATGTTTACACAAAGAATGTGTGACGTAATATATAGGTAAATTAATTACAACGCAGCGTTATATTATGAAAGGTAAATTTAATTCTAATTCTAATTGATAAGATGAACAACTTTTATTCAGTGACGTGAAAAGAATGTATCAATGGTATTGAATATGATAAAATTTGTTTCAGACATAACTACAGTAAAACCTTTGAATGCCACAAGCTTTTAAAATATGCCTTTCCTTGAAATTTAAAAAACAACAACAAACAATTAACAAACAAATTGTAATTTATATGCAACAAAATAAACAACAAAGAAACAAATTTTAATTGCTATTCATTCTTATTGTTTCTTCGTATCCTGTTTTCATTCCATATACATGTATTATTTACTATTGTCTTACAAATGTACTGCCAAATTAATATGAGTAGTGTATAAAGGCAAAAGGGGGCGAAAATAAAACCGGGTTGAATATTTCCCTGTATACAGTATTTTGGAGGTAAGAAAATCCCTAGTCTGACCCTGTTATATGAGCAATTTTACCAGTTTACTTGTGGGAGATGCAGTGGACATAATGTAACCAGATTTTCTTCTTTAACATTTAACATTAAGAGCTGGCCACCATTGTTTGTCTACAGTATAATTGAGTTTTGTTTACTGAAAAAAACTCCATACAAATAAAGGGAGACAACTCTAAGTATAATCAAAACACAATACATGTAGTACGTTAATTCACCTTCACTTTATTCTGTAGTCATTGTCCCCAATGACCCGACCTGGCTTAGTCGGTAGCATGCTCGACTCTGGATCGTAAGGTCGTGAGTTTGAGTCCCGCCGGCGGCAGGTTGGTTTCCTGTTTTTCGGATGAGACAGTAAAAACTGGAGGTCCCGTAGGTGTCGGCACGTCAAAGAACCCTCACTGCTCAATGGCCGTAAGTGCTGAGCATAGGCCAAAATTTGAAGCCCTTCACCGGCATTTGGTGACGTCCCTATATGAGTGAAATACTCTTGAGTGGGACGTTAAACAAGAATAAACAAACAAAAACATTGTCCCCAAAACCTGCATTGTACTATCACAAAGCAAATTGTGATTTAAAAACATTTTTGGACATTTTATAATTATTAATCTGAAATGCATATATATTTCAAGTTTTAGGTATAAAAAGTATGCAGATTTTTGAAATAGAAAAATACTTTACAATTTCATGTACTGATACATGTACATGTATCTTATTATTTGATTACTTTAAGCTTAATGTACATTTATTACTTTACTGTTTGTTAGAACAGGTTTCACTTACACTTAACAACATGACACATTGTCTACTTTCCTTTAAGAAATCTTACATTCCTTATATGTTTATATTCTTAAGATTAAAAGTGATTGTTTCTACATGCACGTAAAAGACATCTAAATTGATCTATACATTTTATAAACTTTTGTACAACTTTTATTAGTCAGTTGGCGTCAGACTTTCATGCTGACAAGATCCATCTAATGTGAAAGTCCAAAAATAGCACAAAGGAATTCCCGAACTTTGACACACTCGGTGTTCATTTTATAGCCAATCATCAATATTTGGCGTCAAGGAGGAGCATTCAAGATGACAGACAAGAGTGTAAAGGTTTCGTTTTGCCACTGTTAACGATGATTGTGTCCAAGCATCATTGGAAGAGAGGAATTCTAAAAATACTAGACTTGCAACACATTTAGCCGTAACTTAAAACTTGTATCTTAATTGTTCATCCCGAATAAGATCACACAACGTGGCTAAATTCCTACATCTTACTGATATTTGTGAGATTTTCGGTTAATACATGGAGTTATCAACCCAAGAAAGCAATATTTTCCTTTGGCCTTCAGCCTAAGGCTAAGAAGATATCACATTCTTGGGTTGATAACACCATGAATTGCCCATACGAAATTGTCCGCCCTGATTTAAAGTGGATTCCAGGCGGACAATTAAGACGGATTCTGTCTTAATTTGCAAATACAATGTTGTACTATATTGAATATAATGGGCAGAATCAGGGTAGAATTTTAGGCAAAATTTGTAAATTAGTCCGCCTTATGCTAAGGCGGACTTTCTTTAGGCGGAATCCTGCTAGATGGAATTCATTTGCTGTAGGGGAATAATGTTAGACAGATTCTTAAGGTGGAATTATTAGGTGGAATTTCTTTACGTGGAATTTCTTTAGGCGGAATTTCTATAGGCAGAATTTCTGGCCGAATTGTGTTAGATAATATGATGGACTGTAGATAGACTTTACACCAAATGCCTGAAATTAACGTCTCACCATTAATTTTTGAAAAAAAATATCTGCATTTTAAACTAGACATAACCATAGGAACACCCATTCCAATATATTTTGGAAAAAGTCAACACTGATAATAGTGATGGCAAATAATCACTAGGCTCCAATTGGTCCAGGTAGGCTAAAATTATAGTTACAACATCAAACCATTTATAATTTTTTATTTCTTAAAAAACTTAACACATTCAATATCACGGCTTTCCTGCTTTTTCAGTTTGCTTTTTGGCATAGCAAACTAAATGTTTAGTCATGGCATCATTAACATCTTCATCAATGTAATCTCTGTTATTCTTTTATCCCCATACTGTGACATTAAAACTGAAAAAGAAAAAGAAATTAAAACTTACTTTTTTTAATTGATTGGCTACTAAACTTTAGTGCCATTTTAAGGATTTACTCTTAGTATATTGCAGGTGAATTCATTATTGTGTGTTGCTTACTTTTTGACAATTTAATTCAAATGAAAGTGGAAGATGTTACTTCTCCTTCATGTGCACTTCAGTGACTTGTATTGTTCTTTTTCAGTTGTCACCTTTGTGGCATTTTCTGTTATATATTTCAACATTTATAAAAAAAAATAGTAGTACATATTTCATTTTACTCAGAAATTAAGGGAAAAAAATGAGAATTACATAGGTATGTGAACCTACATTTACTTTAAAAGATATAGAAGGTGTAAATGATGTTTGTGATGAGCAAACAACATGTAACTATAAACTTTACAGTTAAAAATCATTTAAGATTACAACACTTACAAAATACATAATTATTACCCCCCCCCCTCCCCCAATTTGCTAGAAACAAGTGCCAGTGACATTACATTTATATAAAATTTGTTGGAACTTACCATTATGCATGTAGTTCTGATATTCCTGTATATTAGCTTTATATATCGCTGATAATTCTTATTTGTATGGTACTTCTGACTTGAAAGTCACTTCCTTTAAGTTTATCATCATGTTTAGATAAAAACCTAAGGTATAAGTCTTCATCAATGTAAATACACACAAAACAAATCACACAAACAGGAAATGGTGGTTTGCTACAAATTTCAAACTGACTAGTTATATGATACTTCATTGGTCAATCTGTCCAGAGGCTGAAAACATGGGAGGTACATCTAGGGATATCTATAACTAAGAGGACTGAATTAACGAATAATGCATTTACTAAACTTGGCAATAACACCATTTAAGACTCATACTTATATAAACTACCATGTGTAGGCCATTTTAAGCATTCAAAAGAAGTATATAAGAGCTATGTATTTCATTATTAGTTGCAAAGCATCCCTGTGTGGGGACTTCTGGAAGTACATGTATACATGGGAATCTTTAAGATCCAAAAATATCTATTGATACAAGGAAATCAGAGGTAAAAGTGGGAGCACCGAAAGTAATCTGATGAAAAGCTATAGATACTTTGACTAGTATTTTATTCAGACTAAAATATTCTTAATTTTTAATTTCCAGAAATTAATTTTTTTGTGTAATAATAGAAACATGTAACCTTTTATTTGTAAAATTAACCATATGGCTCCCCTATGAGTATGAGTTAAAAATGTGATATTGAGATAATTAAGGAATAATGCATGGCAACACTACTGAACACCATCTAAGCAGAAGATGTAAGAGGATCATATAGAAATATGTCAACTATATACGGTAGGATTAGATGATGACACAAAATTAAACTTACCACAACAAAACAAACTTATAAAAAATGCTGAAATTCTATTATTAATTGTTAAAAAAAAATATTAGTCACTTTTTAGCCAATCTTGACAATGCCAATAGGAGTTCATTATACCACCACTTAAATTAACAGTTTCACTTTGTGTTTGTTTGATAGTTAACAAAGAATATTCAATGGTTCAGTATAATGAAGTTACTGCCTTACAATAAATTAACTTTTAATTATATAATTGCTTTTGATGAGTTTGATTTTTAAAAAATGAATTCTGACATATTGTGTACAATTTACGTTAAAAAAAATATACATAAAAATAATTCAAATAAAATTTAATGTCCTCCAAAGGAAAGTATCAGTATGCGAAAAAAACAGTAAAACACTGAAAATTCACAAATTTTCGGCCACTTGGCCTTTATCATGTGCAAATTTGCACTGGAGCTTTGTATTGTGCAGACTTAATACTATGTAACTGATATACATACATATTGTCGTCTTTCATTTGATAAAGTCCAAGTGGCTGAAAATTTGTGAATTTTGAGTGTTTTTTCGTATATAAAAATAATACTTCTATTTTGAAATGGAAGATATTCTGTGGCCTAAAATATTTAATTTATAAAAAAAATATCATAAAAAGGACCCAAGTCTGGTGTCTTCCTCAAAAATTTGAATACTGAAAAAATTCTAAGTCCAAATCCATCTTAAGCTAGATTTACATGTACATACATTCTGAAAAATTCTAAGTATCCTATTCCGTCTAAAACAGTTACATTTTTGCCACTTTGTTCTTTTCTTGAGTTAAGACTTCCTTAAATTCTCTCTTAAAATATGTCTTAACTGGAATCATGTAAAGGTTCCACCTAATGTTTTAGGTGGAATGTTAGTTTTTTCCGTGTTCGCCTAAAGTCGGCTTGGTTAAAGGCGGAATCTGTCTTATATTTTCATACGGGAAACCTCAAATGAGGTCAATGATCGTATAATATCGTGCGACTATGTCTTTGTGAGTATTATTGCACTTACTACTAAGTTCTAGGAGTCAGACTGCTACAGACAGTCTTGACTTGTGTCGGCCATTATATAACAGTTGCAACCAGATTCAACTTGGTATAGAGGGACTTATTGTAATGCACACAATCACATCAACTATACTATACATACCAACTTACAACTCTATATATTATCACCATCGCATTCCACAGGTGATAGTACACATGATTACTTCACTTTCAGTGCAGGCCTTCCTCACAAATATCTGCAACACTGAAAATATGATAATTTGTTTGTGTTTTTCATGGTTGTAGCATGCCTGGAACTCTCACCTGTCACTTCTGACTGAAGAAACATATTGCTAATGACTTGGATAATGAATTGGATAATGGATACTTATTACTTCTTTGAGGTCACCTGACACAAAGGCTCAAGTGACATACATACATGTGATCCGTTTACATCCATTGACATCTGTTGTGTTTTCTGTAAACTATTACATGTACATTTTGAACTTAAAACTGGAAAACAGCAGAAGGGATTTACATAAAATTTTGGATTATTGCTCAGTAACTTGCCCTGACCATATGAGCTACAAATTGGTTCATCTTTAAAAATCATGAACCACCGATAAGATTTCATTTAAATATAATTGTTAACATACGAAGTCAATATCTCTACAAAGTTTATAAATGAAAACAAATTCTGTTCATAAACTAGTCCGGGCACATCAAATGATATGATAGTATAGTTTTCTAAATACAGATGGCATGTTGAATCAGAACTGATTGATATTTTGTATGCAAAGATATACATTTGTATCAATAAGTTTCAAGGAATGATCTATTTATAATTGTGAAAAAATGTCATGGTCATGGTGTCAAAGGCCAAGGTCATAGGCATTTAAGTAGACAGAACACAACACTCTTTGATTAATTTTTACATCACCTGTGTATTATTTCATCATATGTCAATTCACCATTAAAAGTAATAAACAGTACTTTAATTAGTCTTAAAACATCTTCTTTACATTTATCAATTGTAAAGAAAAACAAAACGGATTACAATTTTAGAGTGAGCAAAACCCTCTAATGATTTTGTGAAATTCATGACCCTGGGGGCAGGGATGTGGCCAATATAGCCTAATATATTGATGATATAATATACAGGATAAATGGCACTGGAATTGATAGACTTATGTGTTCTTGATGCTGAACCCTTCAAAACTTGAAGTTTAACAGTTACAGATGCAAGTTCATGCTAAAGCCTCACAGCCCTCTCTCATTTTCTAGTTGGTTAGATTTTTCACCAGATTAGGGTAGAGTACTATCATAAGTATAGCTCCATCTTTTACTGATTGATAACAATATTCTTTTGACGTTTCTTTCCTAATATATAGAAAGGAAAAAACAAATGTGTCTTGCTTTCATAGAAATACACAGACACATACAATTTTCACCTGTTTTAGGTCTGTAGATTTAATTTGTTATGTTTTTGATTGCATGATTCCACCCTCACCTTTGGCCATTCAGAGCTTTGAATTAGCTGCTGTTGTATAAAATATTATGTACTCCTATTTAACATTTATAAGGTGATCTCATTGTTTTACTAGGGCATTTGAAAGCTTAAATGTAGCTGTTTTCTCATGTGAAAATGTACCATTATTAAGCCATACAAATGTAGATCAAATATACACAGTGAGTGATTAGCCAGCATTGGTTGATTTTCTCTCCTTACAAAGAACATGTTATAACATAAATCTTCAGGCACTGCAGATGTTTTATGTATCTTTGTCATAGCGATCTTAATTCATGTCGTAACCAGGCAATGATCACTGGGTAGACAAAAACATGGTAGGACATTCACCTCATTCGCTCAATTCTGCATTCATTGTCCCAGAAACTTACATTGTAGCTTACATGTACTTATATTTCACATGCCTTCCTCACAAACATCAACACTGGAAGTGTGATCAATTTATATGTTTTTCATGCCTCTTAGTGGCATGTAGCATGCCGGGAACTCTCCTTTCTCACTGTAGAGGCATATATTTCTAAACTATATATACCTTGGAAAGTAGTTACAATGGAACCCGTCCTAAGAGACCAATGTCATGGACTACCTGTCTTTTGAGGCCACATTTTGAAACCAATTAGTCAAATAACTATGTAAATACTGTAATATTTGCTTCAGCAACCACCTGTGTATAAAGACCACCTGGTGTTTTTGCTGTCCCCAATTGTACTATTTGTGTACAAATCAACCTCTATATAAATACCACCCCCTATAAAGACTGGTTTTGTTGTGTCCCTAAGGGGGTGTATGTATATACATTGTGTTACAAGTTTCAGGGTAAAACATTTTACGAGAGATCACCTGTCTTGAGAGACCACATTACAATGGCAGATAGGCAGGTTCTGCTAGTACTGTACCCATTAAGTGACTATATTATCCTACTCCCATGTCAAAGAAAAAAAGAAGTTAATATCAAAATGATGGGATTAATGGACAAATGACAGGGAGTAGGCCTATAAAATAAGTCGATGAACATCAAATTTCAATCAAAAGAAAGTACTTTTGTACACATGTACTTGTAAATGAAAACAAATTAACATATAGTTCAACCCAGTTTAGAAATTATAGACGTATAAATGTTCGTGCTCAGTGTATATCTTGTGACGGCATAACATAAAAAAAGGAAATACATGTTACCATCATATACATGACAAAATTTGACAAGTAGTTGCCAAGCACATCTACATAAACCTTACCCCTTGTTAATATAAATTACTTTTACAGTTAGATTTATGTTAAATATCTTCTTTACCTTCTTTCTGTTTTTAATCATATAGTATTTATTTTTATCGCAGATTGAATCTTGCAGTGTTAACCAACAAATTTAAATGGTTCCTCTTCAAGTTTGATGATCCACCTTTGAAAAGGCTTTTAATTTTTGGTTTCTATAATCACAATTTATTGCCTTGATGTTGGACCCATAAAATCTCTTCTCTTTCAGTGTTGAGCATGTGGACACTGAGAATTGTTGGTAAACAAAATTTACATATACTAAAGTACATGTACATGAACTTCCGCTTTGCTATATGTAAATACAGTTAAACTCGCTTTAGCGACCACCTGTGTATAAAGACAACGTGGTCATAATGACTTTTTTGCTGTCTCCAATTGTACCATTTGTGTACAAATCCACCAAAAGGCTGGTTTTGTTGTGTCCGTAACAGGGTCTTTATATATGAGTTTTACTAGAAACTGGAACCTGTTCTGAGAGATCACTTCATATGTGACAAACAAAAGAGGTTTTGTCTTAGAAAGGATTATTTAAGTTGATTAAAATTGTAATTTTTTTACCATTGAAAACTGATGAGTATTGACGTTTTTCATTACGGTCAGAATGAACACCAAATTGGGAATTTTTTTCATCAAATTGTGAAAAAACTTGTGTATTTTGTATTGGCAACAGGGCCAAATTCCAGAAAAAGGCCCAACATACCAAAAAGGTTTTGCCCCCAGGGGGGGAGTCAATATGCATACATCCGAGTGAAAATGTATTAAGTCTTACTCTCTATATCTATGAATTATGAAGAACATTTTTAAAAATAGCATAAAACTGTCTGCTTAATTTGTGAAATTATTATCTACCCAAGGAGCAGAGGTTAACTGGATCATCAACTCCTGGGAAAAAAGGGACACTTCTGTAAATCAATGACCTAAACCAGTCCAAATGTGTCTTTAGGGGTGAATAATAATACACGGGCTTTATGCAATGGAAATACATATATGTATTTGTGTGAAGCTCATTAAAAGAATTTAGAAGGATGCAAATTATTTTTTGTGAAACTTCGAATTTGGAAAGGTACATGATACAGGGTTCAACTTTAAGGTTTTTCCGTTTGTCCAGAACTTCTCAGGACAAGTGAAATTGTTGAGAGAAAAAAAATAAATTCAATTAAAATAATTCTTGTTTAAACACAAAATAAAATTTTTGAATGTTACACTTGATTTTCGGACAAGTCATTTTTGCACCCAGATTAAAATAACTACTTTTCCTATTGGACAATTAGTGGAAATTTTCATTATTGTTGACCCATGGACATGTATGACTGGCAAATGAAATGTTTCAAAATTATGTGAATGAGTATCACAATTAAAACAAAGCCCTTCAAGACTAAATTGCTCTCCAAAATTTAATCTGATGTCTTCAGAATCAGAATACCGAAGAAGGAAGCATTTATTGAACTTCTCTTTACATTTTAACTTATCGACCCCTGGAAAGCAATGGGCTCTTCTGAAAATCAATTACCTCGACCAGTCCAAATGTATCTTTAGGGATAAATGGTTGAAGCAGTCTGTTTATCACTTCCTGTAGATTCCCAGGGTTTTAAATTGCAAATTTACATATGTATACATTGATGGTAAATAAGAATTGATTGCTCTTGTTGAAGTTGATGTGTTAGTTATTGACAAACTTACAGAGTTGCTGTTTGGTTTGTTGTTGACTTTTGAATGGTACATAAACATCAAACAAGAAAAGACTTTTTATCTTAACATTTTTGCTGAAACAACTCACTGTGTAAAAATAATTCATCATTAGATGTGACGTCAGTGTATTTGTTTAGTATGATTAGTTTGACTTGTTCAAGGCTTGACATATCTGGTACTGCAATCACTTAAAATGAAAGCTTGATTGTCATAAGAATTTTGTATGGTGAACCCCAAGGGTTTTAATCAAGAAAGTCATTGTGAATTAAAAAAAATATTCCAGTTGAGAACTTCATAAATTTCCACCTTGAACAAAAACAATCTGTCATATGTATGTGCATATGAGCAAAATATTTGATTTATGTTTAGATATTTAAAAAGCTACAGCATGGTTTATGCTTTAATATACTTTTAGTTCATATGTTAATAATGCATTTACATATACTCACCCACTGAGCTAAAATAAGAACTGTAAGTCTCCAATGTCAAGGTCACTAAGGCAGAATTGTCAAGGTCACCAAGCCAATGCTAACTTGTAATGAAAGCAACTGATTTCAATTACTCTGATAGCTACATGTATAGTTATTTTCTTAAAATTCATGCAGAAACGACTCAACAAAGTCACCATAGATTTTGTTTGAATTCTTTGGTGAATTTAATTTTAGCCCTGCGTTCGTTGACCATCCATCATCCATCCTGAATAATTCTTGTTACCTCTATTTCTCAGAAAGTATTGAAGGGATCATCTTCAACTTTAAAATCAAGGCTCCCTTGAGGTCTAGTTGTGCATATTGCATTTTCAGAGAGATCAGAATCCAATATGACTGACAAGGGACCATCTTGGATCTTGACTAAAGGAAGTTTGTTACTGCTACTCCTCAGAAAGGGCTGAAGGGATCTACTTGAAATTTGACATGAAGGTTCTCTTTGAGGTCTAGTTGTGCATATTACATTTTCAAAGAGATCAGGATCCAACATGGCTGACAGGTGGCCATCTTGGATTTTGACCAAAAGAAGTTTGTTACCGCTTCTTCTCAGAAAGGACTGAAGGGATCTCCTTGAAATTTGACGTAAAGGTTCCCCTTGAGGTCTAGTTGTGCATATTACATTTTCAGAGAGATGGGAATCCAACATGGCTGACAGGCGGGCATTATGGATTTTGACCAAAGTAAGTTTGTTACCACTATTTCTCAAAAAGAACTGAAGGGATCTCCTTGAAATTTGACATGAAGCATCCCCTTGAGGTGTACCAGTAGTTGTGCAATATACATTTTCAGAGAGATTGGAATCCAAGATGGCCAACAGGTGGCCATCTTGGATTTTGACCAAAGTAAGTTTGTTACCGCTATTTCTCAGAAAGGACTGATGGGATTTGGTTGAAATTTGACATCAAAGTTCCCCTTAAGATCTAGTTGTGCATATTGCATTGTCAGAGAGATCGGAATCCAATATGGCCAACAGGTAGATGATTTTTGATTGGTCTCCTGTACAAATTGTGTTCAGCAGGTCCACATCCCATGAAGACTTCCAACGGGTAAAATAGTTTAGCATTGGATCCTATGGGAAACGCATCTGAAACTGCTTTGCAAATTATATCTTAACTTGGTCAGTATAGTACAGGTGAACTATACTGGCTCCTAGGAGCCTCTAGTTTAAAATGACCTGCTTTCATCAACTATTACCTACCTTATGTAACCAACATTATACTCTTATCCTGTTAACATTTTTGTCACTGAATTTTTTAGCTCACCTGAGCTGAAGGCTCCAGTGTTTGTCCATAAACTTATCAAAATATTTTCAACTTATTCTCTGAAACCACTGAAGGGATTTTAACCAAACATTACAGAAAGCAAGTGCTCAAGGTCCTATACTAAGTTTGTAGTTTTCAGAAAAATTAGCCCAGGGATGGATCCAGAGTGGTGCAGAATAGGACCCATAAGGTACCTCACTTTAAAAGCTTTAATATCATAACCACAGCATGAATTGAAAAACATATTGTTTCTGAGTGATCTACATGGATGCATGATTCAAGATTGTGTTTTTCATACAGTTTGGAATATTAATTTTTGATGTATTTTTGAGGTCTTTTCAGATTTTATTTTCAAACACTTTTGCATGATTTCCTCAATTATCTCCCCTTGTATTGATGCATTCATTTAATGTGTTTTACTTGTAATTAGGTTAAGAAATGTTTTTGTGCAAGAATTTTACAGAAATTTAATTTCTGGAATTTTTTATGAATTTTTTATAACTGCAAAAAAGAGACGGTGCATTTTTCACACTATCAACTTTTGTTTTGAAACCACTGAAGTAATTTTTGCCAAAACTGTACAGGAAGCAAGTTCTCAAGGTCCTTTACCAAGTTTGTAGTTTTCAGCGTGATTGGCCCAGAGGTGGATCCAGGGCGGGGCAGAATAGGTCCCAAAAGGTAGCCTCTTTAAAAATCTTCTTCTCCAGAACCACTGTATGAATTGAAAAATGGATTGTTTCTGAGTGATCTACATGGATGTATGATTCAAGTTTGTATTTTTCGTAGAAAATCGGACTATTAAGGACTATTAATTTTTGAGGCGTTTTTGAGGTCTTTTCAGCCTTTGTCATTTTCATTCATTTTTGCATGATTTCCTCAATTATCTCCATTTGCATTCACTTTGTTGCATTCATTTGATGTATTTTACTTGTAATTAGGTGGAGAAATGTTATGTGCAAGAATTTTGCAGAAATTTCATTTCTAGAATTTTTTATGAATTTTTAAACTGCAAATAAAAAAAGAGGGGGAGGGGGTCCATTTTTCACACTATCAGCTTTTGTTTGAAAACTACTGAAGGAAGCAAGTGCTCAAGGTCCTTTACCAAGTTTGTTGTTTTCAGCCAGATTGGCCTTGGGATGGATTCAGGGCGGGGCAGAATCGGTCCCAAAAGGTACCCTCTTTAAAAATCTTCTTCTCCAGAACCACTGCATGAATTGAAAAATGAATTGTTTCTGAGTGATCTGCGTGGATGTATGATTCAAGTTTGTATTTTTCATAAAAATCAGAATCTTAATTTTTGACATGTTTTTGAGGCCTTTTAAGCCTTTGTCATTTTCATTAATTTTTGCATGATTTCCTCAATTATCTCCCTTTGCATTCACAATGATGCATTTAAGTGTTTTATTTGATATAGTTTGATGTATATAGTTGAAGAAATGTTTTTGAGCAAGAATTTTGCCAAAATTAGATTTCTATAATTTTTTATGAATTTCTGAACACAACAATATTTATGTTTCGTGGCCAGATCAGCCTATATGTACATATTTCCCTTGGTCTTCTTTCCACATTTGTAGATATTTTTCAAGTGAGCATTTGAGACCCTCTTGGGCCTCTTGTTTTGATTATGCAAACATGTATATATGTCAAGAACTAACAATACATACATGCATACTGATATACTACAATCCATAAAACTTTGCAGGGTGGAGTCTTGTGAACCTTTTTTTGTTTACCTGGATGAGTCTAAATTTCAGGTAATAAAGCATAATATTAAAATTGCACTGAATAGAATACAGTCATTCCTACTTGTATCAAATGAGTTATAAAAACTTTTACCTGTGCAGCTTGTCATAACCGAAAAGTGATTAGAATCATTGGTATGTTAATCAAAAGGTTACTTCACCCTGCCATCTTAGGTGAATCCGCCAATAGATTGCTCCAGATGCCTCTGTTTCTGAATAGTGATTTCATCATACTTACTCTATGAAGTCTCTCACTTTTGGTCAGTGCAGGTTTGAGCCCTGCGGGAACCTAAGCTTATTTTGCAAGAAGGTTTGCATTTTTACTTGCAGAAATCTGGAGGT
The DNA here is from genome assembly GCA_030159075.1 of Atrina japonica. Classification (NCBI taxonomy): domain Eukaryota; kingdom Metazoa; phylum Mollusca; class Bivalvia; order Pterioida; family Pinnidae; genus Atrina; species Atrina japonica. The sequence goes on from BROG01000872.1 coordinate 27,668, forward strand.
CTTTGGGATGGAATTCTGAAGGTTATGATTTTCTGAAAGCTTATAAAAAATGCTACAAAATGAGCCATGTTAGCACTCTGGCGGTTGGGGTGTTTAGGAGTTTTGGGGTAAAAACCATAGAAAATTAACAAATCGCTGAAAACTGGAAAACCTCATTATATCCCTCATTTATGGCCTCTGTTTGCAATGAAAGTACTGGTTGTCTTGTAGATATCTTAAAAATGACAAGTATAGACCCATTTAACAATCAACATTTATCAAATTTGGTGTTTTGGGGTAAAAACTCGATTTTTTAAACAGAAATCTGTGAAAAAAGTACTATTCTTTAAGCCACTTGTAATCCATGTTTTTACCATTTTGTGTTTTGGAGCTTATGTTTTTCAGAAAGCCTATCAAAAAAGCTACAAATTGAGCTTTGTTAGCAATAAAAAATTAACAGAAATGGCTGAAAATTGGAAATATACAATTAATTCTTCATTTCAGGTTTTTTTTTGCAATAAGAGTAATAATAGTATGGCAGATTATATAAAAGATAAATATGGACACAATAAACAATGATTTGTTTTATTAAAGTTGGTGTTTTGAGGTAAAAACCATGAAAATAAACAAAAATCTCTAAAAACTGGAAAACATCAGTTAATCCTTCAGTTATGACCTCTGTTTGCATTGAAGGCAATGGTTGTTTGGTAAATATCTCAAATGATAAATATTGATCCTTTAAACAACAACTGTGTATCATATTTGGTGTTTTTGGGGTAAAACACCAAATTCTTAAATAGAAATCTATATAAAAATGACTAGACTTAAGGCAACTAAAAACCTCAGTTTTTATCAAATGGGATTTTGAAAAGTTTGCTTATCTGAAAGCTTACCAAAATGCTACAAAAGCAGCCATGTTAGTATGCTAGCCGCAAGGGCATTTAAGAATTTTGAATTAAAGCATAAAAAATACGAAAATCACTGAAAACTGGAAAATCTCTATTAGTCCTTTATTTATTAACAGGTTTTGCAATGAGTTTGATGATTGTATGACAGATATCTAAAATGAGAAGTCTTAGCACATTATACAATCATTATGTCACAAATTTGATGTTTTGGGGACTAAAAACCAATTTTTGAAACAAATCTGTGGAAAAAAATTAATAGACTTTTGGCTACTTAAAACCCTAGTCCTTATCAAGGGGTATTTTGGAGGGTATGTTTGTCAGAAAGCTAATGAAAATGTTTCAAAATGAGCCATATTAGCATTCTAATATAAAAACTAAAACTAGTATTCAAGAGTTTTGAGGTAAAACCATAAAATCGTAAAAAAAAATTGATGAAAATTGGAAAATCTCAAATAATCATTCATGTATTATGGCTTTGTGCAATGAGTTTAATTGTTGTATTACAAATATCTGGATTAATACGTATTGGCCTATTAAACAATCATTGTATATCAATTGTGGTGTTTTAAGGTAAAAACAATTTTTAAACAGAAATCTGTGAAAAGTTTATTTCACTTTAGGCTACTAAATACATGTACCCCAATTTTTTACCACAGGGTAAGTTTGATGGTATGTTTCTATGAAAGCTTATCAATTGTTACAAAATGAGAAATGTTATCACTCTAGCCATAGGGGTTATGGAGTTTTGGGTAAAACATTTGCAAAAATTACTGAAAATTGGAAAACCAGGATATATTACAAGAAATGGTGGTATAGCAGACATTTTAATTGATTAGTATTGGTATATTAAGCAATTAGTGTGTCAGTTGTAGTGTATGGGGGTCAAATCCCAAGTGTTAAAGCAGTAATCTGTGAAGTAATATTAGATTTATACCAATAATAACCCCAGATCAACCTATAGATTGTTTAATCTTTATGGATTTTACCCTAAAACTCCTAAGTAGCCAGAGACCTAACAAAGCTCAATTTGTAGCATTTTTGATAGGCTTTCTGAAAATTATGCCCTCCAAAAACATGTAAAAGCTGGGTTATAAGTGGCTTGAAGTCTAATGCTTTTTTTCACAAATTTCTGTTTTAAAAATTGATTTTTTATCCCAAGACACCAAATGTGATACACAATGGTTGTTCAATGGGTCAATACTTATCATTTAAGATATTTACCATACAACCATTACTTTCATTGCAAACAGAGGCCTTAACTGAAGGATTAATTGAGATTTTCCAGTTTTCAGCAAGTGTTGTTTATTTTCATGGTTTTACCCCAAAACACCAACTTTAATAAAAACAAACACAGTGTTTATTGTGTCCATACATATCATTTAAGCTATTTGCCATACAGTTATTACTCTAGTTGCAAAAAAGACTTTAAATGAAGGATTAATTGTATATTTCCAATTTTCAGCAACTTCTGTTAATTTTCTATTTTTTTTACCCAAAAACCCCGAAGTGGCAAGAGTGTTAACAAAGCTTAATTTGTAGCATTTTGGTAGGTTTTCTGAAAAACATACCCTCTGCAAAACACCTTGGTAAAATCATGGGTTATAAGTGACTTAAAGTATAGTACTTTTTTCACAGATTTCTGTTTAAAAAAATTATTTTTCACCCAAAACACCAAATTTGATGAATAATGGTTGTCAGATGGGTTAATACCTTAATCATTTAAGATATCTACCATACAACCAGTACTTTCACTGCAAACAGAGACCATAAATGTAGGATTAATTGAGGTTTTCTAGTTTTCAGCTATTTTTTGTTATTTTTCTATGGTTAACACCCCAAAACTCCTAAACGCCCCAATGCCCAGAGTGCTAACATGTCTCATTTTGTTGCATTTTTTATAAGCTTTCAGAAGAACATAACTCCAAAATTTCCCCTGGGGGGAACAAACACATTATTAGTTAGGGGACTAATATGTATGTATCATAGCAGTAGAGAATCTTGAATCTATATGTTTTTTTACATAGAGCTTAAATCTGTTTTGTGCATCTAATTAAGTTACATACATCTCAAAACAAGAATATACATGTGTATAATCAGCTAGCACTTTAATAGTTTCTGCCAGGGTTTTGACATTGTTTTTTGCTTTATTTTTTGTCTTCCATCATCTTATTGTAATCTGTCAGCCACACGTATCTGTATATTAGGCGGACAGAATAAACATTCCTCTTTGTGTACTTTAATTGCTAAATGTGTTTACTCTGTAACAAAATTTGGTGACGTCCATCTCCTTTTTTTACTTAACCCTCTTTAGTTAAAAGTCAGTTTTACGGTACATGTATTTCAATTCCTTTTTACCGGTAATTAAAAGCATAAAAAGCCTGAGTTTGAGTTATCAGTAGATCATAATTTCAATAATAAATATGATACATTCTCTGTTCAATGCACAATGAAAATAATTTCAAATGCATGTAATCCAATATTTTAGTGTAAACAAATTCAAATCTAGAAAGCCCTAAAAATATACCGTTATTATATGATGATGGGAACTTGCATTTCACTTCATCCTAACCAATTTTTCAAAGTAAAAAATTTGAAGGATCAATGTACATTGTAAATGTAGTGTTTTTGTGGGGTCATGATTCAGATTTTTTTTTTAATTTTTTTTTTTGGGGGAGGGGGTTCTTTAACATTCTCAGCCCCATGCTATGGAGATAGTAAGTACACTTAACAATTTTTCAGTTTTATGTTGGCAGCCAGGGTTCTCTTCTCCACCACTATAAACTGTATATCACCATATAAAGATATTTCCAATCAGAGGTCACTAAAATTTCCCTATAGTCTTGTATTCACTATGTTACTATGTTCTCTCTCTATATCAGTTGTAGTTGTTGGTGTGTTTAACCCATTCACCCGTAAAGACACATTTGGACTGGTCTACATGTAAGTCATTGATTTACAGAAGAGTCCATTGTTTTTCAGGTGTTGAGAACTTAAAGGTACCTATCGTTAGTTCAGTACAAACATAAAGACACACATTTGTACAATCTTGCTTCAATTAAAAACAAACACAAAACAAAAAAAATGTCACAGGAATTTTCAGCCCTATCATATTCGGCCTAGATAAGGCCCATTTCCAATTAAAAAACAAAGCATTTTTTCCCACTTTGCAGTCAAAATTTCGCAACTGAAGTCAAATGATTATGAATTTGAAGATAATCTTGTATTTTCACATAGTTTAGTGTTTTTCTATGTTTAAAATTCCCAATTTCAATAAAATGTTGCTAAAATTCCCAATTCAAAAGGCCCAGGGCTCATTCCCAAAAGAGTGGAAAATCCCTGCGTCACACCTTTTTCATTATCCATGCCACTAAAATGGATTAAATGTTGTATTAAAAGTATAACTGTTGACATGTTCACGTAACATTTATGGAATTTCCTTCAGAATTATAGCAGTTGAATTATAAAAGTTACCCGGTACATATTTTAAACTTTATAAATTATAAATCTTTTTTCTCATGGAACAGCTGTAAATGTTTGGTCAACAGTTTTAAATTACAGTTTGTTGAGAACATTTTATGTATTTTATGTTTATGATTGCCCAGTGGTTACACACGTAACAGATTTTATTATATACCATCAGCTTTCATATTTATAAGGGAACGATGTACGGTTTAACTTAGTTAAATGTTGCCAAAGTTAAAATTATGGGGTGAATTTGTGAAAAAATACCTCTTTGTAGTGGTCTATTTGTTAGTTTGTGAGTGGGTGTTTTTTTTGTTCAGTCTGGGATAAACAAACATTATAAACAAAACAGAAAACAAACAAAAATTGAACTTGAAATGATAAAGGTGGATTTGTTTTGTCTCCCTCACTCTCCAACGGGTTGGAGAGGCATATTGATTTTGCCATGGTTGTCTGTCTGTCCATCGTAAATCCTGTCTGTGCTACAACTTTCTAACCCTATTGCTTGAAATGCATTTAACCTTTAATATATATTTTATTTTATTGACTTTGGGTCAAATCATCCAGGTCACAGTGCACACATGGACAGAATTTTTGTCTGGCTAAAACTTTTCACCCCCCCCCCCCTTTTTTAAAATGTATTTAGTCTTTAATTTTTTATTGGTCATGACTGAAAGATGTGTTATGGCCTAGAGCCTGGATCAAATCTTCAAGGTCAAGGTTGTTGTGTTCCCATGGATGGAGGGAGAGGCATATGCTTTTGTTATATTCCATCTTTTCATTAGTTAGAGTTATCTCCCATGTCAGCAAGTATCAATTGTGACATTATGTCTTTACATGAGAAAACAACCTCATTTTCACACAAACATAAGACGATACAATTGATAACTTTTCTCATTTTACACACAAACAAATGACATCACAATCGATACCTGGTATGAGGGGTGGTAACTCTGGATAATTAAAATACCTAATAGTCAACATCTAGTTTTATGTGCCTTTGACAACCACATGAAACATGATATAGGCCTTTCTCACCAGATTGCCAGAAACGTGACATTATGACTAGCTATTTTACTTATCCATTTTTCAAAGGATTTTTCAAAACTTTATGTGAAGGAACAATATCATACAGAGTTGTGTCCCCTGAGATGAATTTATATGTAGGATACTTTTAGAAAGTTATGCCTCTTAATGTGAAAAAAAATGAGTAAGATATTGCTTGGCATTTTTAAGTCACCTGAGCAAAGCTCATGGTGGCCTATTGCAATCGTGTTTTGTCTGTCGTCGTGCGTCGTCCGTTAACTTTTTCACATTTTCAGCTTCTTTTCAAGAATCTCAGGGCCAATTCCAACCAAACTTGGTCTCAAGCATCAATACTTGAAGGGGCATAAAATTTGCAAAATTCATGGTCCCCAACCCCAAAGGGTCCCTAGGGAGGAGGTAAAAACCATTAAAAATAAGGTAATTTTTTTAAAATCTTCCTTTCTACTGGGGTACCTTACTAGAACAAATGATTTATATGGTTGTAATATCCTAGAGTTGCTCTACCAAAATTGCAAAATTCATGACCCTGAGGGCATGGGTTCTGCCCCAAGGGCAGGGCTAAATTTACTATTTAGTAAAAATTGCTAAATCTTCAAAAATCTTCTTCTCACCTCCTGCACATCTTACAGGAAAACTGAATACATGGTTAGAAAGAGCATGAAGTCCTCTACCAAAATTGCAAAATTCATGACCCTGAGGGCATGGGTTCTGCCCCAAGGGCAGAGATAAATTTACTTAAAACCATGAAAAAAATAGGGTAATTTTTAGTCTTCTTCTCTACTGGGGTACCTTACTGAAACAAATGCTTTATATGGTTGTAATGTCCTAGAGTTGCTCTACCAAATTGCAAAATTCATGACCCTGAGGGCAAAGGTTCTGCCCCAAGTGCAGGGCTAAATTTACTATATAGTAAAAATAGCCCAATCTTCAAAAATCTTCTTCTGAACTCCTGCACGTCTTACAGGAAAAATGACCCTGAGGGCAAAGGTTCTGTCCCAAGTGCAGGGCTAAATTTACTATATAGTAAAAATAGCCCAATCTTCAAAAATCTTCTTCTGAACTCCTGCAGGAGTCTTACAGGAAAACTGAATACATGGTTAGAAAGAGCAGAATTATTCTACCAAAATTGCAAAATTCATGACCCTGAGTGCACAGGTGCTGCCCCTAGGGCAGGTCTAAATTTACTATATAGTAAAAATAGCCATATCTTCAAAAGCCTTCTTTTCAACTCATGCACATCTTCAAGGAAAACTGGACGTATGGTTAAAAGAGCTTGAAGCTCTCTACCAGTATACTTAAGCATTTCTCAGGAACTACATAGTGAAAGTCCATGAAAGTTCAGGGTATTGTAGGCCCATATGCCTAGTTGTGCAAGAAGTTTTCAGTTTGAGGATAAGGGAGACCCAAGGTTTATTTTTAGAGGCTGGGCTGGGGTTTAATATAGAAACATATAGGAAAATAAAATATCAAATTTTTACTATCATTTAAACTGATAAAAATCATTACACTGTACCTCAAATCAAATATTTTTTTGGATGACATGATATAAGTTTTGTTTTTGTTTATCTAATCAGGATATACCAAAATTACATCTCACTGTTATATGATAAAACTTACTATTCTATAAAAGGATTGAAACTTGTCAATATTGTATGATACTTAAATCAGGATATCCATCATCTATTATGAAGTATAAAGAGCACATAGTTGACACAATGATTTCTAAAGACCAAAAAAAGTGCATACTCAGGTGACCGTTTTAAGGCCCATCGGCCTCTTGTTCAAACTTTCCATATGGTGACAGTACTATTCCGAAACTAAGTTCCTTCAAATATTTTTATTGCTCTTCTTTACAGTCTTGTTGGAAATTGATTAAATGAATTATACTGTACCTTTTCCAGCCAATTTTGGGGAAATCCAAGTGTTAACACAATTAGGAATTTTAGTGCAAATTTGGGAAATACAGTCCATGTATTTAGCACGAGCGTAAATGTCAATCTCATAAATCTCTACACCAAAATGGGGATTTTTTTTATAAAACTGGGGAAAAAACACATGTATTTTGTATTGGGATTTTTGGAAATATCCATCTTGTAGAAACTTTAGAAAAGGTCTGAATTAAGAATTGTTTTCAAAGAAGAATCTGCTGTGTTTCAAAAATTTTCATTTCATTATACCAAAACAAAAAATGCAAGTATAGAAGTACATGCATGTCAGTTTGGTTCTATTTATAAAACTTATTCTGAATGGCAATGGAGAATAAGTGTATGGAGTAATTGAAGAGCGAAGTGGCCCTGACTTATCACTCTTTACAGAAACTGACATTGCAACTTTCAAATCGGAGGAAAAGTGCCAAGTTAATGAAGAAATTGAATTCCCCATGTGAATATACGATACAAAAGATGTTTTCTCTAATCTGTAATGATTGCATAAACATACTCACATCAAGAAATGACAAAAGTAATTAATTGTAATTATATAATTAGCCTATGTTTTAAAATACGTAATCCGAAATAAAATACAGGAAGTTTATTGTAGTCTATTATAGTCAATATAAATATATATTCTTAGTCTCTCCCTTGTATAATTGTTTAAAAAATCTCTCTGCATGTATAACCCCTTCATACGAAATATTTCTGCAGGCTTCGTCAGTCGCGTTAAATTGTGATGGCACCTAAGTAAAACCAAAATACAATTATGTCAAGACTAAACAACGTGAACACGAAAAATTTATGACATAATTTATTCATCCCCCCCCCAAAACCACAGTTGGACTGGTCTGAGTCATCAATTAACAGATGAGTCCATTGAATTTCAGGGGTTGCATGATGAGTTAAATTACATTTTGTTTATATTATTAAGATTTTCCTCATAATCTATAACTTGTTTTTTTTGGTGATAATTCCTTACATTGTAACCTGGTTCTGTCTTCCACCATTAATAATTGTCAACCAACATTACTGAAAACTTGCTAATATATAAAACACAATACAAAGAAGTAGCAAAGAAACCAACTATCAAAATTCCAAACTGTTACTGACCTGCAATGCCTTGATGTGCATAAATGTTGGCTAAATTTTATTTCAGTTTCATTCATTGGGTGACTTCAGTTTTAAATTTTTTTTATATAGCAACACCATTTCTCTATGAGATATATGCATGTACATATCACCCTAGCTGTTATTATATATGCATCATCACACATTTATAAACATTTTATTTAAAACGTAGACTTCCATTTTGTGACTTGAATATTTCCATTTTTGGTATAGAGCAAATTTCTCTTACATTTAGACAGCTAGGGTTAGAGCTGCACAGATTTTTTTTCCCATGAGCCTTTGCATGTATGTTCCATGTTTTTCAAAAAATGAAAAGCAATCCTTAAATTTATTATTGACATCCCGATCCCCCACTCTATTTTTAGAACAAGCCTCCATTTCAAAATGTTATTTATCAATATACCGCTATAGGTCGGTCAAAGGCTAAATAAACAATAGGTAATAGTGGTCAATGAAGTGGCTAATTGGTCATTATAGATCACCAGATTTAAGCCGGGCAGCACCAGTAAGACCAGGTAATTGAAGAATTAAATAAACAAAATAATTGTCCTGTCTTCTGTTCAATAAAGATATATCTATGATACTGAAGAACAGTAACTCTATTTTCCTCAAGATGTGGAAATTTAATTCATCACCAAACTTGATATACCAGCATAATTTCTAAATAACAAATGATGATGGTTTATCGAGAATTGACGGTAACCAAAAATGTTTTGAATGCTGTGCAAAAAATTATTGAAACTTATTAACTCTTTAAACCCCTTAAAGATAATGGACTTTTCTGTAAATCAATGACTTAGACCAGTCTAAATGTGTGTTTAGGGGTGAATGCAATGCATGCAATTTGTGGAGGTGTATATAAGTTAAAATATGATAAATGAATGTATGTATATCTATATATGTTTATGTGTAATATATTGTATATTGTAGACTTCCAGAAAGAATCGTGGCAGTGCAGGAGGCTATTTCCTGGCTGGGAGAAACATGAATTGGATCCCAGTAAGTACAGCATGTTATGTTGATATTCCATTTCTTAGATCAAGTCAATTTTTATAAACACAACGATAAGGTTTAGATACCATTTCTAGGTCTTCTTTATATTGTCTGCAATTAGTCAGTGAATTTACAGGTTGTTTAAATGGTATTTTCCCTAAATTTTAAGTTTATTTTCACAACTTTGCTGAAAACATAGTCATATTCTGAAATTGCCCCTGTTCAGTTCCTTTTGTTATTATTGTTTGATTGTTGTTTTACATCTGGCTAAGAATTTTTCACTTACATGAAGATGTCACCAGCTTTAGATGAAGTGCTTTAAATTTTGACCTGTGCTATGGACAGAAACCAATGCCACGCCTGCCATGACTGGAGGCTTCAGTTTTAAGTCTCATCTGAAAGACCTGTAACATTCAATTGTCGTGTGGAACACTTGATGAAGGAACAGTCACTAGCTTAAGTAAATCTTGGGTATGACCACATTTGAGTCCAATGCTCTACCACCAAACCACCACAAGTGGTCTACTCATTAAGACAGAAGGGGCATTTCAGAATAAAGAAAAATCACTGTTGATGTAAGTACAGGCATGTAGCACAGGTATATAGTACAGGTATGTAGCACAGGTATATAGTACAGGTATGTAGCACAGGTATATAGTACAGGTATGTAGCACAGGTATAGTACAGGTATGTAGCACAGGTATGTAGTACAGGTATGTAATACAGGTATATAGTACAGGTATGTAGCACAGGTATAGTACAGGTATGTAGCACAGGTATATAGTACAGGTATGTAGTACAGGTATATAGTACAGGTATGTAGCACAGGTATATAGTACAGGTATGTAGTACAGGTATGTAGCACAGGTATATAGTACAGGTATGTAGCACAGGTATGTAGTACAGGTATGTAGCACAGGTATATAGTACAGGTATGTAGCACAGGTATAGAACAGGTATGTAGCACAGGTATATAGTACAGGTATGTAGCACAGGTATAGTACAGGTATGTAGTACAGGTATATAGTACAGGTATGTAGCACAGGTATATAGTACAGGTATGTAGCACAGGTATAGTACAGGTATGTAGCACAGGTATGTAGTACAGGTATGTAACACAGGTGTATAGTACAGGTATGTAGTACAGGTATATAGTACAGGTATGTAGTACAGGTATGTAGCACATGTATATAGTACAGGTATATAGTACAGGTATATAGTACAGGTATATAGTACAGGTATATAGTACAGGTATGTAGCACAGGTATATAGTACAGGTATATAGTACAGGTATGTAGCACAGGTATATAGTACAGGTATATAGTACAGGTATGTAGCACAGGTATATAGTACAGGTATATAGTTAAATCCATATAACCTGACAGCTGCAGTCTTGTAAACTTTTTCTTGACCTGGACAAGTTTAGGTAATAAAGTATAACATTAGATTTACACTGACAAGAGTAATGGTTTCCTATGACCATACATGTACATTATTTGTATATATAAGAGTATCCAGTGTGGAATAAAATGTTTTCCTGTGCAGCTTGCCATAGCCAAAAAGTGCATGCGTAGAATCATCCGTATGATAAAAAAGGTTACTCTGATCTGCCATCTTATGTGAATACGAAAATACCTAGGTATAAAATTTTGGTTACACATTATGAAACTTTAAGAATTGCTATCACATTGCGCTGACAATCTTATCTAAGCTTTGCTTTAGCACTTATGTTGCTGTGGCTTATATATATAGCTATTATAGATAGGCAACTTGTGTATTTACAATGTGGTCATATAAAGTTGACATACACACTAATACATGATCTATATTTGCTATTTGTTTTAGGTTGGAGCTTCTCTGTTTGCCAGCAACATTGGGAGCATCCATTTTGTAGGGTTGGCAGGTTCTGGTGCAGCATCTGGAATTGCAATTGGTTTATACGAATTGAATGTAAGAATGTATAGGTATCAGACTTTAAGGAAAGGTAACTGTACTTTGAACTTACCACAGTTGTCTTCCCTTTGTTATCATTGGCAGGGCATTTTTCCATTATCAAATACAGATAACGCTTTTGAGAAAGGGGAAAAAACTGGTGTAAAATTTTTGAAAGTCCTTTTTTCTCTGTAATTTCGTTTCTCCGTCAACCAATCACCGAACCCCTTGATAATGCCAAATGGCGTCAGTATTAGGGGGTGCAACGATACACTTCTCTTTACAACGATATTTGGCTCTCAATGCAACACGTATCGCAATATGTTATATTTTACTAGATTATTCTGAAATCTGAACAAAAATAATAAAAAAAGAAACAAAGTCTGCCATTGGAAAAAAATTATTAATCCTGAAAAGGAAACACGGAGCTGAAAACAAAACAAAAAAATGCATGTATGAAACACTTATTTATCACTGCATGAAATGAGCCCGATTCTAATTGAGAAAATGGTCTTGTATCAAGCACCATAAAGTTTATAATTGGTCTTGAAATTTCTTTTGAGGAGAGAAATTTATTTGCATTTAAGTTTCAAAGGCCCTCTGTAAACTTATTTGTCCCACACCTCGTTGTCTGGTATCCATTAGAGCATGTTAGACAGTTAAACCGAGATACAACAAAATCCGGAACATATCATTGGCGTATCGTGAACACGAAAAAAAGAATCGTGAACCGTACCGTGCCAAATATACCATCCTACAGTATATCATTGCACCACTAGTCAGTATAACAAGGTATAAATAGAACCATTTATTAAGGTGCTGTATATGGAAGGCAAAGGAAACTTGTTGATTAGTTTAGGTCCTTTTGTGTAAATATTTGTTTTTTGTTTGTTTAATGTTGGTGTTTTGTGTCAAACTCAACTTTTCAGTCACATGGTGGTGGAGAGTTTTTGATATTGGAGGAGAGTACCGCAAAGAGACCACTTGCCCATAGCATGTAAAAACTGGTCGCCAACATACGAATGAAATAGCGTTGTGGCATTTTAACCTGTTGTTGATACTTCAAGATAAATGAATGATTCCTGGCGGGACATACAACAAAAATATAAACAATCTCATTGTTGTTACTTGTAATTCTTAACTCTTAAAAAACAATGGACTCTGATGTATACCAGTCCAAATATCATGTCTTTAGGGGTATATGGGATAAGTTGTCTTGTTTACCCTTAATATATATTTGGAATGAAATGCTCTAATTTATGTATAAGTAAAATGTTATTTCTAAAAAATTCTATAAAAATGTTCACTATGCATTGAGTAACTTCTAACATGTTTTGAGTTATAGGAGGAGAAACTTGTGTCGGGACAAATTGTCAAAGATTAATTTTTTTCTCTGTTTTACTTTCAGGCTTTGTATATCACCATGTTGCTGGGATTCATGTTTCTCCCTGTCTACATTGCATCAGGGGTAGGTAACTCTGTCAGGTAATTTTCTTAAATACTGAGTTTTCATGACAAAATAGTCCATTAAGATCAGGACATTTATCAAGAAAAAATGTCAAATCTTATGACTGTTTGAATTCCTAAAAGTTCTATTTCACTGAAATTCATGAAATTTTGTTTATCTTTTTCCTGTCATAAATTGATTGGGTGAAAATATTCTTTGCAATTTTTTTTTTAAAAATTCATCCACAATAAGATATTGCCATCACTTTGCATCCACAACTAAGATATTGCCATCCACAATTAAGATATTGCCATCCACAATTAAGATATTGCCATCACTTTGCATCCGCTATTAAGATATTTTCATCACTTTACATCCACAATTAAGATATTGCCATCCGCAATTAAGATATTTCCATAATTTTGCATCCACAATTAAGATATTGCCATCCGCAATTAAGATATTTCCATAATTTTGCATCCGCTATTAAGATATTTCCATCATTTACAATTAAGATATTGCCACAATTAAGATATTGCCATCCGCAATTAAGATATTGCCATCCACAATTAAGATATTGCCATCACTTTATATCCACAATTAAGATATTGCCGTCAATTTTCATCTACAATTTAGATAATGACATCACAATTAAGATATTGACATCACTTTACACCCACAATTAAGATATTACCATCCACAATTAAGATATTGCCATCAGTTTACATCTACAATTAAGATATTGCCATCAGTTTACATCACAATTAAGAGATTTCCATCAATTTACATCTACAATTAAGATATTTTAAAGTGATAATGCCATTGCCATGGTTACCTAGTTAATTATCTGAAATTTATACAAATAAACCTTGCAAAATTGTGTGTATTCATATGAGTCTGATTATTGTTATTGTTATGTATTGTGTCTGTGTATTTCAAGAGAAGAATCTGGGGGGAAATTGTATAAATCCTCAATTGACAGCTTCAGTATATACAAATGTGTATAGGTAAAACCTATACAATAAAGTGCAGTGCTCCTCATGCATTCCTGTATCAGAGAGTACTCATTAACCCCAGATCCATTTTCATGTGATTTTAAAAGCTTTTAAATTATTTGACAGCTTCAGTATATACAAATGTGTTAGGTAAGACCTATACAATAAAGTTCAGTGCTCCCCATGCATACCTGTATCAGAGAGTATACCTTACCCCCAGATCCAGTTTCATGGGGATATATTTACGTGAAATTAAGGGGTACCATATCATGTGATTTAAAAAGCTTTTAAATCCTTTAGAGCTACATTTGATTAGGCAACTTCTGACACTGTATTAAATCCTAATTAAATCATAAAATGGAAGACTATTATTTTTCACTGGATGATGTTAAATGTGCATTATACACACACGAGGTCAAATTTAATTGTACTGAGTGTATTGTAATTATAAATGGCGTGTTTTTTTTTTTGGAGTATGATTATCTAATGATGAAAATGGAATTTTGAGATTTTCCCTTAAACCACTTAAGTTTATTTGCGTGAAGTTTGCTTTTTTAACGTAAAGAATTTATGTAATGGGGATCATTGAAAGTGGGTTCTGTCAAATACCAAAACAATATTGCCTATTTAAAAAATAGGGGTTTATCATTAAAACCCTTTGTCTTGCTGTCATCCACTGCATTGCTGGAGAATTTCAATACTACTAGGGTGTCGCTCCTGTTCTGAACTATTCTCATTCATCTTTTTTTTTTCTTTTTTTTTTTTATTGGTTCCCAGACAATTTTTAACTCTCGGAGGTGCTAGAGTTGGGATGCTCTAGATTCACCACCTTACATATAGTGTGCCTTTTACTATTCTCATTCATCTTGGTAGAACTACACTGTCTTTTATTTTCTTTGCAGTCTGGATACGTAATTTCATAAAGTGACAAAAGTCTTTAGAAAGTTTGTTTTTTGAGAAAATTTTACTGAGTAAAATGAAATAATAGTTTTTCACATTGATGAAAATAAATGTTCATGTTTAACTGTTCATTTTAGGGTTATGTTACATATTTCTCCTTGTATACATTTTTTTTTTCATTTCATGATCTCAAAATGCAAAATTGGAACGGCCTTATGGTATACATTTTGTATACATGAGTCAAGATGCTGCGATAGCATGCTGACATAATCTTATAAGATAAATGCACGGAAAGATAGCTGCAATTTTCACTCAGAAACTGATAACTCCAGAAATACTGTTTTTTTCTCATTACATGTCAGTATTATCGGTACATGCAAGATGAACATGATCATGATAAGACATGTACATTCCTAGTATAGTGTGTTTGAGTACATATAGGACAGAGAAAAAAGATTTTTTGCGGAAAATAAAAACCAGTGTGTACTAATAACATACATCAAAGTATTTGTAAATATACTATATAACATATACACAATTTTTAATTTTTTTTCTCCAGAGATGTGAAAGTTGTCTATAAAACCTAATGTAAAATACTGTTAGAAATTTACCGCTAATCTGATAATAATAGTTACTAAATTCAACTATGATGATGAATTGTGAATTGTATAGGGGCCTTTCCAGAAAGCCAAAATTATAAAATTATTTAGATTGTTCGAACCTCGGTCTTTTGTGAAATACTAGTTTATGTACAAAACTACTTATATCCAGCTTGGTCGCGCCTTTCATGGTATTTATACAGTCTCGCAGGATTTAATGTAGGCCTAGAAAAGAGGAGCAGAGGAAAATTGTCCCTCTGAAAAATATGGTATATTCTGCTCCAAGGGTGAATTTGATGTAAATTGTGATAAGCGATCTTAAGTTTTACAGAAGACCTCATTTTAGAACTGATTATATGGTTTGATTTTAAACCTTTGAACATTATATAAACACCATTTATATGGAACATGAAGTTGCCCCTTAGATCTGTTTTGCTAATTTTTCGTTATGGAATAAACACAAATTGATAAAAATGACACTTTCAACACCACAAATCTCCGAAACTAGACTTTTCTCAGATATGAATCATATATATATTCAGACCTTAATCGCATTGACGTTTAAAACTCAAATTCTGTGGAACTGTTTCCTTATTCCCAAGATGCTACAAAATTGCGCTACTAAAATGGCTATTGGCCCTGTTAGCATTTCTCTCCGAAAGAATAGCACATTTCTGCTCAGTTCAACATTAATCTTCGACACAACCCCTTCAAATTTTATTTTATGTCAGATCTCTTTAACCATGTGAAAAAGTATTAAATTTGCCTATGGTTAACGTGTTTATATTCAGTTGAATGGTCACTTGTGTTCACATGACAAAAATGTAGGCAATACAGGCTGTTCTGTTGATTGTTTTAAACCATCGTCATGAAATGACAGGAAATTTTGAAGATTTTCTAAGAGTACAGGGCTCAATCTTCTGGATAGATTTATGTAGTTAATTCAGTGCAGTTACATGTTGTACCAGCGAACTAATTTTACGTAAGATAATGGATCCAGATAAAATCGTGAAAATTCTTGTCCTATATGTTACCAAATGCACTATACACTTCCAAATGTACGTAAATTGAAATGGAGCAGAACCATTGCCTGGTGTTATAATGTGTGTTATAATCTAAATACCGTATTTGATCCATTAAGCGTCCAGAGTGCTACAAAAATAAGGAAAAAAGGGTTGGGTGCTTAATGGGACCATTATTAATAGTCAAATTGATGTAAAGCAGTTAATTTTTATATGGCACAGTGTTAAGGTTGTTGTAATTATTACAGAGGACACTGGGGCGACAGATAAACTTTTACCTATGGGTTTTCAGGTCTACATCTCCTAGTCAACCAGCTAGAACAAATTTTTGTTCCTATGTAAAAATGGGCGATGGGTGCTTTTTTTTTTTAAAAATTGATTATTTAGCAGAAATATTTCACACAAAACTTGTCTAAGGCTTAAAGTGTTTTGGGGGAAATTGACTTTCACGTCAAGTTTCACCTGTCATGCTGGTAACTCATTTACCCCTAAAGACACATTTGGACTGGTCTAAGTCATTGATTTACATAAGAGTCTATTGTTTTTAAGGGGTTGATGAGTTAAACTGTTTGACCTTAGTTGTTACTCTGGTCAGGAAAAGTGAATCACAAATAATTGAACAGGTTGAGGGAATGAACCCGTGAGATGGATTTGACTAATTTTGACTAAGATCACAGAATTGAGCCCTCTTTGGCCAAGTGGTTTGTACCATGAAGTCTCAAAAACTTCTGATCAGCACAGGTTGGAGTCCTGCTGATACCTAAGTTGATTTTTGTGAGAAAGTTTGCCAATTTACTTGTGTAATGCGGGTGGTCTCTTTATGGGTACATTGTAACTGTGTTCTCTCCTCCACTATTAAAAACTGGCTGCCACCATATAACTGAAAAATTGTTATGGCTTAAAGCACTATTCAAAATTACAACACAAAAAATTATATTGGCAGAGGGAATGAACCTGAAGCGCTGTTGACTGTTACTCAGATCACAGAATTGTGACAGTGTGCTACTAAGGTGACCTATTGCCATCTGTGCTACTAGTTGTCCAACAGTTGTGTTTCTATGATTAGACCATTCCAAGTTCCAAATGTTCATGGTGACCTATTTTGATCGTCTTTTGTCTCTCGTCCACTGTCCAACATCCATCGTGCATCGACTTCTTCTCAAGAACCAGAGGGCCAATTCTAACCAAAATTGACAGGAAAGTTTTTCATGTGAATCTGTATGTTTGCAAATGAAAAAGGGCTAGGACCAATAGGGGCCCAAAAAGTGGCCAAATCTTGGTATTATTTTGCTCAGGTGACTGTTAAGGCCAATTGGGCCTCTTGTTATGTTAAGCGTCCACCCTAAAATAAAAATGTATCTTTTTATCAGGAAAAAAAAAACCCAAATAGACAGAAAAAAACCAAGACATTTTAAGGAGAACAAATGTAATGTTATGTACAATAATGTATTTTCCTGATGCGTTAACAAAAGAAAAACAAAATCAAACTTATAAAAACCATATCTTTGACACATACTTGTAATTAACCTATGAGATAATAGTTTTCACATTGATGAAAATAGATGTTCATGTCTGCAGTGAAACCTGCTTTAACGACCACCTGTGTATAAAGACCACCTGGTCACATAGACTGTTTTTTGCTGCCCCCAATAGTACCATTTGTGTACAAGTCAACCTCTATATAAAGACCACCTCCCTATAAAGACCAGTTTTCTTGTGTCCCTAAGGAGGTCATTATATACAAGTTGCACTGTACCTAAACAGAGGAAAAACTTTGAATTGCCTAAACTTTTAAAACATTGAAATTTCAGCTAAAACATTACTGGGGTATTTTCACCAAATTTGGTATGTAGTTTCTGAAAGGTAAGGGTAGCAAAATAATGAATTTTATAACCCTGGGGGTTCTGTTGATAGGGTTGATATAAAGTGACCAGTGAGAGTTCTTCAGCATCTTGTATCTATTGTTTTACAGGTATTTACAATGCCAGAGTACCTGAGGTGCCGCTTCGGAGGAACAAGGATTCAGGTGTATCTAGCTGTACTTGCACTTCTAGTCTACATTTTTACTAAAATATCAGTAAGTACATGTGTAACATGCACCGGGGGTCTACATCGCATTAGATTGTCACCTGTCTAGATGATGACCGTGCTTCCTTTGCTTAACTTGAATATAAACAACAACCGTCCAGCCACAAAAACTAGCTATTTGACTAAACAGTTAATCTGCTTATATCCATGACTGTTACTCTACCCCTTCCATCAACAAGCTTCATGGGTTCAACCCCAAATCCACAGCTTACATTATGCCCTTCAGCTGTATATTTAATGATAATTTATTCACTGATAGTATTAAACTCTGTCCACCAGTTATAACTGCTTAAATAAGTGCATCAAAATATCTGAATGCTTTTTTCTGTATTATTTTTACTATATAATAATCTCTAGATTATGATTATCCTTGCTTTCTATAGAAGATCTCCTGTGATAATTATCTCTGCTTCTATAGGAAGATCTCTGTGATAATTATCTCTGCTTCTATAGGAGATCTCTGTGATAATTATCTCTGCTTCTATATGAAGATCTCTGTGATAATTATCTCTGCTTCTATAGGAAGATCTCCTGTGATAATTATCTCTGCTTCTATAGGAGATCTCTGTGATAATTATCTCTGCTTCTATAGGAAGATCTCCTGTGATAATTATCTCTGCTTCTATAGGAAGATCTCTGTGATGATTATCTCTGCTTCTATAGGAAGATCTCCTGTGATAATTATCTCTGCTTCTATAGGAAGATCTCCTGTGATAATTATCTCTGCTTCTATAGGAATATCTCCTGTGATAATTATCTCTGCTTCTATAGGAGATCTCTGTGATAATTATCTCTGCTTCTATAGGAAGATCTCCTGTGATAATTATCTCTGCTTCTATAGGAAGATCTCTGTGATGATTATCTTAATCTCTTATCAGAAGACCTGTGTGATAATTACCTCGGTCTCTAATAGAAAGATCACTGTGATAATTATCTCTGCTTCTATAGGAAGATCTCTGTGATAATTATCTCTGCTTCTATAGGAAGATCTCCTGTGATAATTATCTCTGCTTCTATAGGAGATCTCTGTGATGATTATCTTAATCTCTTATCAGAAGACCTGTGTGATAATTACCTCGGTCTCCAATAGAAAGATCACTGTGATGATTATCTTAGTCTCCAATAGGAAGATCTCTGTGATGATGATCTCAGTCTCCAATAATAAGATCTTTCTCCGACAGGAAGATCTCTGTGATGATTATCTTAGTCTCCAATAGGAAGATCTCTCTCCAATAGGAAGATCTCTGTGATGATTATCTTAGTCTCCAATAGGAAGATCTCTCTCCAATAGGAAGATCTCTCTCCAATAGGAAGATCTCTGTGGTGATTATCTTAGTCTCCCACAGGAAGATCTCTGTGATTATTATCTTAGTCTCCAATAGGAAGATCTCTCTCCAATAGGAAGATCTCTGTGGTGATTATCTTAGTCTCCAATAGGAAGATCTCTGTGATGATAATCTTAGTCTCCAATAATAAGATCTTTCTCCCACAGGAAGATCTCTGTGATGATTATCTTAGTCTCCAATAATAAGATCTTTCTCCCACAGGAAGATCTCTGTGATGATTATCTTAGTCTCCAATAAGAATATCTTTCTCCAACAGGAAGATCTCTGATAATTATCTCAGTCTCCAATAGGAAGATCTCTGTGATGATTATCTTAGTCTCCAATAGGAAGATCTCTCTCCAATAGGAAGATCTCTGTGATGATTATCTTAGTCTCCAATAGGAAGATCTCTGTGATGATTATCTTAGTCTCCAATAGGGAGATCTTTCTCCCACAGGAAGATCTCTGTGATGATTATCTTGGTCTCCAATAGGGAAATTTCTGTGATGATTATCTTAGTCTCCAATAGGAAGATCTCTCTCCAATAGGAAAATGTCTGTGATGATGATCTCAATCTCCAATAGGAAGATCTCTGTGATGATTATCTTGGTCTCCAATAGGGAGATTTCTGTGATGATTATATCAGTCTCCAATAGGAATATCTTTCTCCAACAGGAAGATCTCTGATAATTATCTCAGTCTCCAAAAGGAAGATCTCTGTGATGATTATCCTGGTCTCCAATAGGGAGATTTCTGTGATGATTA
Source organism: Atrina japonica (assembly GCA_030159075.1). NCBI lineage: Eukaryota > Metazoa > Mollusca > Bivalvia > Pterioida > Pinnidae > Atrina > Atrina japonica. Next base: position 48,189 of record BROG01000872.1, read on the forward strand.
TCTTAGTCTCCAATTGGAATATCTTTCTCCAACAGGAAAATCTCTGATAATTATCTCAGTCTCCAATAGGAAGATCTCTGTGATGATTATCTTGGTCTCCAATAGGAAGATCTCTGTGATGATTATCTTAGTCTCCAATAGGAAGATCTCTGTGATGATTATCTTGGTCTCCAATAGGGAGATTTCTGTGATGATTATATCAGTCTCCAATAGGAATATCTTTCTCCAACAGGAAGATCTCTGATAATTATCTCAGTCTCCAATAGGAAGATCTCTGTGATGATTATCCTGGTCTCCAATATTTCTGTGATGATTATCTAAGTCTCCAATAGGAATATCTTTCTCCAACAGGAAAATCTCTGATAATTATCTCAGTCTCCAATAGGAAGATCTCTGTGATGATTATCCTGGTCTCCAATAGGGAGATTTCTGTGATGATTATCTAAGTCTCCAATAGGAATATCTTTCTCCAACAGGAAAATCTCTGATAATTATCTCAGTCTCCAATAGGAAGATCTCTGTGATGATTATCTTGGTCTCCAATAGGAAGATTTCTGTGATGATTATCTAAGTCTCCAATAGGAAGATCTCTGTGATGATTATCTTAGTCTCCAATAGGAATATCTCTGTGATGATTATCTTGGTCTCCAATAGGGAGATTTCTGTGATGATTATCTTAGTCTCCAAGAGGAATATCTTTCTCCAACAGGAAAATCTCTGATAATTATCTCAGTTTCCAATAGGAAGATCTCTGTGATGATTATCTTGGTCTCCAATAGGAAGATCTCTGTGATGATTATCTTAGTCTCCAATAGGAATATATCTGTGATGATTATCTTAGTCTCCAATAGGAAGATCTCTGTGATGATTATCTTAGTCTCCAATAGGAAGATCTCTGTGATGGTTATCTTAGTCTCCAATAGGGAGATCTTTCTCCCACAGGAAGATCTCTGTGATGATTATCTTGGTCTCCAATAGGGAGATTTCTGTGATGATTATCTTAGTCTCCAATAGGAAGATCTCTCTCCAATAGGAAAATGTCTGTGATGATGATCTCAATCTCCAATAGGAAGATCTCTGTGATGATTATCTTGGTCTCCAATAGGGAGATTTCTGTGATGATTATATCAGTCTCCAATAGGAATATCTTTCTCCAACAGGAAGATCTCTGATAATTATCTCAGTCTCCAATAGGAAGATCTCTGTGATGATTATCCTGGTCTCCAATAGGGAGATTTCTGTGATGATTATCTTAGTCTCCAATAGGAATATCTTTCTCCAACAGGAAGATCTCTCATAATTATCTCAGTCTCCAATAGGAAGATCTCTGTGATGATTATCCTGGTCTCCAATAGGGAGATCTCTGTGATGATTATCTTGGTCTCCAATAGGAAGATCTCTGTGATGATTATCTTAGTCTCCAATAGGAAGATATCTGTGATGATTATCTTAGTCTCCAATAGGAAGATCTCTGTGATGATTATCTTGGTCTCCAATAGGGAGATTTCTGTGATGATTATCTTAGTCTCCAATAGGAATATCTTTCTCCAACAGGAAAATCTCTGATAATTATCTCAGTCTCCAATAGGAAGATCTCTGTGATGATTATCTTGGTCTCCAATAGGAAGATCTCTGTGATGATTATCTTAGTCTCCAATAGGAAGATCTCTGTGATGATTATCTTAGTCTCCAATAGGAAGATCTCTGTGATGATTATCTTAGTCTCCAATAGGAAGATCTCTGTGATGATTATCTTGGTCTCCAATAGGAAGATCTCTGATGATTATCTTAGTCTCCAATAGGAAGTTCTCTGTGATGATTATCTTAGCCTCCAATAGGGAGATCTCTGTGATGATTATCTTAGTCTCCAATAGGAAGATCTCTGTGATGATTATCTTAGTCTCCAATAGGAAGATCTCTGATGATTATCTTAGTCTCCAATAGGAAGATCTCTGTGATGATTATCTCAGTCTCCAATAGGAAGATCTCTGATGATTATCTTAGTCTCCAATAGGAAGATTTCTGATGATTATCTTAGTCTCCAATAGGAAGATCTCTGTGATGATTATCTCAGTCTCCAATAGCTTTCTTTTGGCAGGGTTCTGTAATTATTATCTTAGCTACCAAAGGAAAACCTCTGTGATGATTAACTCAAATGATTACCTTCCTATTGGACAGTATGTGATTATCTCAGCTTCCTGTACGAAGATCTCGGTGATGATCTCTGTTTTGATTATTTCAACTTGAAAAGAAAGACATCTGCGATGAATATATCTGTTTTCTATAGATTAACCTCTATGAAGATTATCACTTCCTACAGGAAAAAGAATACCCATGTGTGATGATATCTCACTTTCCAATTGTATGACCAAAATGTGATGATAATCCCTACAGAAATATCCTAATTTCCTACAGGAGTATCCTAAATGTTGGTTTTCTTATTTTCTACAGGAAAATTTCTACATGATGATTATCTTTTACAGGCAGATCTCTATGCTGGAGCAATCTTCATTGAACAATCTCTAAACTGGGACATTTATTGGGCAATTCTGTTGATACTTGCCATAGCTGCAATATTTACAATTACAGGTGAGCCCATTGATTGATATACTCATTCACCCCTTAACACACATTTGGACTGATCTAAGCCATTGATTTACAAAAAAATCAATTGTTTTTCAGGGGTTGATGATTGAAAAATTGCAGGCATTGATAGGTATATAATTGAGACTTGTAACACAAACAATTTACATACCGGTAATGACTGTCCAATGGTTAATAAAAGAATGGAATGAATTTAGAAATTATCTACATTTGTGCCTAGGAGCTATAATAAGTTTTTTAAAGAGGGGATTCAAATTGGGCCTATTTGTCAATAAAAATTGTATACAATTTTTGCCCCTATTTAATTTTTGCCATTTTGGCCCTAAGATGAGAGGGCAAATTTAAAATGAAGGCAAAATTTTTCTAGCTAAATATATATATGCTGTCCACATGAACATGATAATTTAGATTGAATTTAAAACAGGTCAAACATGTTTCCTGTTACATAAGGGCAAAAATATCCAGGGGCAAAATTTTCTAGGTATACAGGTGACAATTTTTTTAAAAGAAATACTTCATGTGCATTGAATATTTGTACTCAGCAAAAACCATGTGTTACAGGTGGATTGACGGCCGTCATCTGGACAGATTTTATTCAGACAATCATCATGATCATTGGGGCCTCCGTACTGATGGGGCTAAGTATGAATCTTTTGTGATTTTTGCATATCTTCCACAGACAACTTATAGGCACTAAACACAGGTCAAAACTTAAAGTGGTTCTGTGGCTGATGTTGTATCTAGTAAAAGTGAAAATCTCTTAACATGCGAACTAACCAGAATATTGTTTATCTTGGAAATACAGAATTTATTCAACTACAGTAAAACCTGCTATAGCAGTCACCTCTATATAAGGATTACCTGTTTATAAATGCCACTTTTTTCAAGTCCCTTGACTGCATACTTCATCTAAATTGACATGTGTATAAGGGTCACCTGCACATAAAGGTCAATATTTTCTGGTCCTTTGGGTGGCCCCTATATACAGGTTTGACTGTATATCATGTCAAAAATTGGATTGGTTAGGATGGCTTGAGTTTATGAATGCAGTTAATTTTTTCTTTAGGTAATCTAATGCAGGGACCTTCCTTTGGCCTTTATTAAGACTTAATGCCCAAAACAGACCAAATATGTTAAATTTCGTGTGTGTTTAATTTAGCATACATATTGTTCTCCCTTTCACATTTGTTGATGATGCTCAGATGAGCTATATAGGACCACTTGGGCCTCTTGTTTAAGAAGCTTAATTTCCTTAGATGTTAATTCTTCCAGTCAGAAGAAAATGACCCATTCAGGTACCAAACAAAATTTTCTGAGTTAATCTTAGACAGGTTCTCAAATTTCATTTCAACTTGGTTTTTACAAATGCCTTGTAGGTTTTAATAAAGTTGGTGGTTTTAACGGAATGGTTGAGAAGTACCCCAACGCCAAATCTAACTATACCCGATATCATAACAGCACCTGTGGGGAGCCTCGATCTGACTACATGCACTTCTTTCGTGATCCGTTAACTGGAGATTTGCCATGGCCTGGAATAATTGGAATGTCCATCAATTCCATATGGTACTGGTGCTCTGATCAGGTTTGTATAACATATTTTTTCAATGTCAGTACATATCAGGTTATGTGTTACCTCCATATTAAAGAGTTCTTGTTCTTATTTCCTGACACAGGTATATATTTTCTTTTAGCTCACCTGGACCAAAGGTTATTGCCATTACTTGATATTTGTCATCTTTTGGGTCTGGCATCACAAAAATTAAGAATTATTAAAGTAAACATATTGTCAAGTCAGTGGCAGAATTATACTCAGAGGGTATTTGCAGTAAAGTTTGAATATAGTGAACTGGGTTTGTATGAATTCATGCACATAAGGATTCAATAAATATTCCCCGACTGCACCGCCATATATTCCAAGTTGAATCTCTTAAACTCTTAAACCAATTTATATGTCCCTTGACATCCCAACCAACGTTGTTTATAGAATTATAACGAAGTGATCAATGTCATTTAACCAAAAGTCAATTCTTCACTTTTTGCCTAGCAAAAACTAAATAAGTTGTTTAAATAAAAAGTAATTAAAAACCTTTCTGTTTTCTTTTGACTTTCCGGAAGGTTTCCATTTAGCCTAGATTTAGAGTGAATTTTTTCTCAACAAATTTTGTTGTCTCATCATCTTCGTTGTAACTATAATACAAACTTATAACAAATTGAACAATAAGTCCCTTGAAATTCGTTGTAAGCAAGTTTTACTGTAATTGTAAGTTACTGGGTACTCGACAGAGTCATAGTAGATGTATTAGAAACATATTCACTGTTTTTTTGAGTTTATAACATGGTGAATATAGCAAATATTAACAGTGCAAGTTATATGCCTGACTGGGCAATAAGTTGAACCGTGTTTTTGATATGGGACTATACACTGCTTATACACTGTTATTTCCCTTTGCTATATTGCTTTTTTTCTTGACCCTAATCATGCCTGTTTTGTGGAATGCTATAAGCCCAGAATACAGACAGTCGATATTGAAATTAGTAAATGGTTATGTATTTTCTCTGATTTAAAAGCAAGAGTTAGGTACATGTTGTACTAAATCTAATATGACTCTTTCCCTTAGGAACTGTCTTCCTTTTTTGTTGTCTGGAGACCCGATACCTCTCCAGACAACACTACAAGGGAACAGTTCCTTTGGGAAAGGTTCATAATACTGTAATCATGGATATTTTAGTGTTTTGTTTTTTACATGATTTTCTTATACAAACCACAAGCCTGGGTGTATTTTACGCAATGTTCTACCTTACCGCCACCAGTCTTGTATTAAACGATGATTCTTAGCATAACTGTGGGACTGGTACATGGGATGTAATTTACACAAAATACTCTTCATCACATATTGAGTGTAAAATACCCCCCCCCACACACACACATAAATTTCCACATTTACCATAGATTATTATTATTATTAAATGTAGACTTTATTGTATAATTACACAGGTTATAGTACAAAGAGCACTGGCCGCTAAGACCTATGACCATGCCAAGGCCGGTACAATTCTGTGTGGATATCTGAAGATTCTTCCGTTGTTTCTTCTCGTTTTCCCTGGCATGATAGCTCGTATTCTCTTTCCGGGTAAGCAGATTCTACCATATCTCTACAGAAGTATTATACAACCTTATTCTCTTAGGAAAACTAATCCTATCTTTTATCAGAGCTTTTTACAACCCTCATTGATTTAATTTGCCTGGGTCCAATGCCATCATCATACTGCAGAACATTTTACAGCTTAATTTTTTTTCAGCTATAAATCAGATTTTAGAACTTGTACAGGTTGGGTTTATTTTCTATGACATTGTTGTTTTATTTATGATGTCGGGCCTTGGACTTGTTGTTGTTTTATTTATGGTGTCGGGCCTTGGACTTGTTGTTGTTTTATTTATGATGTCAGGCCTTGGACTTGTTGTTGTTTTATTTGTGATGTCAGGCCTTGGACTTGTTGTTGTTTTATTTATGATGTCAGGCCTTGGACTTCTTGTTGTTTTATTTATGATGTCTGGCCTTGGACTTGTTGTTGTTTTATTTATGGTGTCGGCCTTGGACTTGTTGTTGTTTTATTTATGGTGTCTGGCCTTGGACTTGTTGTTGTTTTATTTATGGTGTCGGGCCTTGGACTTGTTGTTGTTTTATTTATGATGTCTGGCCTTGGACTTGTTGTTGTTTTATTTATGATGTTTGGCCTTGGACTTGTTGTTGTTTTATTTATGGTGTCGGGCCTTGGACTTGTTGTTGTTTTATTTATGATGTTGGGCCTTGGACTTGTTGTTGTTTTATTTATGATGTCAGGCCTTGGACTTGTTGTTGTTTTATTTATGATGTCAGGCCTTGGACTTGTTGTTGTTTTATTTATGATGTCGGGCCTTGGACTTGTTGTTGTTTTATTCATGATGTCAGGCCTTGGACTTGTTGTTGTTTTATTTATGATGTCGGGCCTTGGACTTGTTGTTGTTTTATTCATGATGTCAGGCCTTGGACTTGTTGTTGTTTTATTTATGATGTCTGGCCTTGGACTTGTTGTTGTTTTATTTATCGTGTCAGCCCTTGGACTTGTTGTTGTTTTATTCATGATGTCAGGCCTTGGACTTGTTGTTGTTTTATTTATGGTGTCAGCCCTTGGACTTGTTGTTGTTTTATTCATGATGTCGGGCCTTGGACTTGTTGTTGTTTTATTAATGGTGTCAGCCCTTGGACTTGTTGTTGTTTTATTTATGGTGTCAGGCCTTGGACTTGTTGTTGTTTTATTTATGGTGACAGGCCTTGGACTTGTTGTTGTTTTATTTATGGTGTCAGGCCTTGGACTTGTTGTTTTATTTATGGTGTCAGGCCTTGGACTTGTTGTTGTTTTATTTATGGTATCAGGCCTTGCACTTGATGTTATGGGGAATTACATATATCAAACTTAAACACTTACGTTTCTCACCTTAATGAATACTGAAAGGATATTTAGAGCTCCATATATCAGATTACCGTATGCTGTGGATATTTAGATATCTTATATTGTGGTTATCAATTCCCCCTGTTTTCTTTTATAGATGTCACTATTGAATTACAGTCAATTCTCGATAAACTGCCACCTTTTGTTTTTTAAAAATAATGTGAGAATGGCAATGAATGTAGTCGTGATAATTGGAGAATTGACTGAAGTAAAATTTGTACTATGTGCAGAAATGAAACATTTTTGCTCATTTATTTATACAGTTAAACATGGATATAAAGACCTCCTTATGACATAACAAACCAGTCTTTATAGGGAGGTGTTCTTATATACACAAATGATACTAATGGGAACAGCAAAAAACCTCTATATAAAAACCAGCTCTCTATAAAGACCAGTTTTCTTGTGTCACTAAGGACAAGTTTTACTGTACTTGTCAAGGCTTTTCAAGGCACATTAAATGTCTGTGGTGGAAACTACTACGAACTTTAGTACAAAAGTATAAAACAATTCTGCTGATTTAAGTCATGCTTCAAACCAAAATCTGTCCCCAGCATATTAATGATGCCTCCATGTTGTTTTAGCATCCACTGACAAACATTTCAAGGCAATCCTATAACCCTGTATTAAGAAATCGATAGCTGACCTATTTACATCATGTATTTCATAATTATGATAAAGCCAAGTAGAATTCACACCACACGTTACAGCAAAATCAAGATCCTAAATTCCAACCTATCATTTCATTATACAGTTAAACTTGCATTAAAAGCAACCTCTGTATATAGGGTACCTGCCTATAGAGGTTACCTTTATTCATAATGAATAAACCTCTTTATAACAGACACCTGTCAGTAATGGCTATTTTTTACTGTTCCTTGGAATGGCCTTTATAGACAATTTTGACTACATGTAAATCTTTGATAACATTTCAATTTCTAAAATAATAAATTCATAAAAAGACCAGCAAAAAAGATATATAAAGTAATTTCCAGATAAGATCTGCTGGGGGGATCTAAGGTGGGGAAAACATTAGGAACCACAATTAATTCTTTGCTTTTGCAACTTTTGACAGAGACCGTTGGTTGTGCTGACCCAGATGTCTGTATGGAAGTTTGCGGCAGTAAAAGTGGTTGCAGTAACATTGCGTACCCAAGTTTAGTCATCAACCTGATGCCACCAGGTATATCTCAACATATTTGAGCCACATATGGCATCTGCCTTATATTGTCACATGTATATAAATGAGCTCTGTAGGCCTGCATATTTTGACTCAGTTAATGCCACCAGATTTGTATTTTGTTTGTGTCTTTATTTACCTGGTATCATGGTGATTTACCTGGTACCACTATATTCAATGTATAATATTTACATGATGTCACTAGGATTGTATTTTCTATGTTTTGTAATATTTACTTGATGCCACCAGAAAAGTATTTCACAATATCTATTTGATGCTTCTATGTATATATTAAGCATATCTGAAGCTGTCAGAAATTTAATCCTGATGTCAATATCTATGCTACCGGAAATTTAATCCTGATGTCAATATCTATGCTACCGGAAATTTAATCCTGATGTCAATATCTATGCCACTGGAAATTTAATCCTGATGTCAATATCTATGCCACCGGAAATTTAATCCTGATGTCAATATCTATGCCACCAGAAATTTAATTTATTAAAGATGCACCAGCTGTACAATAACAAAAAAGAGATATACACAGGCATAAAATAATATTCTTAAATCCCTATATATTTTGTGAGAATTGCTTGAAAACCCCACTTTGGCAATTATTCATTTTCAGCTAATTCAACCTTACTATTTGTATATGCCTATAACACTGGATCTGACCTCATTTCCACAAAAATATACAGGAATACATGTATAAGAATTTTTTATGCCTCTGTATAGCTCTTATTTGTTATTGTACAACAATATAACTTGTCAAACTTTTTTTTTTTTTAAATGGAGCTAATGCTCCTTAATGCCCCTTTAAATTCTGAATAACTTCCTCGGCCCCAGTTGCACAATAGGTTGTTAGATTTAATGTGAAGTTAGCCAATGTTAAACCAATGAGCTAACTGTAGGTTAAATTTAACAATGTGTTGTGCAACTGGTTCCAGGTGTTACTGTAAACCAACTAGTTAAACTTATTGAGATTATGTCATTATGACAGTATATTACACATGTTACATAATTTGAAATCTTTAGGTCTGTCTAGGGCAGCACGGTATGTCCTCTCCTAACATATTTATATCAAGCAACAACTTAAAATTCCATACATCTAATGTCACCAGTCATATAGTAGTCAACTTAATGCTACTTTATTTACTGTTCTCACCGGATCATTTTATACAGTCATGTCATGGGGTAGTGGACAGCTGTCAAAATACTGTCCCGAGCCTTCAGGGAAGTCACAAGAAAAATGTACCTGAGGCTGGTCTGTTGCAAACTTATGAAATAACTGTTTATTAATTATTACCCAATAATCATATAATTGTCAACAAATGATTTACAAACACTGTGACTTTGAAATCACACATGTATATACAACCCTGTTGTGCCAGTGTATGACATCATCTGATAGTCACAGTGACATCACTGTGACAAAATGTGCCAGATTAAGGTCGGAAACAGTAAAAAAATTGTATATGTATTATATATATGGCATTGGCTAATAATATTGGATATTTGTAGGTGCTAGAGGGATGATGTTAGCTGTGATGATGGCTGCCCTTATGTCTTCCTTGACCTCCATTTTTAACAGCAGTAGTACCATATTTGCCATGGATATCTGGACGAGAATAAGACGCAATGCTTCTGAAATGGAAGTGATGATTGTGGGCAGGTAGGTTTAGTAATGGATAGAATCTTTGCCTACTTTGAAGGTAAGATTTATCAATGCCTAGCAAGAGGCTTTTGTACTGTGGAGGACTATTGAAGACTCATGCCCAGACATTTTTCTGAAGGGGCAAAAAATTTTATTAATCCCAGTTGCTGATGAGAAAACTGTATTGGCATTGCTATTCATAATTTTAGCATATGAAGAGTGTTATAATTTCTATGTTCTCAGAAAAAAAATTATGGGAAGCATATAGATGCTGTCTTTCTGTCCATCTGAGTTTATATCTCTTTAACTTTCAATCAGAATTTTATCATTTTCTCACAAAATATTCCTTGGGACAGAACACTCATACAAATGTGACTCAAGGTCATTTCTGAAAGGCCAAGGTCACTCAGCACATATCCCTAAAATATTGGGAAAAACCTTTTATCTCTTAATCCATTCATCAGAATCTTATCATATTTCACACAAATGTTCCTTGGGACAGTGACATTCAGGTAAGGGCACTCAAGGTAATCCCTGAAAGGTGAAGGTCACTCAGAACATATACTTAAAATATTGGGAAGCCTTAGTTGAGTATCCATCAGTCTTACTGATATTATTGTCATTGATGTGATGTGTTATTGCACAAAAAGTATTTCCCACAACATACGATAATGTAATAAATAATCACTTGTTTGCTGTATTAATTATCAACCATTTGATTTTGATTTTGCATAAATACACCAAAGTACACCTATGATAATAAATTTAACAGTCTAAAGGAATGTATATGATGGGAATTTTCTGTGCTTACACCTTAAAGTGTGAACATACAAATTCTTTACATAGCAAAATGGTAGACATTCCTGTCCTAGGTTGAAGACCAACAGTATTTCTATGTATGGATGTTGAAGTTGACAAGGAAATCTCAACACATCTGGTAAAGTCTGGCTGTCCAATATGATAGTTTTGTATGGAATTGGTCTCCAGATTATTACTGGGAGAGTTGAGATGTATCTGTCCACTGAACATCTGTTATTAGGTCATGTCATGCAAATTTCAATGTATAGTCCAATGCGGATATAGTCCAGATATAGTCCAGATACTGAAATCCAAGGGGAGATACTTTTTCCTGCAAATAAACAGGGTTTTCAAATTACCAGGTTATAATGGTGATGAAGTAGTTTGGCTGGGGATTCTAAATCATTTCAATTAAACAGGGTTTTCAAATTACCAGGTTATAATGGTGATGAAGTAGTTTGGCTGGGGATTCTAAATCATTTCAATTAAACAGGGTTTTCAAATTACCAGGTTATAATGGTGATGAAGTTGTTTGGCTTGGGAATCTAAATCATTTCAAATAAACAGGGTTTTCAGAATTACCAGGTTATAATGGTGATGAAGTAGTTTGGCTGGGGATTCTAAATCATTTCAAATAAACAGGGTTTTCAGAATTACCAGGTTATAATGGTGATGAAGTTGTTTGGCTGGGGATTCTAAATCATTTCAAATAAACAGGGTTTTCAAATTACCAGGTTATAATGGTGATGAAGTAGTTTGGCTGGGGATTCTAAATCATTTCAATTAAACAGGGTTTTCAGAATTACCAGGTTATAATGGTGATGAAGTAGTTTGGCTGGGGATTCTAAATCATTTCAATTAAACAGGGTTTTCAGAATTACCAGGTTATGATGGTGATGAAGTTGTTTGGCTGGGGATTCTAAATCATTTCAATTAAACAGGGTTTTCAGAATTACCAGGTTATGATGGTGATGAAGTTGTTTGGCTGGGGATTCTAAATCATTTCAATTAAACAGGGTTTTCAGAATTACCAGGTTATGATGGTGATGAAGTTGTTTGGCTGGGGATTTATTCTAAATCATTTCAATTAAACAGGGTTTTCAGAATTACCAGGTTATGATGGTGATGAAGTTGTTTGGCTGGGGATTCTAAATCATTTCAATTAAACAGGGTTTTTTCAGAATTACCAGGTTATGATGGTGATGAAGTTGTTTGGCTGGGGATTCTAAATCATTTCAATTAAACAGGGTTTTCAGAATTACCAGGTTATGATGGTGATGAAGTTGTTTGGCTGGGGATTCTAAATCATTTCAATTAAACAGGGTTTTCAGAATTTTGGGACCAGGTTATGATGGTGATGAAGTTGTTTGGCTGGGGATTCTAAATCATTTCAAATAAACAGGGTTTTCAAACTTACCAGGTTATAATGGTGATGAAGTTGTTTGGCTGGGGATTCTAAATCATTTCAAATAAACAGGGTTTTCAGAATTACCAGGTTATGATGGTAATGAAGTAGTTTGGCTTGGGAATCTAAATCATTTCAATTAAACAGGGTTTTCAAACTTACCAGGTTATAATGGTGATGAGGTTGTTTGGCTGGGGATTCTAAATCATTTCAAATAAAGAGGGATTTCAATTTAAAACATTTAATTTGATGCAGTCAGTATTGAGTGTTCTGAAAAAAAAATTCACAAAATTTAAAGTTAGTGTTATGAACATAAGTACTAGTTATTGAGTAATGGAGTATTTGCATTCATAAACACTCACCTGTTTTTAGGAGGATCTATTTTTATAAATTTAGCACCTTTGAGGTCTTTAGCTCACCTGGCCTGAATGTGTTAGCTGGCCAGCAGATTGTGGTAGGCGATTTGGGGAACATAATGGGTGTATTACTGTCCGACGAAATGGTAGTTAAATTGGGGAACATAACAGGTGTATTAACATCAGAGAAAATTGTAGGCTATTTAAGGAACATATCGGGTGTATTAATGTCTGAGAAAATCTGTTATCAAGATTTAATGCTGACCAATAAGTATGGCAGTGTAACAAGGGGTAATACATCAATGTCTTACTATATAACATGTTTTACAGTATATTGGTCATTGTATGATTTATATAACAAGGGGTAATACATCAATGTCTTACTATATAACATGTTTTACAGTATAATGGTCATTGTATAATTTATATAACAAGGGGTAATACATCAATGTCTTTCTATATAACATGTTTTACAGTATAATGGCCATGATATGATTTATATAACAAGGGGTAATACATCAATGTCTTACTGTATAACATGTTTTACAGTATAATGGTCATTGTATGATTTATATAACAAGGGGTAATACATCAATGTCTTACTGTATAACATGTTTTACAGTATATTGGTCATTGTATAGTTTATATAACAAGGGGTAATACATCAATGTCTTACTATATAACATGTTTTACAGTATAATGGCCATGATATGATTTATATAACAAGGGGTAATACATCAATGTCTTACTATATAACATGTTATACAGTATAATGGTCATGGTATGATTTATATAACAAGGGGTAATACATCAATGTCTTACTGTATAACATGTTTTACAGTATAATGGTCATTGTATCATTTATATTTGATCTGTTTCAGAATCTTTGTTATAGTTCTAGTGGTGATAAGTATAATATGGATCCCAGTCATCAGAGCTTCAGAAGGCAGTGAACTATTTGTATACATACAGGAAGTGTCCAGCTTCATGCAACCTCCAATTTGTTGTATTTTCCTTCTAGGATTGTTTTGGAGCAGACTCAATGAAGTGGTAATTTAATGCTGTGCATCTCTATCTCATGATCTCGTTCTTGATCTCTCTTGATTTTTAAAAAATTATTTTAGTAACTATTCCTTTGGCAGGAACTTGGCATTAGAAGTGAAGGTCAAATCCAAGGTCCAGTCTTGACATATCAAAGAAATATCACTGCATTGGTGTAAGTTCATTGCACAATTTAGAATTTGTGGCACAACCACAACAAAGGTAAGAATTTGTGGCACAACCACAGCTGAGTTAAGAATGTGAGACACAATCACAGCAAAAGTAAAAATTTGTGGCACACCCACAGTAGAGGTTACAATTTGTGGCCCACCAAAGTAGAGATAATTTGTGGCACAACCACAGCAGAGAGAATTTGTAGCACAACCACTGAAGAAGTCAGAATTTGTGGCACAACAAAGGTAAGAATTTGTGGCACAACTACAGCAGAGAGAATTTGTAGCACAACCACTGAAGAAGTCAGAATTTGTGGCACAACAAAGGTAAGAATTTGTGGCACAACTACAGCAGAGAGAATTTGTGGTACAACCACAGCAAAAGTAAGACTTTGACATAACCACAGAGAGAATTTGTCACAGAGCCACAGCAGAGGTCAGGATTTGGGGCACAACAACAACAGAAGGCAGCAAAGGTCAGAATTTGTGGCATAACCACAGCAGAAAGAATTTGTGGCACAACAACAGCAGAAATCAGAATTTGTGGCACAACCATATAATAAGTTGGGAATTGTGGCACAATAACAGCAAAGAGAATTTTTGGCACAACCACAGCAAAGGCAAGAATTTGTGGCATAACCACAGCAAAGGTCAGAATTTGTGACACAACCACAACAGAGAGAATTAATGACACAACCACAGCAGAGGTAAGAATTTACGGCACAATCACAGCAGAAGTAAGAATTTGTGGCACAACCACAGTAGAGGTCAGAATTTGTGGCACAACCACAGCAAAGGTCAGAATTTGTGGCATAACCACAGCAAAGATCAGAATTGTGGCACAACTATAGGAAAGGTAAAATTTATGGCACAGCCTCAGGGAACGTTAAAAAAGTTGTGGCACAGCCACAGGAAAGGTAAAACTTTGTAGTACAACCATAATAAAGGTCATAGTACTTCTCCTAAAGCTGGAGACATATTCTCAAAAAAATTCATAGCTGAATTTAAAACAACAATAAAACAAACTGTTCCTTAACTCATTCACCCCTATAGACACATTTGGACTGGTCTGAGTCATTGTTTTAAGAAGAATCTATTTTTTTCAGGGGTTGATGAGTTAAAGATTAGAAAAATATGTTTGTTGTATGTATTTTTACTGTATGCTCTCGTCATATTACTGTGATTTTTGTCTTTGTATTTAATCTTTACAGGGAGCATTCTTTGCCCTCGTCATTGGTATGATCGTTGGTTTGGTTCGCTTTATCGTGGAGTACTCTTACAAGGTACCGCTTTGTGTAGAAAATAAACCAGATCCCAGACCAGGGATAGTGAAGGATTTCCATTATCTTTATTTTTCATCGTTTTTGTTCCTTCTCACCGGAGCTTGTGCTGTTGTTATCAGTTTAATGACAAAACCAATCAGTGAGAAATGTGTAAGTGTTTGCAGGTACTTTTATGTTTATTTCAAGATTGGAATTTTTAACTATCGTTTACTTAAATGTACTGAAAGCTATTTAGCAGACAATGTGCATGTATAACATAGGAAAGGTCAAAATGGCATCATTGTCGGGAAAAAAAATTTAAAGATTAACCCTTAGACTGCTACACGCAACTATTGTTGTGCCACCATTAATAGGCACTCAGTGCTATGTACAACTTAAGTTGTTTCTCTGACTCATCATTGTAGATGTTGTCATACAGGGTTTTCACCTGTACAGGTGACAATGAAACATAACTCAAGATATGACAGTATCTTTATAGAGTATAAACACTAACTAACATTATGCTGTATGTTTTATCTCTGTATCTTGTACACTTTTTGAATTATCTGAAATCAAAAAGTGTATCCTAATTTCTTTTAATTATGAAGTAAGGTACCAGTCAAAGGGTTAAGAAAAACATTTGCAAGGTTATATTAAAGCATCAAAACTCGGGGGGGAAAATCATGTGTATTGAGAAGCTTGTGATTGTGTTTAGTACAAACATGTACCAATTGATCTCGGTAGAACTATACTATGTGTTCACTGTTGATGCTAGCTACTCATTTCTGCATCTTTCTATTTAGCTGTACAGATTGACATGGTGGTCTCGTCACAGCAGGGAACCACGACTTGATATAGACGAGTGGAAGGCAATGCAGGCGAAAAAATCAGATGACGATGACTCGTCTAATAGCGGAGAGCTAAAAAAGAAAAGGGATATCGAGATGAATGCTATTAAACATGATGGAGCTGGAGATGCTGGTATGTAAGAAGAATAAATTTACAAAAAATTTAAGTCTACGCAAAAAAATGAAAATTTGACTCTACATGCCTGTGCCTTTAACCCATTGACACAAGTAGCCACAATTGAACTCATCCATTTAAAAAAAAGTAGAGTTGACTGTCAGTATTCAGTGTTGTATGATTTAGAATCCAAATTTTCAATAACTTGACATTCAATATTAATATGGTCACCCCTGAAAAATGACAGTAGACCATTCTGTTTACTGATTTGGGTGATTTCCATATACTGGACTGCCCCTAGTACTTTAATATATCTGGAATTCGAGATAACCAAAATTTTAACACGGAGGTTACATTAACAAGGTTACATTGTATTTGAATGTGAAGGGCAGAAATTTTAGTTGTTTGAAGAAAATGTGAGTCCTTTTGGTTAGGCTGCCTTTTGAAGTGTCAGAGAACATGTCTGTTTTAATTGCTGATTGGACATGGATATCTCAACCCTTGTGTTAAGAGTCTAGAGGTTTGTTACAAAGGAAACCATGTAATTTGACTAACCAGTTAGGTCAAGATTTTCCTGTCTACTCACCACACCCAGGTAAGATTCTATTAGTTTTGGTGATTGTACCCTAGCTATTATTTTATACTAAAATTTGAATGTTCTCTGTTTATGAATCTATTGTACAGATAAAATGAAGGAAAAAGACAAATTAACCGACTCTGCTTCTGAGGAACATGGTAAGGACTCAGAAAATTTGAAAGACGAGGAATTAGCATCTGTAAAGACAAGTAAAGAGTCACAGAATGATAATCAGGAAAGTAAATTGATGGATCCAGATAGCTCTCCAAATGAAGTGGTTTTAGAAGACAAACATTTGACCATTAATGTCATTGGTAAGTAACCTAGTGACTCATTTTTAGGTAGACTTGGCCCCCACAACTCCCCCAATCTATTTTTGCTCCAGTATTTTTGTCTCCATAATTAAAGCCACACAGACACTCACCAAAAAAAAAAAACCCAGACACAGACACACAAAGACTTTTTAATGTAATTTCTAGATTGTACAGTTTAGTGAAATCTGGCTTGAAAGTCCACTCTCATAAAAGGCCACCTGTCTTTTGAGACCACATTTTGAAAACCACTTGGTTAAATAATCCTTTTGATAAAACCTCTTTCGAGAGACCACCTGTCTTGCAAGACGACATTTCAGTGGCAGATAGGGACAAGATAAGATAGGTTTCACTATAAATGTGATTAAGCAGAGCTCCAATCAACTTTATTCCATCTATTTATAGCCTATTACAACAGTAATTTCTCTTTTTAGTTGATGTTAATTGATATGTTGCTTCTGATGTTTTCTATTATGAGAGCAAATTCTATAAAATGACCAAATATCCAGAAATGAGCTTATTGTGTACTGTAGATTACTTTTATTTCATGTGAAATTTAATTTCACGTTAATCTGCGAGACACTTCGAATGCGAATTCAAGTTCATTGCATAATTTTATACACAATTGTTACCTAATTTTCGCAAATACGATGTATACAGATATGTGTGTTACATCTACAGCATATCCTCTTTAAATCGTCCATTAGGCCTCTCCCATTCTTTTATCCATCCATGTCTTTGTTTTAGTTTCTTCTGATTTCACAGAATGTATTTTGATTAAATGACATTTAATTGGTATATCACTGTCCGTGAGGATGATGATTTACTTTGTTTCTTTTCTGCAGAGTCCATGTTGGATTGCAGATATAATCTTAAGTCTGTTATGCAGTGATAGTCAATGCTCATACCCGAATGTTTGTGATTGACGCTAATTGCATAACAGTTTTACCACTATCTCTTACAACCCATGGTCATTTTAGAAAAGAAACAAACTAAATCATCGTTCTCACACAAAAAAACAAAAAAAACCATTAGAAATCTGTATATAAATAGCCTATGGATATTGTTAAATATTAAATGAAAAAAAAAACAATGCAAATGTCAAAGGGACATAACTCTCACTAAAAAAACCTCACAATTGCACTCATAATAGGATTGACACATTACAGATGTACTGAAATAAAAGGAAATGAATTTTTCTTTAAAAAAAAACCCAGGGGTTTCAAAATAACTGCATGGGTTATAATAATATGGTAATAAAAAAATGTGGTTTGGGAATCAATATCATTTCAAATAAAGGGGATTTTAATGTAACAGGGTTCAATATAAGTGGGTTTGACTATAATTCTCTTGTTTATTACAGGTCATGTGTCAATACCAAGACGAATGTTTAACTGGGTTTGTGGAATTGATGCTAACTCCACTTACCTATCCACACACAAGGTCCAGAAACAAGATATGGTCTCCATCGAAGAGAATCGTATATGGTCTTGGATTTCAAATGTAACAGCTATCATACTGATGGTTATCGCCATATTCTGCTTTGCTTTCTTTGCATAAAGATCTGATATCGAAAGGTCAGTTGATATACATGTACTTGTATACCTCTAGTTTGTATTTTTAAATTGATAAACAATTTTTGAAAAGGTAAATAATTACAATTTTTGAAAAGGTAAATAATTACATTAAATCAATCTCTTTTGCTATGTACCTCACAATCATGCAAAAAAAAATCTGTTTTCTGCTCAGACTTAAAGAAATTCCTGTAAATATACTTTTAGTTCTGAAACTGTCATTTAAAATATTTGTTGACATTTGTGAACAGCTGGCAGGTGCTTGATTGCTACTGTATGCATCCAAATTATCCAAATTATTATGACTAAGTTTCTTTTTAACTCATTCAACCCTAAAGACACATTAGGACTGGCCTAAATCATTGATTTATAGAAGTGTCCATTGTTTTTCAGGGGTTTATGAGTTAAAGACATGTGACATAATCTCATTTCAACTTTTCATGACTTCTTTATTTTTTGTTCTTGTAGATTTTCAAATGTGTGCATGGTTGAAAATGAGAGATTAGGATTTGTGTATCACATGATGCCCAGAAGTGCACAGAAAATGATGATGAAGTTCACAAATTTTACAACCATGAGATATTGCAACCACCAAAAGCAAAGCAAAACTGTATCGCCACCTCAATGTGTACCTTGCTTTTAAGCTTCAATGGCAGATCATATTTCTTTTTTTTTCATTTATTCAATTTTAGCTCGCCTTAACTGAAGGTTCTAGCTGATCACCTGTTGTCCGTCATCTGTTCATTAACTTCTCACATTTTTTTTTACTTTTTTTAACTTTATTCATATGGCCCTGCATCTGTAGTCTGTCTGTGGTCAGTCTGTTGTCTGTTTGTTGTCCATCCGTCCTGAACAATTCTTGTTACCGCTAGTTCTCAGAAAGGACTGAAGGGATCAACTTAAAATTTGACATCAGGGTTCCCCTTGAGGTTTAATTGTATATATTACATTTTTAGAGAGATCAGAATCCAACATGGCTGACAGGCAGCCATCATGGATTTTGACCAAAGGAAGTTTGTTATCGCTACTTCTCAGAAAGGACTGAAGGGATCTCCTTGAAATTTGACTTGAAGGTTCCCCTTGAGGTATAATTGTGCCTATTACATTTTAAGAGGGATTGGAATCCAACATGGCCAACAGGCAGCCATCTTGGAATTTGACCAAAAGATGTTTGTTACCTCTATTTCTTACAAAGGATTGATGTGATCTCATTGAAATTTGACATCAAGGTTCCCCTTAAAATCTAATTGTGCATATTGCATTTTCAGAGAGAATGGAATCCATTATGGTTGACAGGCGGCCATCGTGGATTTTGACCAAATGAAGTTTGTTATTGCTATTTCTTAGTAAGGACTGAAGGGATTTCCTTAAAATTGGACATAAAGGTTTCCCATGAGGTCTAATTGTGCATGTGACATTTTCAGAGAGATTGGATTCCAACATGGTTGACAGGTGGTCATCTTGGATTTTGACAATGGAAGTATGTATTTCTCAGAATGTACAGAAGGAATCTTTACCAAATTGATTATGAATGTTCCCCCTGAGGTGTAGATGTGCATATTACATTTTCAGAGAGATAAAAATCCAAGACGGACACCTCTCGGCCATGTTGGATTCCATTTTCTATTAAAATGTAATATGTTCAGTTCAAGTTCAGTTTTGCTTTAATCTTGTGAAAAACGTATTTCACGGAAATATTGATTTAAGTTCAAATTCAATGCTGGACACAAAATAAGAGAAAAGAAGAGAAAAAAACAGTCTGTCATCAATCAGACATAGAACATTCCATGGTTCAGATGCCAAGATCCCTCTGGGATCTCTTGTTCTCTGAAACCATTGGAGGGATTTTGACAACATTTTTACAGCATCCATTGTTTATCCATGGTCTAAGTTTATGTTTTTCAGCCTGATCAGCTCAGGGCCAAATAGGTCCAGGTTGGGCCAAATAGGTCTCATTGGGTACCTCTCTTTGAAAATCTCCAGAAGTTGTATTTTTTTTTTTACATCTCTCCAGACTTAGTCATTTTCATTCATTTTTAGGTCACCTCCACTCCCAAGGATTGTTGTAATAATTTTAAGATTCCGACACAGTTCAGGTGAGCAATGTAAACTATGGTCCCTTTTTATGTCTGGAGATCCAAGATTTTGTTTTAGTCCATCTGTTTGTCTTTTTGCAGCATTCCGTCTAATGACTTATTTTCTTTCCAGAAATTTTTAAACAAATTTGGCATGATGATCTATGTCATTGAAACTCACGGTTTTTTATTATGTCCAAAAATCAGCAATAACTGTCAGATTTATGGGACTTGGCATTTGGGGCTAAGTATTTAACTTGTTCCCCCCCCCCCTGAAAACACATTTGGACCGGTCTAAGTCATCGATTTACAGAAGAGTTCATTGTTTTTCAGGGTCGATGAGT
Source organism: Atrina japonica (assembly GCA_030159075.1). Taxonomy (NCBI): domain Eukaryota; kingdom Metazoa; phylum Mollusca; class Bivalvia; order Pterioida; family Pinnidae; genus Atrina; species Atrina japonica. The sequence continues at coordinate 68,997 of BROG01000872.1, forward strand.
TGATAAAGCACATGGTTTTTTTTAAAGCTGATAAAAATGTATGAATATTCATGAGTGAATATTACCATTGAATATTACAAATTTATGTCCCTGGTTGTAGGGTGATATATAGGTTTGTTTACCTGAAGCTTGCCCTTGCTCGAAAAGTATATGACTACTTAGGGAAAACTAACTTTCGTATCACCGGGCGCTACAACCAGGGACATTAATTGTTGATAATACCAAATTCAAGTTATTGTAAATAAATTGAGTTGATTAAATGTGTCATTATATGCATACAACTCTGGACCTGACCTTATTTTCAAAAAAATATATATAGAAATTTAAAGGCCCATGACAGGCGATTTACACCCAGTAAGGTTGTTAATTTTGTGTATAATGGTAATATGCTTTGCAATATGTTTATATAAAGTTATTATCCTCACATTAATTACGCTTCTGAGTGATTTTCTGTTTTCTAATAATCTGCGATTGAAGATTAAAAAATTATTTTTACTCGTAACGACAATAAATACAAATGCAGTTGCATAATATTCAAGACAACCCCAGATGAATAAGTTCAACATATGGGTTATTGTCATCTCGTATCCATCACAACTCGTCCCTAAGTGAATTGGTTGACTCGTACCCATGTATTAGCTGACTCATGCCCAATGATTAACTCATTCGTGCCCATCTCCTGTTTGATTGTAGAATTATTTATGAAGGTATACATGTGTTTACCAACAAGGTAATTACCATAATGCTGTTTGGTATTGAATTGACATACAACTATCTGTGGAAATGAATTGGCTTCAGAAGTACTTCGCTGTCAGAGGTATTGTCCATTTCACAAAACGTGATAGGCGGATTAACCTTTTGATTATCTTGAGGATGATTCTACTCAATTTTTGGTTATTACAATTTTTATGGAAAAAAAATGTTATATTCCCCACTGGATACTTGTAGGTAGGATAACAAGAAAGAACAATTATTCTTGTCAGTGTAAATTTAATGTCGCTATTCTTTATTACATAAAATTTGAGACTACATCTCGCTAGGTTATATTGATATAAAGTAAACAATTTTTTGAGCCTTTGCGATTTGATTTTGGTTTTGAAAACAAAGAAATTTAGAACCCCCGAATGTGCATAGATGTTTATATAGATGGGAGCCCCCATAGTCGTAAAACCATGGTCCGGAATTGCTATGCACTTGCTTACCCGTGGTGTCATGTACCTTAAATCACTCGTAGCCAAGGAATATTTATAAAGGAGTAGGTGTGTTCAATTTATACAATCAGAGTAGTTTTGATCGGCAACAGAAGTTATTGCGAAGTCCATTGATCTAATACAATTTTGAAATTGTTTAATAGCCTTGATCTGATTAGCTGACGAATGCGCGAACACTGTTGTTGTGTCAGTTAGTAGTTGTTTTAGAGGAACCTTTAGGGAACATACTATTTGTAGGATCGTAATTTCATGTAGTAAACTTCTTATGCCGTCGAAAACACCATAATTTTCAAACGAAATTGCACTGCTTGCAAATGCCACACAAGTGCCATGTATATAGCTATAATTTCTGCCTACTAAAACACGTGTAACTTGTATGACATGGTCATTATTAACTGTTGAATATTTAGATAAGGGGGGTGGAGGTAACAACGTCCCTGAAGGTATGAGTCTCTGAAAATACGGTACGAGTTTCTACATATTTATTTCATTTCTATTGTGAAAATATACTTGGGTTATTTTTCTATTGTAGAAAATCCTGCGTCATTTTTCTATAGTGAAAAATATTACTGTGCCTTTTCTAGATCTGTAAAAAAAAGTTATATGGAAAATGGGTAATTTTTCCTACTGGTATGGGTCAATAGACCTTTTTGGAGTTGATTCTTTCTGTTACCTTTTGTCATAATAGTATGAATGTTAAACATTTTATCTTATATATGTGACCTGGAATCTAGATACCATGCAATGCTAGATGCCAGATTTGAAAAGCAGCATACAAGGAAGTGACGGCACCTGTAGTCGTTACAAGAAAGGATTCCAACATCTATCAACAATTAAACCTCAGGAGAAGACATGAGACGAGATATCATTGAATGTTGTCAATGTAAATATTACGAAACTGGAAGCGATCTTGCCCGATATTCTGTTGAGGTCACATGATATGAACACCGAAACCAAAAAAAGCGTAACGTGTATTCATGATTCCTACGTAGAAAAATGATCGAGACCAGTTAGTTTTTCTGTGCGCTTGAGAACTAAGTCATCGGTGTACCATAATTCCTACGTTAATGTGTACAAATTAGTAAAACGATAGGTACGACTCTTCCAATGTTTTGGTTACGAGTCAGTCAACTGTAGGCATGACTTAACCAAAGAGGATACAAGTTGAGATGGGCATGAATTGAGATGGGTCCAAGTTTACCAACATTCCACAAAGATGGAAACACGTTGCCATACAGGTAGAAAACAATGTCGGACAGTGTGAAACCTAGAATGTCTGACAGTGTAAAACCTAGACTGTCTGACAGTGTGAAACCTAGATGTTCAACAGTGAGACCTCGACCATCTGACATTGTGAGACCTAGAATGTCTGAGTGTGAGACCTGAACCATTATCTTGGTTTCAAGTTAAGATGACAGCATACCCATACAGTTTTTCGTTAGACTGGTTGATTTTCTGTCAGTATGAATCTTTTAATCTGATATGACTGGTTCCCTGTCAGACTTTGTTTTTCTGTACTTATGACTGATATCCTATCAGCAGCATATTTTTATGAGATAGTAGGGCACTGTGTTGTTTGGGATTGATATTCATTTAAGCATCGGACTGCTTTCAGTTGGCATTCATGGGTTTATGAATGCCAATTGGATAAAAGCAAATTCCATGAAGCATGTTAGCAGCACTGCATGATAAATGTTCCTTTGTCCAGTAACTCAAGTTGGCATTCAGCCCAAGTTGGCATTCAGAAGCTCATGAATGCCAACTGAAATTAAGTGCAGCCATTCTTCTATGTACAATTCCTAGTACAGTTATGGGATGATGAACATCGTTTTTATAATGGTTAGATAGTGTCAGTACTAGTAGATGGTAAATGTATGTACAATTCCTAGTACAGTTATGGGATGATGAACATCGTTTTTATAATGGTTAGATAGTGTCAGTACTAGTAGATGGTAAATGTATGTACAATTCCTAGTACAGTTATGGGATGATGAACATCGTTTTTATAATGGTTAGATAGTGTCAGTACTAGTAGATGGTAAATGTATGTACAATTCCTAGTACAGTTATGGGATGATGAACATCGTTTTTATAATGGTTAGATAGTGTCAGTACTAGTAGATGGTAAATGTATGTACAATTCCTAGTACAGTTATGGGATGATGAACATCGTTTTTATAATGGTTAGATAGTGTCAGTACTAGTAGATGGTAAATGTATGTACAATTCCTAGTACAGTTATGGGATGATGAACATCGTTTTTATAATGGTTAGATAGTGTCAGTACTAGTAGATGGTAAATGTATGTACAATTCCTAGTACAGTTATGGGGATGATGAACATCGTTTTTATAATGGTTAGATAGTGTCAGTACTAGTAGATGGTAAATGTATGTACAATTCCTAGTACAGTTTATGGGATGATGAACATCATTTTTATAATGGTTAGATAGTGTCAGTACTAGTAGATGGTAAATGTATGTACAATTCCTAGTACAGTTATGGGATGATGAACATCGTTTTTATAATGGTTAGATAGTGTCAGTACTAGTAGATGGTAAATGTATGTACATTATGATAGCGTCAGTACCAGTAGATGGTAAATGTATGTACATTATGATAGCGTCAGTACCAGTAGATGGTAAATGTATGTACATTATGATAGCATCAGTACCAGTAGATGGTAAATTTATGTACATAAGAATAGCGTCAGTACAAGTAGATGGTCAATGTATGTACATCATGATAGCGTCAGTACCAGTAGATGGTAAATGTATGTACATTATGATAGCGTCAGTACCAGTAGATGGTAAATGTATGTACATTATGATAGCATCAGTACCAGTAGATGGTAAATGTATGTACATTATGATAGCGTCAGTACCAGTAGATGGTAAATGTATGTACATTGTGATAGTGTCAGTACCAGTAGATGGTAAATGTATGTACATCATGATAGCGTCAGTACCAGTAGATGGTAAATGTATGTACATTGTGATAGTGTCAGTACCAGTAGATGGTAAATGTATGTACATCATGATAGCGTCAGTACCAGTAGATGGTAAATGTATGTACATCATGATAGCGTCAGTACCAGTAGATGGTAAATGTATGTACATTGTGATAGCGTCAGTACCAGTAGATGGTAAATGTATGTTCATTATGATAGTGTCAGTACCAGTAGATGGTAAATGTATGTTCATTATGATAGTGTCAGTACCAGTAGATGGTAAATGTATGTTCATTATGATAGTGTCAGTACCAGTAAATGGTAAATGTATGTACATCATGATAGCGTCAGTACCAGTAGATGGTAAATGTATGTACATCATGATAGTGTCAGTACCAGTAGATGGTAAATGTATGTACATTATGATAGTGTCAGTACCAGTAGATGGTAAATGTATGTACATTAGGATAGCGTCAGTACCAGTAGATGGTAAATGTATGTACATTGTGATAGCGTCAGTACCAGTAGATGGTAAATGTATGTACATTATGAAAGTGTCAGTACCTGTAGATGGTAAATATATGTACATAAAACAAAAATGTGATCTACCTCACGAGTTCTTCATACACATTATTATTTTGTAACTTAATCAAAATGTGAACTTAATCAAAATGCGAACTTGTCCGAGATGTTACCATAGTAAACCCTTGTTTCAAGTTTCGTGAAATTCCATTGAGAAATAAAATTATAAGACTGTTGACAAGGAAAGTGTAACATATGTTTGTAAAAGATTAATCCTATATATAATGAAACATGTAATCTATGTCAGGCCCTCATACAGCTCAAAATATTTTTACCTTAATCATGTGAGAGTGACATACCAGAATATCACAGACCTTTACAAATATTTCATGTGACAGATATACTGAGCTCCAGATAAGGGGAGTAAGAGGGTATCTACCCTTTAAAATTTTGAAAATTAGTTTTGGAATTTAGAACATGGGCTGAAATTACTCATTGGAATTTACAAATTGTAATGGTGACAATTTATATATGATTATGTAAAACACCTGTTAAATATCTAAAAACAACCTTTAAGATTTTCATTTACCCTTTAAATTTTATTTCTGAGAGTGAAATACCCTTTACCTGAAAATCTTATCTGGAGCTCTGATATATATTTAGAATTACTAGGTAAGAGTAGTTTTATATTTGGAATTACTTAGAATTAGTTTCTGTTGCAGGTTTACCCTATTTACTCCTGACTAAATTGAATTATTATCAATCAAAATGATAATCATTACTTATATAGGTACTGAACTTACTTGTCATAAGTAAGACAAAGCAGGGTGATTGAATGTTTATTTTTACAAATTATATTGATTTTTGTTAATGTTGGAAATGAGCTATGTCATGTGCATATCTAAAGAAAAAATAAAACTTTATGTTTATTTCTGTTTTGTTGTTGTTGTTTGTTCGTATATAAATGATGTAGTGGTAATGCAACTGTCCATTTTATATTTTCTTGACCTCAGCCAATCTATTTAACTGGATGATTAAGTCAGGATGATAACATAAACCCCCTCCCACCAACTTTGTAGAGGTGAGACACAGACCTAAGTTATAGAAATAAAAAAAATACCTCAAATTTCAATATTCCTTCTCTGCCTACTGTGTGGCTTTAAACAGAGATTGGTTAGAAAAACACTACATCCCCGGGAGCCAAGTCATTAAGATTTTTGAAACACATGGGAGAAACATTATCCAAAACAAAATGTCCAAAACTTCAGTCTCTGAGACCTTTGTTGAAATATTATTAGGCCTCCTCCATGGCTGAGTGGTTAGAGCATCACACTTTAAACCATGAAGTCTCTCACTTCTAGTCAGTGTTGTGGCTGAGTGGTTAGAGCATCACACTTTAAACCATGAAGTCTCTCACTTCTAGTCAGTGTTGTGGCTGAGTGGTTAGAGCATCACACTTTAAACCATGAAGTCTCTCACTTCTAGTCAGTGTTGTGGCTGAGTGGTTAGAGCATCACACTTTAAACCATGAAGTCTCTCACTTCTAGTCAGTGTTGTGGCTGAGTGGTTAGAGCATCACACTTTAAACCATGAAGTCTCTCACTTCTAGTCAGTGTTGTGGCTGAGTGGTTAGAGCATCACACTTTAACCATGAAGTCTCTCACTTCTAGTCAGTGTTGTGGCTGAGTGGTTAGAGCATCACTTTAAAACCATGAAGTCTCTCACTTCTAGTCAGTGTTGTGGCTGAGTGGTTAGAGCATCACACTTTAAACCATGAAGTCTCTCACTTCTAGTCAGTGTTGTGGCTGAGTGGTTAGAGCATCACACTTTAAACCATGAAGTCTCTCACTTCTAGTCAGTGTTGTGGCTGAGTGGTTAGAGCATCACACTTTACACCATGAAGTCTACACTTCTAGTCAGTGTTGTGGCTGAGTGGTTAGAGCATCACACTTTTAAACCATGAAGTCTCTCACTTCTAGTCAGTGTTGTGGCTGAGTGGTTAGAGCATCACCACCATGAAGTCTCTCACTTCTAGTCAGTGTTGTGGCTGAGTGGTTAGAGCATCACACTTTACACCATGAAGTCTCTCACTGTCAGTGTTGTGGCTGAGTGGTTAGAGCATCACACTTTAAACCATGAAGTCTCTCACTTCTAGTCAGTGTTGTGGCTGAGTGGTTAGAGCATCACACTTTACAACCATGAAGTCTCTCACTTCTAGTCAGTGTTGTTCTGAGTGGTTAGAGCATCACACTTTAAACCATGAAGTCTCTCTCACTTCTAGTCAGTGTTGTGGCTGAGTGGTTAGAGCATCACACTTTAAACCATGAAGTCTCTCACTTCTAGTCAGTGTTGTGGCTGAGTGGTTAGAGCATCACACTTTACACCATGAAGTCTCTCACTTCTAGTCAGTGTTGTGGCTGAGTGGTTAGAGCATCACACTTTAAACCATGAAGTCTCTCACTTCTAGTCAGTGTTGTGGCTGATCATCACACTTTGAAGTCTCTCACTTCTAGTCAGTGTGTGTGGCTGAGTGGTTAGAGCATCACACTTTACACCATGAAGTCTCTCACTTCTAGTCAGTGTTGTGGCTGAGTGGTTAGAGCATCACACTTTAAACCATGAAGTCTCTCACTTCTAGTCAGTGTTGTGGCTGAGTGGTTAGAGCATCACACTTTAAACCATGAAGTCTCTCACTTCTAGTCAGTGTTGTGGCTGAGTGGTTAGAGCATCACACTTTACACCATGAAGTCTCTCACTTCTAGTCAGTGTTGTGGCTGAGTGGTTAGAGCATCACACTTTAAACCATGAAGTCTCTCACTTCTAGTCAGTGTTGTGGCTGAGTGGTTAGAGCATCACACTTTAAACCATGAAGTCTCTCACTTCTAGTCAGTGTTGTGGCTGAGTGGTTAGAGCATCACACTTTAAACCATGAAGTCTCTCACTTCTAGTCAGTGTTGTGTCTGAGTGGTTAGAGCATCACACTTTACACCATGAAGTCTCTCACCGCTTGTCAGTTCTGCTGGATCCGTAGCTGATTTTTGTGAGAAAGTTTGCCAGTTTATTTAGGGATGACAGGCCTGGGCACATTGTTACCAGGTTCCTTCCTCCATTATCAAAAACTGGCCCCTACCCTACATAAATAACTAACAAGAGAGCCTGTAGGAGATATATGTCTCACCTGGGGTGACATATAATAATAACTACGGTAATTGTGACCTACTTTCCAGAAATTGGGTCAGACCAGCTCTGGTACCCAAAAAAAGAGATCATTTGTGTGAAGTACGGTTCCAATCCACCCTGTAGTTTAGCATTTTGCTCCAGAAACGGTTTTCAGTAACCTTGACCTAGTTTCCAGAAATCGGATCTGGTACCTTAAAGAGGCACATCTAGGGTACATGGGGATCATTTGTGTGAAGCACAGTTCCAATCCAGGCAGTAGTGAAGGAATTTTGCTCTGGCAACAATTTTAGTGACCATGACTTAGTATCCAGAAAATAGGTAAAACCAGCTCTGGTACCAAACAAAGGCAGATCTAGGGTACATGGGGATCATTTGTGCAATGTATGGTTCCATTGTATCCAGCAATTCAGGAGTCCTGCTCTGGAAAATATTTTTAGTGACCATGACCTGGTTTCCAGAAATTAGGTCAAACCAGCTTTGGTACCCCAAAACATGGGATCACTTGTGTGAAGTATTGTTCCAATTCACCCAATAGTTTAGGACCTGCTTCGGAAACGAATTTCAGTGACTGTGACCTATTTTCTAGAAAGTAGGTCAGACCGATGTTAGGACCCTGAAAGGCACATCTAAGGTACATGAGGATCATTTGTGTGAAGTATGGTTCCAATCTACCCAAAAGTTTAGGAGTTCTGCTCTGGAAACAAAATGTTGACGACGCCACTGGATGGAAATAGTGATCCCAATGTCTCACTTCTGATTTGCAGGCGAGACAAAAAATTGTTAAGCGCGGTGTAAAAACACCATTCAATAGAAAATGACATATTATCTGGTCCTCAGGTCATCATATTTACTCAATACTCAAGCTAAATTTTAGCCCACCATCAACAGATTTTGGAGTATTCAAATCACCTTGCATCCGTGGTCTGTCCATTGTGCCTCTGTCGTCTGTCCTGAACATTCTTGTTACCACTATTTCTCAGAAAGTATTGAAGGGATCTCCTTGAACTTTGACATCAAGGTTCAACTTGAGATCTAGTTGTGCATATTGCATTTTCAGAGAGATCAGAATCCAATATGGCTGACAAGGGACCATCTGGGATTTTGACCAAAGGAAGTTTGTTACCGCTACTTCTCAGAAAGGACTGCATTTTCAGAAAGATCAAAATCCAAAATGGACACCTGTTGGCCATGTTAAATTCCATTCTCTCTGAAAATGTAATATGTTCAGTTGAAGTTCAGATTTGCTATAATTTTGTGAAAAAAGTATTTCACAGAAATATGGATTTAAGTTCAAATTCATTGTTAATACACAAAAATAAGAGAAAAGAAGAGTCTGTCTGTCATAGATCAGACATAGAACATTCCATGGTGGATGTCAAGATCCCTCTTGGATCTCGTTATTTTAATTTTCACTATATACCACTTGCGTTTGTTTACTGGTATAGCATTCAATTCACAAGCGAAAAATGATAGTTTCCTTCAACAAGTGCTCGGGATACAAGGTTAGAGTCACAAGTCTTTTGGGCGAGACTGAAAACCAAGGTCCCATGTCGCTGAAGATGTGGTTCATAAAAAAACCCTCACTGCATCGGCTTCGGCCTAGAGCACTGGTCAAAATTTGTAACACTTCACTCAAAGCCAGTGACATCTCAATAAAAGTGAAAAATTCTTGACAAGATATGTAAAACAACAAACAAACAAAACAAAAAAAAAACATTTTATTATATAGTTCTTTGAAGAACTTCTGGATGTTTTTCTTTTAGTCATTCACATAAAAAAACCATTTGGCCAAATTTACAATTTCCTATAGAAAATAAAAAAAAATACCTTGAGTGACATCATAATACTAAAATTGTAAGGATGTACTCAAATAAGTATTATTTTTGTTAGTTTCCTTCAAATTAGAAATTCTTTTTAAATTTAGTATTTACAATAACATTTGATAAGTGTACAAGAATGTCCAGTTGCAACATAAATCCTGTATTTTCTCATTTTTAAAGTCATATAAATGTTAGTTAAGCTTGTTTATTGTTGTTTAACGTCCCACTGAAGAATCTTTCACTCATATGGAGATGTCACCAAATGCCGGTGAAGGGCTTCAAATTTTGGTCTATGCTCGGCACTTGTGGCCATTGAATAGTGAGGATTCTTTAACGTGCCAACACGGGACTTCAGTTTTTACTTTCATCTGAAGACAGGAAACCAACCTGCCCCCAGCTGGATTTGAACTCACAATCAAGAGTCGAGCTCTCCACCGACTGAGCCAGGTCGGCTCCGTTAGTTAAGCAAGAATAGTGGCAGGGAGAGAGATGTTAAGTGTGTGGGTTTCAGTATCCTTGCTTGAGTGATCCATATTTCCAACAACTTTTTAAGTGCACTTCACTTGTACAATCTGATGAAGGTAATCAAACAGCACATCCTAGACCGTTTACCCTCTATCTCGGGATAGATCTGTGAGGACAAGACATGAAATTTCACCTCTGAAAATATGGCACAACCAGGGATCGAACCAGGGACCTTCATGTTGAAGACCTGGGCACGATGTCACCAAATTTACTCAATACTCAAGCTCAACTTTTATTTTGTTCTTTTGATTGTATAATCGTTTGTAAATTTTGTGGTTTTAATAATTATAAAACATTAGGAAACATAATACTGTTTTACATCATTCACATATTAATTTTTGCTTCACACTTATGATGTTCCTGTAAAAAATAAATATCTTGAGTATGGTACTCAAAATTTGAGTACGTACTCAAACAATTTTTTAAAAATATTTCCAATGTATTCTTCAAATTAGCAATGATTTTTATCATTATTTACAATTGTATGCTGTCAATATACAAACATGTCAAGTTATAGACTTTTTTTTGGCCTGTTTTAACCTTTAAATCATGAAAAGTTAAATGAGCTTGAGTAAATTTGGTGACTTCCGACCCTGGTGCTCTACCAACTGAGCTACTCTGTTGTCCTTTGACTAGCTGCTGGACAGCTAAAGATAATCCTAAAGAATAGGAAAGATAAAACTACAAAGAAATAACTCTACAGACATGTCTTATTATTTTGTCATTTTATTTTTCTTTTCTATAAAAAATAAACAAAAATTGGTGTCAGGAGCAGATAACTCTGTAACCAACAACCAATGACATTAAATGTCTAACTCATACAAATTTATTGTAATTTTAAGAACATGTACTTATAACTTGAGTCATTTATTAGAAAAGTTATATAAAAGAGGAGATTAACTTACAATTGTTATAAAAAAATTCCATGGAAAGTTACTGCATATTCTACACACACACACACAAAACGAGATCAGCCATACCAAAGTCACACAAACTGTTTAACATGACAGTAACTGTTACAAAAATCGTGCAAACATTCACGCCAATATTCACATTTTCCTCATAATGCATAGAATTTTCAGATATGCTGTATAGAAACATTTTCATATCAATTTTATCGTTATTCTGACAAACGTAACCACTAGACCAACAAATACTATGAGCCTCTGTCCTCACACAGGATACCCATTGCTTTCTGTTCGTGGGAACTACTTTTACATCTCTCATTGTTAGATATAACTTAAAGTCTTTAGTCAATTAAATGTTCAAGAAAGTATATTCGTAGTCCATATTACAGAAAATAACAAATATATAAATAATTCTGTAACTAACATGCATAAAATACACCAACATATATGTATTCAGCATGCATGGAAAACAGATCATTTTCAGGCGTTTCAGAATGCATGTTTTTACATACGTTAAGTTTAACTTCAGTTTTTAAATGGAAATTTTACGTGTAAAATAAAACATATTAAACACATGTGGTCCTCCTCCACATGCATATTCCATAAGTAAAACATATATTTTATAGTTTTTATACGTACATAAACATGCATTAAATCACCTCTGACTGACTAACATGGATTCTCGAGATATTTTCTCACCATAACATTCTTCTGACTAAGCAGACAAACATTTTCACATACTGTATACAGGGAAATTTTCACCCCCGTTTTATTTTCGTCCTTTCACCCTCATCATTAGTGGGCAAATTAAAAACTGGGTGAATTCAAAATGGTAAATTCGTCTATTTTTATTAATTGCACAGATTATCTATTTCATTTTAAACAACACAAAGAATTGTTTATAAAACTTTAATGTGACCATGCAAAGTAGATATGCACAAGTATTGACTGTTAAATAAAACTTTAATGTGACCATGCAAAGTAGATATGCACAAGTATTGACTGTTAAATATAACTCATAAACTCATATTTAATGAATGATAAAAATGGCTGATTGTTAAAAACGTTACACATGTTCCCTGAATGGAATTGTTTGGGCGAATTTAAAACGGGGCGAAACTGTTTGCAAGTGCAGTAGGGCGAAAATAACACAGTATACAGTATAATAACACTTTCACTGTGACAAATTGCTCACTATCATAGAAAGTCAGCTGTAACCAGACTTCTCACACTTTAAAACACATACTTATTCCAACACTGAACACACATATGCAATAAGTATTATCTTGAAAGACTCATGTCCTAAAGACCACTTGTTTTTTGACCAGATTCAGACATCCACTGATTGAGAACCTTCAGATTTAACTTTTTAATGCCGTTTGTTAAAATAGACCGCCATTTTCAAAGCAGATAGCGTGTTCTTTCAAGACAGACTCCAATGTGTAAGCCAAAGTATTTTAAACAACGATAACACTATATATATATATATACACAGTAAAACCTGCTATAGTGGCCACCTGTATATAAGGATACCCTGTTTATAAGCTGATATTGTTACAAAGTTTGCCAGTTTACTTGTGGAAGGCCAGTGGTCATTAAAAACTGGCTGCCACCATAGAACCAAAAACTTGTTGAGTGTGGCATAAAACACCATTCAACCCCCCCCCCCCCCCCAAGCAATACAAACACAAATACAGGGCATGTACACTTGTTGTATTTTCAATGCTTACATGTACATAAAACACTGTATGTATACCTATATTAGCATTTTTTTCACTAATAAAGATGCACTATATGTACACTTGTATTAGTATTTCTTATACTAACACAATTACATTGTATGAATACCTGTAAAACTACTTTCAAAACTAACATAAATATACTGTGTGTATATTTGTACAAGTATTAATCAAGAATAACAATGTACCATATATGACTAACATTATCAGTATTCATAATCTGAACACAAAGAAGTATTTTTTCACTCATACCAAAACTGATACACATAAATAACACCAATTCAAGATTGCACTAAATTTTTGTGACCTATGATTGCACTAAATCTTTAAAATAAAACACAAGACAAATGCACACACAGTGCTTGTTTTAGTTTTTTTTTTTAAATTGTTTAATCCATCTGCAACCACAACTCGACATACAAACTTGTAAATGTTTACTATAAGCGTAGTTTGATTATATCATGTAAAAGGAATGGTTTGAATTTCTCAGTTTCAATGCAAAATTTCCATGCATTTATGACATGACTGGTATGATATCGACGCTTAACAAAAGGCCCGAGTGGGCTTAATTCGCTTACCTGAGAACCACCTACAAATGTAGAACAAAAACCAGACATGATTTTGGATTGTAAGAAAAAAGTAGGAAAACATGGGATGCAAAACAACAAATATGGTAGAGCACTTCCTTCCTGTACAGATTTATAAAATTCTTTCCCTGGTCTCCAAGAACAAGCTGACAATGTGAAAAATGCACCCCCCACCTTTACAGTCTTGAGAAATTCATTAAATAATCCAAAAATTACATTTCAGCAAAATTCTTGCACAACATTTCTTCACCTATTACATGTAAAACACATAAAATGAATGTGTCATAGTGAATGCAAGGGAAGATAATCAAAGAAATCATACAAAAATACACAGCTCAGGTGAGCTAAAACACATAGAACAAAAATATAAATTTTCACTAACTTGCTTCTGTGCCACAAATGTTACTAGATATTATACCCCACACAGTAATAACATAGAAACTGTGCATTAGACTGATATCAATGTTTATGTTTCCTCAAAATTAAAGACAGTTTAAATCCTTTGAAGTTATATACAGTGATACCTCGTCTTAAGTCCTCGCTTAGGAGACCACCTCATACTTAAGACCATAGATAGCCACTCTTTTAAAGATTACTTAGAGAATATTTAATAAGTCAAGACTCTAATTCAACATACTTAAGAGGCCAACCACTCTCAGCCTGTCAGTTAGCAAGGTTTCACTGTATCCTAAACAATCATCATCTAAATTTGTAAAACTTTAATTTTTCTTTCATTATAGTAAAACCCATACACCCTGGCAGGGTGGAGTCTTGTGAACCTTTTCTTAACCTGGATGAGTTTAAATGTTGGGTAATAAAGAATAACATTAAAATTACACTGACTGGAGTAATCATTCCTACTTGTCACCATATATAAGAGAGAATTCAGGGAGGAATAAAACTTTTTTTCCGTAGAGCTTGTCATAACTGAAAAGTGAGTAGAATCATCCGTATGATAATCAAAAGGTTACTCCGCCCCGTCATCTTATGTGAATCGGACAGTAACATACATGACGAGATCATTTCCTTTTCTATTTGAAAAATTTCACTTAATTATGTTGTTGACATCTGTAAATATCTTTTCTGTCAAGAGATGTCATTAACTCCTCAACCCCTGAAGTCACATTTGGACCTGCCCATTTCAAAGAATGGTTAAGTCTAATGTCAGAATTCAGGGTGTATGATTTACAATCAAAATTCTATAATAATTTTATATGTGATATGAACTTGTTTGTTCCTTAGTTGTGACAGTAGACCATTATGGTATACTATTAACTGATCTGGGCGAGTCTAAATGTGACCACAGGGATTGATGAGTCGTTAGTCATGTCTGTACACATGACAAAGTGATGAATCAATGGTGAATGTCCTAATTGGGACTTTTTATAAGCATCCAAATCGGAAGTTTTATATTTATGATATCCCAAGATGTCCAAACTTGACTCAATCATGAGATTAGGAAATTAATCCATTTATAAGCTTCCCGAATCTAACGGTTTATGTCATCCAAACGACTTGCTCCTGAGAATAGGCCTAGGAAATGGATCCATTTAATGGGTCATACAGTCTACATTTTACATAAAATGAGCAAAAAATAAAAAATGTTTCCCCATAAGTTTTTTTGATAGTGCTAAGATGTTGTCTATAGTGAGATGAATGATGTAATTGTCAAATGCATGTATGTTTTCAAACATTGAGTGATTTAGACCTATTTTGTGCTTTTGAACTAATCCTCAGACAAGTCCATTCTCCATACACAGGGGATTGCAGGTTAAACAGTACTTTTTACATCTCAAGATACTGATTATCCCTGCTTCATGTCATTATCATTATCCGGTTAACATTCTTGGAGTCCTGGTGGAGTTATCTCCCTTTTATCAATTTGCTTGAGCTTCATGTTGGCATTGGAAATTGTTGTGCATATGTCATGGGTTCATTCATATCTGTTTTACATGATTCCTTGCTGAAAAAAAAAATTATACATATTGTAATACATTATATGATGGAAGAGGTCTGTTTTCTGAACAAAATAAAACCTTGTTATTATAAGTAATAATTAAATGAAAATTGATGAGCAAATGTCAACAAATGTCAACAAATGTTCTTATAGGGCTAGAAATATTAAAATAAAATAAAATAAAATAAAATAAAATAAAATAAAATAAAATAAAATAAAATAAAATAAAAAAAAATAAAAATAAATAAAAATAAAATTTTGTGAACTAAAAAAAAATAATGAAATAAAAGAATAATATTGAAATAAAATAAAATAAAATAAAATAAAATAAAATAAAATAAAATAAATTTGGTGAACTAAAAAAATAATGAAATAGAATAATATTGATAATGATGATTTGTTTAAATCAATGCCACTCTTAACAATTTTTGAGTTATACAATGGCAATCAGTTTTTTTATAATGATTAAACAACAACAAAATCACTTCACTCTATAAAAAGAAACATAAAAATAAACGAAACAACTAACAAAATCAACAACAATGAATGCACAGTGATAACAGCTGACAGAATCTTACTGATCAGGTGAACTAAAAAGAAAAGGATGACCAAAAAAAAAAAATAATAATAAAAATAATAATAATAATAATAATAATAACAATAGTGTTACAGTAATACCTATTCATTTTTGTTTTAATATCAAGTGTATGATTATATGATTAAAATGTAAAGGGACATTAGCTGTGTTGACCAAATACAATTATTTTGATTTTTTCTACTTTTACTACTTGTACTTGATGTACAATTACAAATAAGAGCTATACACAGGCATAAAAAAAAATATTATATTTCTATATATTTTGCGAAAATAAGGTCAGGTCCAATGTGGTATTCATATACAAAAAGTAAGGCTGAGTTAATCAATTGCAACTGAAAAAGTGCCAAACCTGGGTTTCTCAAGGAATTTTCACAAAATGTATAGGAATATAAGAATGTTTATGACTGTGCATATCTGTTTTTTATTTTCTTATATCAATCTTAGTAGTAAAAAAGGAAAAAAAAAAATGTTGAAAAAAAAAACACAGCTTATTCCCTGTATCTTAGCAAATGTTGTATTTTACCTGCAAATACTTTCCGCCTCATTGAGTGTAATATTCTGCAGTCGAATGGTGTGTGTAAGGAGCTCTACGTTTCGAACACTTCCAAAGAAATCCGTCAGAAGAACTTTGTCTGGGTCTCTAGGAAACAAATCGGTTCTTTTGGCAACTGTGGACACACACTGTGACCTGGGACAAACTCTTAACTAGAAATAGAATGTTGTTATGTACAAGGTGATTGAATTTATCAATTTTGAAAAACATTTTGAAAATGTTCAGATTGAGAGATTAAATGTTTGGTAGATAAATTTATTTTTAAACATAATTCTAAGAGGACAAAGAGTTACAAACATATTAAAGAAATAGACTGCTTATGGGGTTTCAGTGTTCAAGCAGTGTCTTAAAAAATTAAGGAACAAATTCAGGCTGGGCTTAAGATTTTAACAAAGGCATGAAATGACCTTATCAGTCACAAGCCCTATCTACAAAATCATTGACCCAGGGATCATGAGACCCATCCTACTTACAAAAGCCCTGACCTAGGGGTCACAGGACCAACCCTATCTACTGAACACAAGACCTAGGGGTCATAAGACTGACCCTTTCTGCAAAATCCCATCATGAGACCTATCCTATCTACAATAATTCTGACCAAGGCGTCATGAGACCTGTCCTATGTACAACATTTCTGACTCAGAGGTCATGAGACCTGTCCTATGTACAACATTTCTGACTCAGAGGTCATAAGACCTGTCCTATGTACAACATTTCTGACTCAGAGGTCACTAGACCTGCCCTATCTACAATATCTCTGACCCAGGGGTCATTACAATCGCCCTATCTGCAATATCCCTGACCCAGTGGTCACAAAATTAATAACTTTTATCATTTTTGCATAACAGATGCTACATACTAAATTTAAATAAGGTTGATTCTGACAAAAAGTCGAAAATAAAGACATGGTACACACTACCACAATGATGGATCGCAATGAGTGACTCCGGAGACCTATACAAAACAATATATACTTACAAACTGACCCATGGTCTTCTTACTGCCTGGTCTGACCGATTCCAGAAACTCTAATGCATAATATGTGTATCTATCTATCACATATACACCTATACTTGGATCCACATGATGCTGAAACAGAAAAGAGATTGTCTAACCTGCCTTAACGACTCACTGTCTTTAAGGACTACCTGATTTATGTGACCTATATGAAACCCTCCCAAAGCATTTTTCTGTATAAAAGACCCAATCTAAATTACTTCCTGCCTTACTTTTGTCAGGACTTTAATTAATGTATTTGACCCATTAAGCATCCAGACTGATATAAACATCAGGAAAAAAGGGTGGGCACTTATTAACTTATCAACCCCTGAAAAACAATGGACTCTTCTGTAAATCAATGACTTAGGTCAGCTCAAATATGTCTTTAGGGGTGAATGAGTTAATGGGACCAATTAATAGTCAAATAGATGTAAAACAGTTAATATTTTAGAAGGCACACAGGGATTACTGTAATATCATCAACATACAGGTCCTGTAAAAGGAACCATTCCCAATGCAAACATATGCTATATTTCCCCCAAAATTTACCAATTATGTTCACCTTGTAGCTCACTGTTGGTTTTTTGTTTGTTTGTTTATTGTTGTTTAACGTCCCACTCAAGAATATTTCACTCATATGGAGACGTCACCAAATGCCGGTGAAGGGCTTCAAATTTTGGCCTATTCTCGGCACTTTACGGCCATTGAGCAGTGAGGGTTCTTTAACGTGCCGACACCTACTGTGACACGGGACCTCCAGCTTTTACTGTCTCATCCGAAAGACAGGAAACCAACCTGTCGCCGGCGGGACTCGAACTCACGACCTCACGATCCAGAGTCGAGCGCGCTACCGACTGAGCCAGGCCGGCTCCTCACTGTTGGTATACAGACCAAGGGAAATTTACAACTAAATAGTACTTCTCAATTAAAACCTACATGTCTTCAGATGAAATCCATGTTGTCAGTTTAATAAAAAAAAGTAAAATGAATTACAAGTTTTGTACCTTTTTTTTTTAATAAAATGACCTGTGTAGTTACTTTATATTTCACCAAATTTAGCCCACTGCAACATAAAATTCCCAATTGAAAGGGTACAGGACCCTGTCCCAAAAAGGGTCTATAAGCCATTGGGCACAGTGGTAAAGTTGTCATAGTTATTATCGAGGACACTTACCGACATTCTTCCATTGCTGGGGGCTACAGATAAACTGTTATTTACAGTTTTTCAGGTCCACATCTCCTTGTCAACCAGCTAGAAAAGATTCTTGATTGTGTGCACCGAAGGGAAGGGTTGCTTATAGGGACATGGGAGCTTAATGGGTCGAATACGGTAAGTGAAATTAAAAAAAAAATCATAGATCATACAATTCCAAATTAAGATAACATGACTATTAAGCAAATAGAAATGTGAAATAAAGGTCTTTAATATTTTTCTCACTGTAATTGCATGTACATTAAAAAATATCTGATGATCAGAAACTGTCATATGTGACCCTTTTTTAAATCTCTTTTCCTTGAATGGTCACTTAAAATGGGTTAGATCGTAAGTGAAAATATATCAATTTTCCCAGGTGCTTGAGAGTATAGCAAATTTATCTTTTTAATTCGACACTCACCGAGAGTGAATCTTCGCCTACTTTACTGCTAGCAACTGCAAGGATGTTTGGGGAATAAAACTTCTGAAACATGGATTCTGCTTGACAGGTGTCAATCATGTAGAATAATTCATGGTATCTGAAACAAAGAAATACCTTTCGTAAGATACATCATCGCGCCAAAAGTGAGTCAACTTATGCCATTTTCCCATAGCTTTCTATGCTAATCAACTTTTTAAAAATCACTACTCTTGCTCTAAAGTTCATATTTACTTTTAACAATAGATAAAAACTCCATTACCACAGATGTAAACCAAGAAAGCATTTTAACAAATACAATATAAGTGCAAACCATGCATAAGGTAATGCATCAGCCCACAGTCCCCCCCCCCCACCAAAAAAAATAACATGAAAATAAAAATCTGATCTTTCACACAATGATATATAAGTGATAACCTCGAAGTCCATAGCCCTGAGTCACCAAATTTGCTCAATATTCATACTCCACTAAATTTTTACAATTTTACGATAAAAACACAAATTGATTCTGCAGCTGAATATATTTGTAATTTCTTTTTCAATTTACGACATAGTCGTGCTTAAAGATGAAAATTATTGATCATTTGAAGAGAATTTCAGAAATATCCACATATAGTGTAATTTAAACTTTATTTGCTGAATAGCATTGAAAGTTACAAATATCTTTTGAGTACATACTCATATTTTAGGTGACATATTCAAGGTACTTTTTAATATCGTTAGGGGAAAAACATACATTTACCTAGTTTTTTTTTTATGTGAATAGGAAAAAAGTAATAACAGATAGTTTATAAGTAATTTTAAATAACAAAATTATTTGGAACTTTGTCAAAAGGTTGAAATATCGAGAAATTTGACAGAATGAACATGTTGAAGTTTTACTCTCCAAAGTTCTACTGCATATATCTTTAAGGATAAAATATCGATTATAAATTTCCTAATCCTGAATTTTTTTAATGTTTTAAATCCTTACCTTCTTTTCTGCCACATCTGTTCAAAGGCATCAGCTAACTCTATATTGGAAATTTCCTCAGCATCTTGAAATTTTAAAAAGCCATCACCCCCATGACCTGTACCAAAAATGTAGAAAAATAAGGTTTTTTATTTTTTAAATGCGTTCATGTTCATATTCAGAAGATTGTTTCTTGATTTCAGAGAAAATTATGAAAATTTGATTGTACAGTGGATACTGCCTTGAAAGACCACTTTCAAGAAAGATCACCTGTCTTTTGAGACCAGATTTAGAAAACCAGTTAATTAAATAACTACATGTATGTAAACGATACCTCTTGGGGCTCGAAATCAGCACTGGTCCACTAACTTGTGGCTAGTTAATAATAGAATGTGCCAGTAGATTTGTTATCTGTAATGGCCCAATTGTCCAGGAAAATACATAAAGATAAGAGTGTAAGTGCTCTTTTCAATAAATGTTTCATGTATAATTCTTACAAAATCTCATCTTTAATACAAACTGAAAATATCCTGTCTTGTTCTCACTGTTACAGTTATTCTTTATTTAAATTTATCATGAAATTCTTTCTCTTGAGTTATTTGAAGGCTAGTAAAAGTTTGATGGGGCTAGTAGATTTTTATGCTGCTACTGGCCTGTGGGTCACTTGGGGGAAAAAAACCATGTTAAATTCAAGCCCTACCTCTTCTGAGAGACCACCTGTCTTAATAGACCAATTTTCCAGTGGTTTAAAGGCTAAGTGAAATGTTGAGTTGCCTTTTCGTTGGCGGTTGTTGAGACGTCTGTACCAATTGTGACAAGGATACACTCCTCACGTGTTTCATTGGACTTGACTTTGGACTCACGGCGGGTGTGACCGGTTCGACAGGGGATGGCTTACTCCTCCATGGCACCTGATCTCCACCTCTTGGTTTCCAGAGGTCCGTGTTTGTCCATTTTTACCGGATTTGTATCTATGTCCTGGACATCCTATTGATTTATACTTTGGTATCTGAGATTTTTATATTTCATTGCAAGTTCCACTATACCAGTATTAAATTTATTGAGAAATAGCTACTACTAACCAGTCATGTACACAAGAATGTTGCTTCTTTCATCCGACAGTAGGCGCTTTGATCTTGGTGTACTGGGTGGGAGGCGACCTGTCAGCACTCGGATAAAGTTTTCAACGGTCACCTAAAAAGAAATCAAAATGTCTCATTAATTTATACTTGCCTCATATCTTTTACTTATCAACCCCTGTAAAACAATGGACTCTTCTGTAAATCAATGACAGAGCAATCCAAATGTGTCTTTAGGGGGGAATGAGTTCATGTATTTCTACATAGTATATAAACAACCAGTGGTGGTGATTTAGTGGTATAACATTGGACTCATTAGGAGGAGGAGGAGGTCCTGGGTTCTATTGTAGATTAAGGATAATACAGAGGTCTTTAACCCATCAACCCTGAAAAACAATGGACTCTACTGTAAAACAATGACTTAGGCCAAATGTGTCTTTAGGGGTGAATGAGTGAACATTTGTAGCGACTTTTCCTTTGACAAGCACTCAGTACACAGAGTGAAAGTCACAAGTTGTTGGGTGAGATTTAAAACCGAGGTCCTGTGTATAGATTGGCTTGACAAACCCTCTACAATGTATCTCTACATATACACTTACCTTATACATTCTATAATGTATCTCTTCAACAAACACTTACTTCATCCATATCCTCTATAATGTACATCTGCAAAAAACACTTACATCATACCTCTATAATGTACCTCTATAGCATAAACTTACCTCATACCCTCTGTAAAGTACCTCTACATTATACTTACCTCCAACCCTCTATAATATACCTCTACATCATACACTTACCTCATACCCTCTGTAAAGTACCTCTACATTATACATTACCACGCTCCATACTCTACTATCCAACCCTCTATAATATACCTCTACATCATACACTTACCTCATACCCTCTGTAAAGTACCTCTACATTATACTTACCTCTGACTCTCTATAAAATGTCTCTACATCACTTACCTCATACCCTTTAAAATATACCTCTACATCATACTTACCTCATACCCTCTGTAAAGTACCTCTACATTATACTTACCCTATCACGACCCTCTATAAAATGTCTCTACATAATATACCTCATACCACCTCTACATCATACACTTACATCATACACTCTATAATATACCTCTACATCATACACTCTATAATATACCTTTACATCACACTTACATCATATCCTCTAAAACATACCTCTACACCATACTCACCTCATACCCTCTAAAATATACCTCTACATCATACACTTACATCACACCCTCTAAAATATACCTCTACATCATACTTACCCCATACCCTCTATAAATTACCTCTACACTATACTTACATCATATCCTCTAAAATATACCTCTACATCATACACTTACATCATACCCTCTAAAATATACCTCTACATCATACTTACCTCATACCCTCTATAAATTACCTCTACACTATACTTACCTCATACCCTCTATAATATACCTCTACGTCATACACTTACCCCATACACACTATAATTTACATCTACATCATACTTACTTTATAAACTCTATAATATACCTCTATATCATAAACTTACTTCATACACTACAAATTACCTCTCTATCATACTTACCTCAAACCCTCTATAAATGACCTCTCCTTCAAATATACCTCATACCCTCTGTGAAGTAACTCCACATTTTACACTAACCTCAATTCCTCTATAAACTACCTCTACAACATACTTATCTCATACCCTCTATAATTTACCTCTACATCATGCAACTACCTCATACACTATAAATTACCTCTACATCATATTTACCTCATACCCTCTGTAAAGTACATCTACATTATACACTTTTCTCATATCCTCTATAAACTACCTTTACAACATACACTTACCTCATATCCTCTATAAACTACCTTTACAACATACACTTACCTCATACCCTCTATAATCCACCTCAACATCATCTCCATACACATTAATCTGCTGGTTAGCATTGTTGAAGACTGTACCTGGAAAATATCAAATCAATTCTAAAAAAAGTATTCACCTTAAATATATACAGAAGTATATAACATAAATGTGAACCAGAAAATAAAACTTAGATGTACAGTGGAACTTGTCTTGAGAGACCACTTCATCTACCACTAAAATGTGGTCTCTCAAGACAGGTGGTCTCATGACAGTGGTCTCTCAAGACAGGTGGTCGGTCAAAAGAGGTTTTATTTACAGAGATATCTATCTGAATGTTTTTCAAATTATGGTCTCAAAAGATGTGGTCTCTAAAGACAGGTGGTCTCTCATGACAGTGGTCTCTCAAGACAGGTGGTCTCATGACAGTGGTCTTTCAAGACAAGTGGTCTCTCAAGACAGGTGGTCTCTCAAGACAGTGGTCTCTCGAGACAAGTGGTTTCTCATGACAGTGGTCTCTCCAGCCAGGTGGTCTCTCATGAAAGTGGTCTTTCAAGACAGGTTCCACTTTACTTAACAAGATGTCAGAAAGTTTTAACTAAATCTCAGCCTTATCTACAAAAGTTATTTTGTCTTAGGGTCATGGAATACAGTCTTTGTTGTATGTATCCCGCGGGTGCTATTACCCAAACCATTGGGGTGCTATATATCAACTTTGGGGTGCTATATATCAACTTAATGTGAAATGTCAAAAATGCCAGATCCAAGTTCTATCAGAAACCAAAACAACACTGCTAATTTCATGTATTACCTAAATTACAGGACTACAGGTAAAACATATTGCCATGCTTCAATTGCCCACATTACTATACCTCTTATATTTTTGTACCAAAATTTTGCTTTTCACCCCTGTTCCGATTTAATTGAAACTTGTTGCATTTGTTTGTTTGTTTGTTTTTGTTATTTGTTGTTTAACATCACTTTCAACAATATTTCAGTTATATCCTGGCTATGCATGATAAATTATTTATGTAAAAACAATGAGTATGTTTTCCTTATAAAACTTTTGAACACTTAAATTTTTGTAAAAGTCTATGTTTGTAAATTATTAATAAAAGACTATTTAGACAGTTTAAATTTTTGAAAATAAATCAATATCTTTTAGATATTCTAAAATGACGTTGCCAGCGACATTATTATAAACTCTATTAAGATCTGTCTCGGAGTAATATTTCTCACGAGTAAGTTTAAAATCTGTGCATTCGAAAACATGCCAAATTATCATACATGGTACACATGTACCTTTATCCTGAAATGAGCTAAATCTGGTCAACCTCCACTTGATATAATCGGCTAGTAGCTTTGTCGTGTGTATAAAAATGTAATAAGCAAATGATAAGTGTCTTACGAAAATCCCCAGACCACTTGCGGTGGTCTAGTGGTGGTAGAGTGTTCTACTTGCAAACGGAAGGTCCCGGGTTCAATTCTCAGACTGGGTCATACATGATAGTGACGGTTCTTTCGCCAAGCGCTCGGCATATAAAGTGAAAGTCCCGAGTTTTTCAATAGTCAGGCATAAAACCGAGGTCCCATGTTGCAGGAGGCCTGGCATGTAAAAAGAACCCTCACTGCATTGATGTCAATCCATAGCACAGGCCAATATTTGTAGCACTTTACCTAAAGTCAGTGACATCTCCATATACATGTAAGTGAAAAATTCTTGTCAAGATGTAAAACTATAATCAAACAATAAAAAAACCCAAAAAACCTCAAAATATTGAGACTTAAAAATTTCACCCTCACTTTTCATGTTTTTTTTTTGGTTAGTGTTTTACACCAAACTCAACAGTTCTTAGTCATATAGCGGTGGTCAGTTTTAAGTGCTGGCTGAGAGCACCTGGTTACAACGGTACCCCAGAAGAGACCACCGATCTTCTGCAAGTAAACTGACAAACTTTCTCACAAAAATTAGCTTCAAGGATTGATATGACACCAGTTCGATTGCCTGTATTGGGTCAGAATTGGCTAGGACAAGTTGACTTCTAAATCTACTTGTCTGCTGGACAAGTCATTTTGTCAGCATTAAATATTCGTAATCATAATTTTCAGTGTAAGTGGCGTGGCGAGTTTCGATGGCTGTCAGTCAGACTGTGTCATACATCCATATGTATGGTTTGTGGTCTTTCAAGACAGGTGGTCTCTCAAAAGAGGTTTTACTGAAAGAAATTGTTTATCCATATGACTTTTGCAGGGTTTTCCTCTGATGCGTAAAGTCTTTTCAGGGCGCAAAACATGAATATAAGCGAGTCCCTAAGGATGCAAAAAAACCTGTAAAAAAATTGGGACTGGAAATGTATTTCCTTGAGGTGGTTTTGCTGGGCTTACTTAATACTTTTAACAGAGAAATGTTGAAGTGAGATTGTACTGCCTTCTATGATGTCCTCACTCCACAACATAAACTATATAGTGTAATGGATGCCCAACTTAAAAACTATGATAATTTCAAAACAGAAACCATATTTTATTTCAAATACATTCATTTTAAATATAGGCAATAATGTCTCCTTGTAATTCAATTGACTGAATAAAATAAATTTGATAGTAATGGCAGTTATCCTATGTATATAAACTAAGTTATCCTTTTTTTTTTTGGCTTTCAATCTGGCTCTTAAAATTTGAAACTGACAATTTTTTTGGTGCCATAAATTCTTCCGCCAGTACAACCCCTGCCTTGTTTTCATGTATTTTCTTGAATTTAATTGATTTTGAAGTTTATTTGAATTATGGGTTGTAAATCTATGTTAAGTCACTTGTTCATTTTATGCAAGTTATAGTCACATGACTTCACAAAAAATGTCTAGATCAACATTATAATAAGCCGTTTTTAAAACTAAAATATGTATATATTTGAAATATATATAATATCCTTTTACTAGTACTTAGTGGCACTCACAAATTTAACAAAGGACTCAGGAATTTTTTTCTTGTGGGTCTCTGGGACTCACTGAAATACCCTCCTAGGGAAAACCCTGCTTTTAAGTGTGTTCTGTGAAGACATATTCCACTGTATAACGTACCTGGCCTGGGATTTCTGGGATTACATGCCATATCATCAGCTACCATAAGTATAATGTGACTGTAAATAAAAAAAAAATATGTTCTTGTTTATTTTAATCAAACAGTAAAAGAATACATACAATATAAATCTCAGAATAACTCATCAACCCCCGTGGTCACATTTAGACTCACCCAAATTAATGAACAGTATAGTCTACTGTTATAATTCAGGAGTGAGCAAGTTCATATTGCAAGTAAAATCATCACAAAATTTTGATTCTAAATCATACACCCCTGAATTCTGACAGTGGACATAACCATTCTTTGAAATGAACAGGTCCAAATGTGACTCAAGGGGTTGACGAGTAAATTAAAACCAGAAACTGCCAAAGGTTGTACGGCTGCATTGTGAAATGTTGTACATGTACAGTGGAATCATCCACTTGTCTCAAAGTGATCTTGTTCTCAGATGGGTATGGACTTCACTAAAAATATCAACTCATTAACCCCTGAGAAACAATGAACTCTCCCATAAACCAACAACTTAGGCCAGTTCAAATGTATCTTTAGGGGTGAATGAGTTAATTTGAAAGAGATTGATATTTTTACAGTCTCAATCATGAGGTCGTCTCCTACACATGGTGATCTTTAGGCGAGGTTCCGCTATTCCAAAAGTCAAGGTTGAAAATTAAGATCATTATCAACTAACACCATCATGTTCTATCTTCACAAAAAATTACATAAGCTCTAAAAGGTTTTCACACTACAGATCTTGACACAACAGCTAAACAGGATCGGTGATGCAGGGAGATCAACAGACAGAGAAACATCATTAATTAACTCACCAACCCCAGAAAAAACAATGAACTCTTTCATAAATGAATGATTAAGCCCAGTCCGAATGTGCTTATTGGGGTGAGTTAATACACCAGCATTGGCTTTGCAATCCTGCCAAATAAAAAACTGATAAGTATATAATAGTTAACTATGGTATAAGTTCTACATAATATGTAAGCCTAATTGAATCTTCTCCAACCGAAACTAATCTTCGGACAAGCTTTTTTCAATGATCAGTTGGGAATAAATTTTTAGTTGCATACATGAATGTATATATATTTACTTGAGAGAATGTGGATCTCTCTCTTTCTACATTTTGTCCAACATATGTATATACCTATACTGATGGTATATTTTAGAGAATTAATTGCCCTTCATAATATCATTAGGAATTTTTAAGCATTTTAATCACAAAAAAAAACAAGCATTCATATTTTTTAATGGTGTTTTATGCCACATTCAATAACTTTTCAGTTATATGGTGGCAACCAGTTTTTACTGGTGAAGGAGAGAACCCTGTTATGAACAAGGGCTAAATTGTAACA
This sequence comes from Atrina japonica, assembly GCA_030159075.1. Classification (NCBI taxonomy): domain Eukaryota; kingdom Metazoa; phylum Mollusca; class Bivalvia; order Pterioida; family Pinnidae; genus Atrina; species Atrina japonica. The sequence continues at coordinate 96,542 of BROG01000872.1, forward strand.
GGGTCCTTTAACATGATGTCCCCCAAACTTTAGAACAAGTCATGTTGATATCAAACAGCATCTATTAAATACAAAACTGCAACTGTTCTTCACAGGTTTTGAGGAATAAAATCCATAAGGCTGAAATCGCAATTACTGATACCAGTAAATTTCAAATTTCATCAAAATCAGACAATGTTGACTATTGACCAATCAGAAGGCCCGGTTTGCCATAGATGGCAACAAAACTAATACCACCTAAATTGCAATCCCTTGATACCAATAAATTCAAAATTTCATAAAAATCGAACATTTAAATTCTGACCAATCAGAAGCCTCAATTTGCTACAGATGACAATGAAATCCATACCACTGAAATCACAATCTGTAGATACCCGTAAGTTCTAAATTTAATTTAAATCAGAATGTTTGCCATAGATGGCAAGGAAACTCATACAATTCAAATTGCAATCCCTTGATACCTATAAATTCCAAATGTCATAAAAATCAGACAATTCTGAAATTATGTCTAATCAGAAGCCTCGGTTTGTTATAGACAACCAAGAAACCCATACAATTGAAGTCGCAATCCCTTGATACCTATAAATTCCAAATTACATCAAAATCAGACAATTTTGAAATTTCAACCAATCAGAAGCCTCGAATTGTCAAAGACAGCAAAGAAACTCATACACTTGAAATCGCAATCTCTCAAAATCAATAAATTCCATATTTCATCGAAATTGGGCAATGTTAAAATTTCAACCAATCAGAAGTCTCAGTTTGCCATAGACGGCAACGATACCCATACGATTGTAATCGCAATCCTTTCATACCTATAAATACCAAATTTCATCAAAATCAGACAATTTTGAAATTTCGACCAATCAGAAGCCTTGGTTTTTCAGATACACTTTAACTGACCCTCTGTAATTTCAACTGACCATCTGTAATATCCATGTGAAGAGTGGTAAGGATCGTTCAAGCGGTTCTTAAGATATTTAAATTTAAAAGCTTGACCAATCAGTTTAGCCACAATTTGGCCATGTGACTTTTATTCGTAAAATTGGCAGTCAGTTACACTACAAGTGACCTTCAGTAATATCCATGTGAAGTTTGGTAAGGATCAGTCAAGTGATTTTAAAGTTATTTATGTTTAAGTGTAAGACAAATCAGGAGCCACTATTTGGTCATGTGACTTTTTCTTGGAAAACAAAGGGTACACTACATTTCACCCTCAGTAATATTCCTGTGAAGTTTGGTAAGGATTGATCCAGCTGTTTTGGAGCAAAGTGTCAGACAAGTTTGCAGAAGAAGAAGAAGAAGAAGGACTAATAATAATAATAATAATAATAAGAAATGAAGTAAACACATGATGTCCCCTTACTTTGTTTGGGGGACATAATGATGAACCTAGGAAATATCCACTGCATGGCCTTCTGCAAGTAAACTGGGAAACGTCTTCACAAAATCAGCTAAGGTTCCAGTGGGACGCAGAATAGAGGCAAGATACTGCAGAGTTTAAAGCGTGATGCTCTTACCACTTGACTATGGTGGCCCCTTACGTCTTGTGAAATCATTATTTAGTGAATGGTAAGCAATAATGACAAATCCGAGTCCAACCCAGGTTTCATTGGTAGGGGACTCAACAACTCACAAAAGTAATAAGAAGTTAAATGTCTGGAACCGTCCTTGTGTCACAGATAGTCAGGTTGTGAGTTCCAGATTTTATTTTCATCTAAACGGCTCACATTCGGTACACCAACAAAGGAGAATCTCACAACTTTAGGTACCAATCAATCAAAACTTTCATGTCTTCAAATGAAAACCATGTTAAGTTAAAAAGGTTGGATGAATAAATTTTTGTGTCTTGATTGATATGGGTAAAATAATCATGGTTACTTTCCCCCCCAATTTGGCCAATTGGGAAATAAAATTCCCAAACTGAAAGGGCACAGGACCCTGTAGAATAAAGATCTTTAACTCATCAAGCCCTGAAAAACAATGAACTCTTCTGTAAAACAATATCTTAGACCAGTCCAAATGCATCTTTAGGGGTGAATGGGTTAACCTAGTTCAATTGTTTTATTACCTGTCTGGAATTCCGAGACGTTTACAACTTCTGTACACAGACAATACGTTGGCGACATGACGGTAGTTAAACCAAAACCTTGATGTGTCCACCAGGACCGCCCAATTGTTGGTGTGACCACTCTTGAAATGATCCTCTACGTTGATCTGTGTTATAATTAGAAAAAAAAATACAGAGTTAGTACAGGCCAAGATAACAGTACATATGAATGAGAACTTACCCTGATGAAGTTACCTCCCCTTTGTGCAAACTATATATGACAATAACTGGCTTAAAACTGATAATAGGACCTCCATTCTTGAATGGCTACAGCATTGCATTTCAATCATGTTTCTTGATATCATTAAAGATGAACTACAAAGATGAAAAGCTTTTGAACTTTTAATAAAAAAAAGTGTGTTAAAAAATGTGTTGAAACATTCCCACTTCTTATCCCCATACAGCTGACATATTTGTAATTGTTTCTCCGGAAAATCAAGTCCCACAGCAGGTATAACAGGTGGATTGGTTATATCAGTCTTCATTGTATATCTATACTCGCAACGTGAAACGTGCAAAGTCCCAGAGGCTGAACAATACTCATCGAATGGCTCAATGGCCGAATGACAGTAGGAAGCAGATCGCTTTGTTATGTTTTGGAAGGGGCATGATCTTTGGAAAAATGGAATAACTTTTGGATTTACTATGGATGTACTAACCATTATGGATTTCCTGAGTAATAAATAACACATAAGATTCTACTTAAGTTTTAACACCAAGGAAACAGTCAGTCACTCAATACTTTATTCAGAACAATGAGTGAATGACCGGGACACTTATGTGATAAAAACATTGAACATAAATCCCTTTGGGGATTGTGTTGTGTTGCCCCCGCCAAAGGGATTAACTAAACATGTAAAACTATTGATGAATGCTTTCAACCTCTCCATAGGTTTACCTATATATCATTATTTATATTTTAACTTTAAGTTATATTTTATTTATTTATTTATTTTTAAGAAAAAATGTAATTTAATTTAAATGAATACTGATGAAAATTTATTCTTGAAAGTGAATTGTATTTTGAGTTTTATGGGGTTTTTTTCGGGTATTTTTTGGTCTTTCATGGGTAAACTGTGCTGCTGGGTTTAGATATTTTTTATCTTTTCATCACTTTTTTTTTTTTGAAATGCTATTTTCCAACATAAACTGCGGGAAAGATGTTGCTTTTGAAATATTGGAGACATCCAATGAATGAATGGCTTTTCCCCGCAAATGTGTAACAAAAAGTAGGAGCTGTACTCGCTTTCAACTTCAAGGCTTTGCCTGTGGTTTAACGTAGGCTCAACCCACTTCATACTCATGCTCGTCATAATCATTCACGAAGTTCCGACACTTTCAGATTCAGACAGTATCAGGCTACATTTACGTCAGCCTTTTAATGACGAGATATTTGCAAACGTGATTTCCCACAGTATTTTTTTCTTAATTTGCTTTTTGTGTTTCAGAATTCAATTACCTGCTGGGTTACACAGCATGCTAGAATGCCTGAAAAGAATAGCATAAGATAATGCAGATTGAAACATTTTTGCCGACTGGGGGCTGCCATCTTGAATACTAAAATATTACTACGCCTCGACCGTCAAAAACACAATTTATAGTTGAAAAAAAAAATATTAAAACTTGTTTCGACACTTTTGTTAAATATTGATAAGGCTATAATTTTTAGTAATAATCAATTAATAAGATACTTTCTTTAAAATATAAAATGCAAAATGTCGGAACTATTTGTAACATATGAACCGGAAGTAAAACATTTTGTAACGTTTGTTGTCCTTAGATACAGGTGCTCCCTCCGGTCTGAATAAACGTTGAGGAGATTTTCTACGGAGATTGCATCGACCATTTTCCCGTAGCGTTTTCGCCATCAGTCAAAATACCACGTAAAAAGGAATCTTTTATCCGTGTCCGTAGCGGAAAGATGTCTACGGAAGATGCAAAAGCGTATCTTACCAAACGAGAGGTGCCTCAATTATTTGAGGTAAGTTTTTCATAAAAACACGATGTTTTTCTTTGCCACCATAGCAGTGATACGTTTTGTGGTTTGTTGATATGCATCCATGCATATTGTCAGTTGCCATCGTAGACATTACAATGGATGTTTGTCGGCTTTTTAGTTATCAGATGTTCTTTCTTTATTGTCATTAATGTCAATATCACTGTTGTTGTTAGGAAATATAAAATATATAGGCCTAGAAATAGAATATAGCAACAGAAAGTAAAGTGAAAAGTGAAGTGACTGATGGTCTAGGTAGATACTAGATTCTACCTCACTTTTACTGGGATGCATCCTCAGTTACTGTGTGTCCCAGCAAACCCTGAAAGTGTTTTTTTTTTTAAGTTTGCATCAAAGAAACCAATAAATTATCAATAAAATTGCTATTTTATTTAAAGAAGGTCATAGTTGTAATCAATTCTGCATTCAAATATGAAGGAGACCTTCCAATACTTGGGTTCCTAGTCAAACCCTTTATGATTTTCTGACCTCAGTAAGCAGTAATGGCAGTGGCCATTGTTAATTTTCATTGGAGCTGTCTATTGTTTTTATCAGGTTGTATACATCTCATCACTCGTAAGTCACCATATACATTGGATTGAAAAAACTTACAAAACACCCCTGCACATGAATGGACTACTTTGTTGACTCGCGCACTAAAACATTGTTAAAAAACATTCGGTTTCATTTACGAAAAAGATTATGAATGAAATTTAGCGATTCACAATTATTTAAGATTTACTGTATGTTGGAATGTAATCACTAGGGGTAAAAGTTTATGACTCTGGTTATATTTAATTACTGTATGGATAATGTTCTTACACAACAACATTTTTACGAAATATTTACAAAAAAAAACCCACTTTCCAAAGTTGCTGGGACACAGTAGTTTAATTTTCTTATAAAAGAAATTATGTAAGCTTAATCAATTTGTGTATGCCATAGGATTCATTTAGAGTAAATATATAAAATAAAATGAATTATACATTTTTATAAATCATAAGTTTCAACTAAGCCATTATTAAGTTGTGACACTTAATATTTTTCATGTACTTTATGAAGGATTCAGTCCAGGCCTTTTTCTATAGTTTCCATGGGGCTGAAACTCAGCCCCATTCCCAATGCAATATACCTGTATTTTTTCACAATTTGATGAAATGATTCCCAATTTGGTGTTGAGTCAATGGTAGTATTAAAAAATAAATTAATATAAGGGGAAATGCATTAAACTTTTAAGAAAGAGATTCCATTACATTTAGATTTTCATTTGTGTAAAAAAGATTTCACAATTTGACACATATTGAAATTAAAATTTCCAATTATCTCACCAATAATTTTCTCAAAATCGACAGAAAAAGGAATACAGTCACTGCCCGTGTCAAGTACATGTAGGTTTAGGTTTGATCTGGATCCTATCATCCAAAATCTTTATGTTGTGAGTTAACTCAACCCCTGAAAAGCAATGGACTCTTCTGTTAATCAATGATTTGGATCATTACAAATGTGTATTTAGGGGTGAATAAGTTAAGCTCTTTACAATGAAATCAATGTGAGTCTCACAAAAGGCATGGCACATAAAATACAGTGAAACCTTGCCTAAAGATCACCTCACATTTCAGACCACAAGTTTTCTGTCTCTTGATAAATATCAAATAAGTATTAAACCTCACTTAAGAAACCACCTCATTAATGAGATCATTTTCATTCAGTCAGTCAGATAAGTGGTCTTAATAGCGAGGTTCCACTGTAACCCCCACTTCATTGCATCCGTCCATAGCACAGGCCAATATATGTAGCACTTCATTTCCATATAAGTGAAAAAATCTTTAGAAAAACAACAATCAAACAAAACGAAAGTTAATTTTCTATTTTATCATTTCATAGTGTATTAGTAATCAGGAATTTTCCAAGAGCCATTTTGAATCCATATCATGGACCCATTCCAGATATAAACAGGAACGCAAAACTGGCATTATTTACTCAACTCTGTCTGTAGTACAAAATTCACAAATTTTTTATCCCAAATTCCCAATCTTGTCCTCATGAAATTTATATTGTCATAAATATGTTAGAGATAGTCCAAGATTTATTCAGGAACCAAAATTGATGAAGTGACCTGGTTGTATATCTCTTAAATTAAAAGCCATAACAATATCTAATTCCTTTTTATATACTGTATTCAACCCAATAAGTGCCCAGGGTGCTACAAAAATAGGGAAAAAGGGATATGCGCATATTGGGAATAATTAATAGTCAAACTAACTCAAATCAATTAATTTTTTATTAGGCAGGGTGGTAAAATTGTTGTTAATACAGTGGACACCTATTGACATTCTTGTGTTGCATGGGGCTACAGATAAACTGTTATTTACATTTTTCTTGTCCTTATCGTTTTGTCAACCGGCTAGAAAAGATACTTGACCATGTGTGAAAAAAAGGGGGAGGACTTATACTTATGGGGGCATGGGCGCTTATAGGGTTGAATATGTTTACATGTACAGTGAAACCTTGCCTAAAGACCACCTAGATTATGAGACCACCTTGCAATTCAGACCACAAGTATTCAGTTTGTTAATAAATATGATAAATACAAAACCTCACTTATATGTTATATAATTTATTAATTTTTTTGTGTGTCTTTACCCAAACTATGTTATGTATTTGTTGATTTAATTGCTGGAATTTCTGTATTTCAGAGTCTCATGACAGGTTTGATGTATCACAGACCAAATGATCACATCAAATACTTGATAGATTGTTTATCTAAAGTTCAGGATAAAGGTTACGAAAACGTCACATGGAGTTACTTTGTGGATATCCGTAGAGCTAAGACTCCACTGCCACCAATCAGTGACAAAAATGGACATAAAAGACCAAGATCCCGACCCTCATCAAGGACCAAAACCCCTGTGAAAATTGGTAAGTGTATATATATATATATATATATATATATATATATATATATATATATATATATATATATATATATATATATATATGTGTGTGTGTATGAATGTATACTGGGGTACATTATGTATGTATGCATATGAGCAGGACTGTAAATTAACTTTTTCTTTAACCTGCACTGTCGGGCAGTTGTCCATAAAAAATAAGTGTCCTGAAAGAATCTTGAACTTGATAACATTCAGGTTAAGATATTTTTCTGTACAAAGATATAAAACTATATTTAATGGCTTTAAGTTGATATGTGTATGTGAATAAGTTCAGTTATGATGGATTATGATAATGTATACTGGAAAGCTCGTCTTAAGACCACATTGCTCAGGAGACCTACATTGCATTTACGGTAATTATCATTAATATTCTATTTCTTAAAAAATTCCTAAATAGATATTAGATAAGGCCAGACCCTCACATAAGGGGCCACCTTTCTAATCAGGACTTTTTGAGTCAGTTACATAGTTGGTCTTCACACCAAGGTTCAAAAGCGCTTTCACAATATAAAAATAACATTTCATATTTTCACATACTTTTACTACTGAGACTATCACTGATTAGGAAAATTATACATCTTATTTGGGATAATTCTAAGCCTTTTTTTTTTTGAAAAATTGGGAAATTTTCTCTAGTTGAAACAGCCTAATTTCAGAGATATTTAAAGGCAAACAATGTTAATGATGTAAATTTTAGAAAATCAAAAATCTGTCATGACAGCTGGGGAAAGCAAGTTAAATATGGCATAAAAAATATTGATTATTTAATCAGTAACTAATCGCTTACAAATATGATTATCAGTTATGATATAAAACCGATCACCCATCACTGGACTTAAAAGAAAATTCTTGAACTCATTTCATCTGGTTCTAGGGCATTGTTGGTAGAGCAGTTGACCAATAATTAAAAGTCTGTTTGGTCTTGTAAAATTTATGATTGTGGAATGCATACAAATATTATTTATACAGTGGAACCTGTCTCAAATGACCACTGTCATGAAAGACCACCTGTCTTCTGAGACCAATAATCCTTTGAATAAAACCTCAATATTTCAGAGACCCTGTTCAGACACAACATTTCTCTGGCTAGTGGGATGGTCTCCCAAGACAGGTTGCACTGTAGTTACTTCATGTACATATATATTGACAAAGGTGTACTGAAAAAAATAGTAACTTTGCTGATTTCATTCACATTCTACTGTGTTAAAAGAAATATATGAAGAAAACTACTGGATGTAAATTCGGTTGGGGACACATTTTAAGGTTCTACACATTCATATAGTGAAAAAAGTGTATCTTCAGCCCTAACCTCATCGACATGTTTAGCCGCATTTGAATTTGTCCATTTCAAACAATGGTACAGTCTTCTTTTGGAATTGAGAAGCATATGATTTAAAATCTAAATTCCACAATAATTTTACATTCAGTATTAGGTTGGTCACTCCTGTATTATAACAGTAGACCATACCGTTTACTGGTTTGGGTGAGTCTAAATGTGACCACGGGGGTTGATAAGTTAAAATCTGTACCATGTTTTTGTCAGGAAAAGAATACTTCTGGATCGAAAGAACTAAAACAGAAGGTAGTATTATATATCAGTGAAGTGAAATATTTGAATCCACCCCTGGCACAATGATTTTGATTTGGCTACTAAGATGTGCACATTTAATTGTCCTTCGTTTATTTTCTAACAGTGATAGACGTCGAGCTTTAAAAACGTGTGTTATAAACATGTGTAAATGTGTTGTACATGTGTAAGAGGTCAGGAAATGTATACAAGTATGTGTATTGTTGTATCGTATATTGATTCACGATACTGTTAATCAGCTTTTATTCGTTGGAATTTTATTTACGTGTAATTTCATGAGACCTCTCGCTCATGAAAATAAGATTATGGTGTAATGAAATATTGTAATAGTCTGACAAAATGAGCATTCAAAATTCGCAGAAATATCATCTCGCGAATAAATTTAGAATTGTGTATCACAAAAATAAAGAATAGCAAAGAATAATGAAAAAAATATCTGGATTCACTGTGTCTTGATCCCAAGTTCAATTTATCACTTTGATATTTTGAGCCTACCCCAAGATAATTATTTGTTTCCCCTTTTCATATGTGTCTTAATTTTGATATTTATACAAAATTTCAACTTTTCAACAGTAATGAGTGGTATTTTATCCAAAAGGGTGTTGTCTAGGGAGGGGTTAAAAATATCATAGGTTCAAAGTATCGTAGTGTGTACATGTGTGAATGGTCGAAGTAGATGAAAGTTGTAAACTCGTACATCGGTATATAAGTACAATTTTGAAACGGTACATTTTGAATATAAATACAAGTTTGCACTAACAATGATGTATAAGGTCACATGGAAACTTTCTCTAGTCATCTCTCTTTTAGACAGCTGTGGCCAGTTTCAATAAAGGTCATAACTTTATGTGTGGACGTATAAATCAATACTTAAGTCTAAAATGAGTTTTTTCACTAAATGTCGTAACTTTCTTCCTATGTATAAACCTACGTCTGAGTCTACATCTGATCCAGAGTACTATAATTTCCGATGTAACTACGTGTAAGTTAACGAGTAAGCATATGCTTACGACCTTTTGTGAAACCGACATTATGCACACGTAAATAAATCGTAACTCGATTTCTGTCTAAAGTTACGTCTACGTTTACGAGCAAAGTTATGACCTATAGTGAAAATGGCCCCTGTTTTGGACTTTTGGCCTCTTTCCATGATGCCTTTCCATGTTTAGTTCCTAACGCATAACAGCGTTAAATTGTTTTGTCCTTAGGTGCCCATGTTAGCATGTTTGTGAGGCGTTGTTATTCAATGGCATCAGAAGACATGATCGGTCCAATTCCATCTTCTTGTCCTAATCAATATTGTGATGTGTAAAGATTTGGTCTTTTCGTAGTATTGCATTGGTTATATTATCTGCCACAGAATGTTGTCACTGAATACAGGTGGTCTCACAAAAGAGGTTTTATTGAAAGGATTATTTAACCAAGTGGTTTTCAGAAAATGGTCTCAGAAGACAGGTGGTCTTTCAAGGCAGTGGTCTTTCAAAACAGGTTGCACTGTATATTTATGTGTATGTATTGCTTGCACATAATTGGTATGCGAAAGTGTCAATGGATGGAAGCATGGAAGGCTTTATACAGAGTTGGTGTTATTGAGCATATCACAACTGTTTTACAAAATCTACGACAACTGCACACTTTAATTAATGTTTACCTGTGTATACCACTGTATGTGTGTAATTGACGTTGATTAATGATTTCTACCCAGTGTTTGCAGTGGAACATTTGTCGAAAATTTAATAGTCAATGGAAACATTTTTTTTTGTGCAGTGAAATTTCAAAGAAAATTACTTCAATTTAGTCAATAAAAATTTTCTTTGAATTTCCATTTTTACTATAAACATGTATAATAATTGATGCACAACAAAGTAAATGGAAAAATGAGATAAAATTACTCAAGCATATATACATGTATTCATGTAAAATCTTTAAAATAAAAATTTTGAAAACATTATCATCTTTATAAAAAGTGAATGGCAAAATTCCATATATATATATATATACACATGGTGCATTTTGATCCTAATTACATAACTATAACAGTTGCATCAACATCGTTATTGATGCAAAAAGTCCATAGAAATACACACTCAATGTTTTCATATACTATCCGGATCAATAGTGAACATATTTGATATTTTCATAGCTATTGTGGAAAAAAAATTATAAAATATAAATGACAAAGGATATTTTTGGGGTCAAGGTAATGTAGGTGAGCCTCTCTCTCATTGAGTTAATACAATAACTTATTCATTTTATTTGTGGTAACCTGATATTCCTTTTATTGACGGTAATTCACGGATGTTTACCTAGTTACGTAAAGCGTAATTATGAAATATTTATATCTACCTGTATATATATATATATAGGTGAAGTGAAGCATGGAGTGAACTGAGGAGACATTTTTATACTTTTATTACATGTACCGGTATATCGCTGTAGTTCCAATCAAAAGAAATATAGATTTTAAAGAAAGCAGGATTTAAAACCAACTTCATTTTCATCTAATTTTATGTTTGGAAAATGTTCAATAGTGTATAGTATTGAAATTAACATTTTCTTATTTTTTGGTTATCTACTAGCCAAAGCTTTTGTTTAATTTTTTTTGCATCTTGAAGTAAAAAGTGAGATATTTTGATTAATTACCTGTATGGTAAAAAAAAATGTAACTTGTTAACTTACCTGTATATTTGAAGAAAAGGTACACAGTTTGCCTACCTATACATACCTTATAGTAAGATAAACGTACATTGTCATAGCTGTAATGTATTAATATTTTCTTTCATACCATTTCTATTTATATTTAAATCTTATGTTTACAAACAGAAAATTAATTTTTTTAGTCTTTTTCATTTTTTTTTCTTATATCATTAGTTATAAATATAAATTCTATTTATGATAAATTTCAAATTATGAAATTATGCTATAGTGTATTTATATTTTTTTTGTTTCTTCCTCATTTTTTAAACCTCTGTAACCTAAATTCAGCTGTAATTATCATAATTTATTCTTTAAAACAACAATCACACTAATTTGTTATTCAATTGTACATTGCCATTTTCCCATTTTGCCTTAGCTTGATTCCCATTTTGTTTTAGTTATTTTTCACATTTTTTACCTGAGACGTACAGCTAAGGCAAGATGGGAAGACACAGTCAGTTTGAGTCCTGCTGGAATAACAAGCTTATTTTGTGGGGATGATTTCTTGTTTATTTGTGGATGCAGGGAGAGAAAAATGTAACCGTCCACTAGTCCTGGAGTGGGGACGAGTAGTTATAGTGGGTACTCATCCCCTGTGATGAGTGATTTTTCTTCTAGATCTCTGTCATCTTACATAGCAGCCTCTGAAATGTTGAATTCACATTGCACATTCAAAATCCTAACACTGCCATTTTTTTTTTACTAATTTTAAGTCCAGTATCAGAGAAATCAAAGAATAATTATTCTTTACTGTTTAATTAAAGATGATAAAAATTGGGACAAGCTGAAGGTGTATCGGGACGAGTCGTTTTCAAAATCAATCATCCCATTGGACAAGTGATTTTTTTTCTCAACCTGGGATGGCAAGTTGTCTTAATTATCTCAGGTTCTGTGTAACCAGGTTCCCTCCTCCAACATTGAAAAATGGCTGCCACAGTCTAACTGATTGGGGCGTAAAACTTTGTTACAACAAAAAGAAACTGAGTATATTGTGAGCGGATGCAGTAAAATGTAGTCTTTGGAATCCTAATCATTTCGATAGCCTGGTATTCACATAATCACATATTTGGGGATGTGGGGTAGGGGGAGGGTGGAGCCTCTGTGGCTGAGTGGTTAGTCTCTCACATCCAGTCAGCACAGGGAGAGAAAAAGTCTATTTTGTGAGAAAATTTTATAGTTTACATGTACTTGTGGAAGGCCAATGGTGTCTTTCTGGATACTTGTAACTAGGGTTCCTCCTCCGACATTTGTAACTGGCTGTCGCCATATAACTGAAAAAATCTTAAATGTGGCATTATAAACCAATAAAACAAACAAAATTACAAATTATTATCAAATAGCTGTTAACTCATTCACCCTAAAGAGACCTTTGGACTTTTCTAAGTCATTTATTTGTAGAAGAGTCCATTGTTTTTCAGGGGTTGATGAGTTTAACAATGTCTTATAATTTCAGACTTTTATATACATGTATCGGTATTCCAGCGTTTAAATGATAAATTTTCTCTTTCAGATGATCCCAAAGCCATTGATGAAAGAAAAGGATCACCTCTACCTCCAATACCCAAGACACCACCTCAGAAACCACAAGCACCAATTGTATTTGTCATGGGTAAGTACATGTACCATCCTATCTGCTGCTGCGGTGGCCATGTGTGGGGGGCTGACCCTGTACCATCCTATCTGCTGCTGCGGTGGCCATGTGTGGGGGCTGACCCTGTACCATCCTATCTACTGCTGCTGTGGTGGCCATGTGTGGGGCTGACCCTGTACCATCCTATCTGCTGCTGCGGTGGCCATGTGTGGGGGCTGACCCTGTACCATCCCATCTGCTGCTGTGGTGGCCATGTGTGGGGGCTGACCCTGTACCATCCTATCTGCTGCTGTGGTGGCCATGTGTGGGGGACTGACCCTGTACCATCCTATCTGCTGCTGCGGTGGCAATGGTGGGGCCATGTACCATCCCATCTGTGCTGGGGCCACTGACCCTGTACCATCCTATCTGCTGCTGTGGTGGCCATGTGTGGGGGCTGACCCTGTACCATCCTATCTGCTGCTGCGGTGGCAATGTGTGGGGGCTGACCCTGTAGCCATGTAATCAGAACATCATGCTTCAACTCATGAAGTCCCTTATTTGTAGTCTGTGTGGCTCCATGTCTATAGTCACTTACTGAAAGTCAATGACCTCCTCCGCGGTACAATGTAACAAGGTCTTCCCCTCTGCCATTAAAAACTGGCAGCCACCATGCAAATCAACAATTGTTAAGTGTGGCATTAAACACCATTTAAACAAAAGTTAACAATCATCAAAATATTCACTCATCAAACAAGGCAAGTATTCTGGAAATCTACATGTACCAAAAGTCTGTGTTTAAAAACTGACTTTATAGTACTGCAGAATTAGATTATTTTGTGGGCTTAAAATTTTAGTGTGTTTCTTTGAACCTGTTACTATTACTAAGTATAATCCATGTAAAATTTTGTTATGGTTTTAATTTCAATGAACATCTTCTTGTAAATTGCCCCACATGCCATTCCCACAGTTGAGCTAAGAATTATCGTTTGATATAAGACTGGTCATAGTAAGTTGTGACATCACGTAAATAACCCACACACATATACCGTATTAAACCCATTAAGCGCCCATGTTCCTGTAAGTGCTCCTCCCCTTTTTAAAATACGATCGATAATATTTTCTAGCTCATTGATGAGGAGATGTGGACCTGAAAAACCGTAAGTAACAGTTTATCTGTAGCCCCCAAGTAGCAGAATTATGTGGATAGGTGTCCTTTGTAATAACTATACCAACATTACGATTGTGCCTTGTAAAAACTTATATAAGTTTTATGTCAATTTGACTATTAATTGGTCCCATTAAGTGCCCACCCCTTTTTTCCTGATTTTTGTAGTGCCTTGGGTGCTAAATGGGTTGAATACGGTAGTCTGAATAAGAAATTTGCACAATAAACAACACAGGTAAATATAATTGTTTACAGTTGTATTGCTTTGGTTTGCGACAGAACCCAGAGGTGTCACTAACTCTTGGTATACCTGTAGATAAAAGACAATTTTACTTCAAGTTGACGATATTACAGATCTAATTCATTTTTTCCGAGTCATTGAAAATTTTAAAAACTTTTTAGGTGGTCCTGGTTGCGGAAAATTAACACAGATTAAAAAACTCATAGAGAAAAACAACGGATGGGTTCATTTATCAATGGGTGACTTGTTGAGATCAAAGATTGCCAAGAAAGGAACAGTGAGTGAAAAATGGGAGATGGTTTCAGATATTGTGTCTAGAGGAGAAATGGCACCAGAGGTAAATATACAGAGATACATCCATCATTATTTCAGCAGTATATGTTAGGTTGTTCAATTTGAGTAACAACTTAAATGATTTAATAGCAAAATAATATCTTACTGTATATCTCTGTCAAAAGGACAGGTAAATGAATCTAAAAATAAGAAACAAAACATAAATGATCACAGCTTCCCTTAGGCTTGATCAATCCCAAACAGGGTGGGGAAATATTGGTTTTGCTATGTTTGTCTGTCAGTCAGCCCATCTATCTGTCAGTCTGTCCATCTGTCTATCTGTCAGTCTGCCCATCTGTCTATCTGTCAGTCTGCCCATGTCTATCTGTCAGTCTGTCCATCTGTCTATCTGTCAGTCTGCCCATCTGTCTGTCAGTCTGCCCATGTCTATATGTCAGTCTGTCCATCTGTCTATCTGTCAGTCTGCCCATGTCCATCTGTCTGTCCATCTGTCTATCTGTCAGTCTATCCATCTGTCTATTATCTGTCAATCTGCAAGTCTGTCCATCTGTCTATCTGTCAGTCTGTCCATCTGTCTATCTGTCAGTCTATCCATCTGTCTATCTGTCAGTTTGTCCATCTGTCTATATGTCAGTCTGCCTCTCTGTCTATCTGTCAGTCATAAATATTGTCTGTCCTATCACAATCCAGCCCATGGGTTATGTCTTCAAGGTCAATGTCACGGTGCAGCCATTGACAGAGTTTCTGAATGGACTATATACATAGATATGGTGAACGAGTTAAAATGCACAAAGCCGATAATTCTTTGTTGTATGATTCATTTTAAAACTCCCATATGTAAACTCTGTACATGTATTGTTTCATAATAGCACTTGATGTTAATGGCATACAGGTCGTCATTTTGATAAAAACAAAATATTATCCCAAGATTAGACCTAAACATTGATTTAAAAAACTAAATAGATATATCTCCATAGAAATGTTTAACATAACTTGCATATTATGCCTAGAATGAATGAAATACACATATGATTGATATTTCTTCCATTCATCGTGAAAGAATCAATTGTTTACTCGTCCAATATTCACATGTGTTTTGTTTTTACAAATAGCAACATTATAACAAGTTGGTTTTTTTTTTTCATCCAGTGATTTTTTAAGAAAACTTTATTTGTATAAAACATCAAATATAATTGAAACTTTTAATACAAAAAAAATTCATTTTGACATTTTGTAAGCCTTTAAATTATATTTTGACAGTTTGTAAGCCTTTAAATTATATTTTATTTTTCATTAATTTTTTATTTCAACAATTTCCAGGAAGTCACACTACATCTATTGACCTCAAATTTGCGGAAGAACAAAGATGCCAAAGGCTTTTTTATCGAGAGCTATCCACGGAATATGAGCCAAGTTGAAGAGTTTGAGAAAAATGTAAGTATTTGAGTATCAATCAAACCATATTTTCCGTTTACGGTCATATTTCAATGTCTGTTGGTAACATAAAATGTAATTGGTAAAAAAAAAAAGGTAAACCACTTGACACATGGAACACTCAAGGGAGACAATCTAATTTAAAATTGCAAATTACTTAACTCTCTGGAATGGTACGGAATTTGGGGGCAAGTTTGAATGATGCTTAAGGTGTTTCTGTAATGGTCTGAGCATTAAAATCTGTCAAATCTGAGTTATCTCTCTCTTTGACTTTGATTTTGATTCATGTTTTATGCCACACTCAACAATTTTTCAGTTACATATGGTGGCGGCCATTTTCTAATGGTGAAGGAGAGAACCCGGTTACAATGTACCCGGGAAGAGACCATCAACCTTCCGCAAGTAAACTGGAAAACTTTCTCACAAAAATCATCTTAGGTTCCAGCAGGGCTTTAACCTGCACTGACCAGAAGTGAGAGACTTCCTGGTTTAAAGCGTGATGCTCTAATCATTCGGCCAAGGAGGCCCCCCTATGATATCTTAATTTTGATAGATGTAGCAACCATTTCTTTAGCAAAGGTTTGGCAAAAGAAATGAAAGACACTCATCTCTAAGCTTATCTTTTGTGTTAAAGTGGTTTTGTATGCCACCGATTTTAACAGTTATTTAGTTAGATGGTGTCAGCAAATAGCCTGGTGATATTGCACTTGGTAAAAAATCACCAGCCTTGCACAAGTAAACTGACAAATTCCTCACAAGATTAGCTTAGGTTTCCTGACAAAAGGTGAAGACTAGCCTCTCAATGGAGACCTAGGCATAACACATTTAAAGGGGCATTAGCTGTGTTTTTTTGTTTTTCAATTGTTTTCCCCTTATTTCACTACTTCGAGTAGTAAACAATAACAAAAAAAATAAATAAATAAATAAAAAAAGAGATGTACACAGGCATAAAAATTCTTACAGACCTTTTTATTTTTGTGAAACCCAGGTTTGGCACTTTTTCAATCGTAAGTGATTAACTCAGCCTTACTATTTGTATATGAATACCACATTGGACCTGACCTTATTTTCACAAAAAATATAGGAATATAAAACTTTTTATGCCTGCATGTAGCTCTTATTTGTTACTGTACATCAAGTACAAGTAGGAAAATTAGAAAAAAAATTATTTTTTGTGGGTAAACACAGTTAATGCCCCTTTAAGAACCTCATTGCAACAGCATATTCCAATTAACATGGAAAAGAACCATAAATGCAGTGTCATCAATTCATTTTTGAAGCACATTGCCCACAGCTGATGAAATTTCCATTTGAGTGAAACATTATTGATAAACCATTAAACATTATTAAAGGTCAATGCCCTTAAAAACAACAAACAAACAATAACACATAGTACCTTCTGAAATAGTAAGATTTTGGTTTGATACATGCATGACTGCTATGATATCTGTTCACTACTGTAAGCCAGTTATCTGTAATTACTGTCGTATAAGTTTGTTATTTATTTTTTTTTTTTCGTCTTCCAGGTTGGAAATGTCGATTTGGTCATTTTGATTGACTGTGAAGAATACTACAGCACGCAAAGACTTCTAAAGAGAGGCAAGGAGAATGAAAAAAGTGTAGGCGACAATTTGAATGCCATTAACAAACGAATGGTATTCTACAAAGACAAAACACTGCCAGCTGTAAAATACTACGACGATTTGGGAAAAGTCGTCTTGGTACGTATCTATTTTTAGAAGATGACGAATATCAATGATTTATTGCCATACATTAAAAGTAATTCAAGTAACAGTAAGTGCAAGTTCTGTATAATTCAATTTTTTTTTTTTCATTCCTGTATACTAGATGGAAAATAAAACACAGTGTTGAAATTCCCCATATCCACGATGTTGATAAAACACAGTGTTGAAATTCCCCATATCCACGATGTTGATAAAACACAGTGTTGAAATTCCCCATATCCACGATGTTGATAAAACACAGTGTTGAAATTCCCCATATCCACGATGTTGATAAATCTGTGCATATACAAAACAATGGATAAGTTTTCAATAAAATTATCTACAAATAATACATTACGAGTTGCCTCCGCATGACCTGGGCATGGCACCACAAAACTTAAGAATTATTTAAGTCTAAAAATTTTACTCAACTTACTAGGCTAATCCTGATATTTGATTGGCTAGTTTTCTGGTTTCTTAGAGGAGTTATTTTTTCTTTTCATTTGGTAATCAGAATAGTGTCTTGTCCAGGAAACACGCTAGTTAAAAACAATTGATGAGAATTGGTACTTGGCAAGAATCGGTCACTGACAAGTATACCTTAGAATAAATAGTACAATGCTTTGGGAATAAGATTGTGTGGATCACATTACTTTTCAAAGGAAGATGAATATCAATGATAAATTTTTTCTTTTTGGTGTGAAATCATAAGTAATTTTTTTACCGAACAACTGCACAAAAATCTAAAGATTTACGACTCCTCCAGAATAGAGGTTCAGTCATTAGTCTTTGACATTATGAATGCTTTCCTTGGTAACTTGGAGCCATAATTCCAGTTTATTTGTTTGAATGTTGCTGGCAGTGGTCTATTGATAGCGTTCTGCTCGCAAGCAGAAGGTTGCAGGTTCAGTTGACCTATCGCCTTTAAATTGTGAGGTCAGAATGGAAAAGTTTGCAGTGTCAGGTATTTGGCGATAGTTCAGTTCCTAGTACCAACATGTCATACCAATGAATTTAAAAAAATTGGTAGCCACTGTTTTTTTGCCAAACACTTTTGGCATACAAAGTGAAAGTCATGGGTCTTTGGGATTTGACATTAAACAGATGCTAACCATGTAAAAGAATCCTCACTGCATTGAGGTCAGTCCGTAGCACAGGTCAATATTTGTGACACTTCACCTAAAACTGGTGACATCTCAATATAAGTGAAAAATTCTTGGTGGGGTGTAAACAAAAATTGTGAAAAAAGTTAGATAAAATTTTATCTGAAGTGTACATTATGCAAGTGTAAGGCTCTGAGTTTAAATCCTGATCGAGTCTGACCTGATACAGACCACAAAATAACACAGGTTACGTGGAGGTTACGACAAATACAAATCACGTAACCTCATTTTCATTCTCAGTGAATTTCATGATTTAGTCTTCATTATTGCTACCATAACCTGCAGGTTACAGTCATTCCTTTTAGCAAAATTTGTAAATGTGTTACGATGATTTCTGTTATTCTGTGGCCTGCTGATACTTTAAAAACATGTAATGACATTTGTTACCTGCTTAGTGTACAAAGTAAAAGTCATAAGTCTTGTGGATAAATCTAAAAACAGTAGGTACTTAACAACTATCACAACACGTAAAGTGATGTATCAAGTTAGTAGAGCCTCCGTGGCGGAGTGGTTAGAGCTTTGCACTTTGAACCATGAAGTCTCTCACTTCTGGTCAGCGCAGGTTGGAGTCTCGCTGGAACCTGAGCTGATTTCTGCGAGAAAGTTTGCCAGTTTACATGCGAAAGGCTGGTGGTGTCTTACCAGATGCATTGTGACTGGGTCTCTTCCACCAATAAAAACTGCTTGCCACCATATAACTGAAAAGTTGTTGAGTGTGGTGTAAAACAAAACAAGTTCATATTCAGTTGGAATCAATTTCATTACCTGTGTATGTTGGTCCATAACATACCTTCCATATATGGTAATTACTTGACCCATTGGTCAATATCTTTTCTGTAAACCTGAATGTTAGGATGGGGAAGGAGTTGGTCTGAGAGCAAAAAGACAATCTTTAATTTGCTTGATCTTTGATGATGTAAAGTATGTCTCTTGTGTCTATTTCCAGGTCGATGGTGACAGAGATGTTGATGAAATTTCATTTGAACTTGACCAGCTCATGAAAAAAGCCATTAAATCAAATTTTGGTAAGATAAAATCATATAAGATACTGTCAATCCCAGATATAAATCAAATGTTGTTGTTGTATTGTAGTTTAAATTCCCAGTCAGAAATATTTCACTCACATGGAGACGTCACCAAATGCAGTTGAAGGGCTTTAAATTTTGGCCTTTGAGCCATTGAGCTGTGAGGGTTCTTAAACATGCTGACACCTACTGTGACATGGGAACACGATTTTTACTGTCTAATCTGAAGGACAGGACGTCTCCACTGAGGCATGAACCCACGACCCTCCGGTTGTGAATGGCTCTCCATATTGAAATTGAAAGGCAATAAATTTTTCTTTCAAATAAGCAGGTTTTTCGAAATAAATAGTTTATAATGGTTATAAAGAAATTTGGTCGGGGAATTAAATTCATTGTAAATCAAGTGGGATTTCAATGTAACAGAATTCAATATAAGTGGGTTTTGGCTCTATCTATTTCAATCTATGTCCATTTTCTGTGTTACTTGCTTGTGACAACTGAGTTGTTTGGAAAATGCATAAGTGATCCAATATCCAATCCAATTTTGAATATCACTCCTCAGTGGAAGCATCTCTTTGAGATTGTAAAAACAGTTCAATAGTGTGTAAATTGGTGCAGAAATAAAACTAAAGATAAAACTTATAACATATCTTTTTTTTAAAATATATATATAAGTTATCACACTACAACCCATTTCTTTTCTTAACTCAGGGAGCCTGCTAAGGAGAAAATAGCATTTCTCATGTAACTTATAAGCAGGTCCTTCTGCATAGATGCTCAGTGTTCATTCTAGCATGAAGTTTTCTAAGTATACTCTGATACAATTTTCAATCTCCAAAACTGAAGAGTCAGTGTCTTGGGTTTCTGTGGAGATTAAGCATCTGGATGACATTGGACCAATGGTAACGGTTTATCTTATATTTCTCAAGAAGAATTGACTCTGAAATGTTGCAGATATTTAAAAATTTTATGTCTATTACCAAAACAGGTATGGTCTTTTGATATTGCAAACTGTTATTACAGTATATCTGTTTCATCATAAATCTCTTTCGAGTGGATATTGAGTTTCTCATTTGATAGAGCACCAGAGTTTCAATATGAAGGTCCCAGGTTTGATTCTGATGGTGCCAGATTTCCAGAGATGTGTTATCATCTCTTTTTCGCACAGCTCTATGCCTAGATGGAAGTTAAACGATTCTTAATGATGTACAATTCGATTCCTTTGTCGGATTGTGTAAGTGTAGTGGTACTTAAAAAAACCCATTGAAATATGTATTGAGGTCTCTCCCTGCTACACAAGGACAAGTGGCAAGGGCTTTATGTATAGTCATGCCATTCGTTAAATTGAGCATTTTCTGTGCATCTTTTTGTTTTTTGTCTTTTAGCGCTACCAGGGAAACCAGTTCCAGGAGTCAATCCAAATAATTTCACACCTCAGAGACCTACAGGTTCATATGATGCGGATGAAAAACCAGATGACTCCGATAAATCTAAGCCACCGAAAACATCAGATGTTAGTACTGCCGTTCCTCTTCCTCCTGTCCCTGAAAACAAGGATGAAGGTCGCAAGCCAGGACTTCCTGCATGTCCAATCATATTTATTGCCGGTAAGATCATTTTTTTTTTTGGAGACTGTCATTTTAAACAGACATTCATTTTTAACATTTGAACATTCATAGTTAAACCATAGCATGACGGAAATTTTTTTTTTTACATTCTTTGTTGTTGTGTAAATGCAGTGAGAATGAAAACCAGTTTGAAGATATTGTTATAAGTTTGTCTGTTTGTATTATAAAGAAACTCACCTAGAATTGACATCTCATGACGGAAACATCGGTACTGAACCATGGACTCGTCCAAGATATGAAATGTCAATGATACATTCAGTACTTGACGGCAAAATGGAGATGATGTTAGTTATAAGTCACAAATTAAAATAATGTCATGTACTGTAAATGTGTAAATTTACACATGGGGGTAATTTACACTCTATGTGCAAACTAGTCCCACAGTTGTGCTAAGAATTATAGTTTAATACAGGATTGGTCACACCATATCACGTGAAAATACCCACGCGTATGATTTGCTTTAGAAAATCTTGTAATTAACAGCACGAAAAAAAAAATCCATGTTTACAGTATGTATGATAATGTCAAGTTATTTGTGTCTTAATTTGGTGTCATATTGTAGGAAAATTATCACTCTCCCCCGTTTTCTTCAAGTAATTCAAACTTAGTTTATGATCGGTGACATCCAATTTTACAGACAATGACATCAAATATGTATGCTTTATTTTTTCATTGTCTTTTTGACATTATATTTCTTAACTTAAAAATGTGTCGCCATTCCTCATTTTACATTCCCCATACGTCTAAATGTCTTATTCAAATTTTAGAATAAACCATAAGATTTTGGCTCTTTTGTTATCAGTATACAGAATTTAATTATTTTGTTTTTCTTCTTGTGACATAGTTCAGCTAAATAAATCTTATATTTGGAATAACCTTCTCCTGATAGGTGGTCCAGGTAGTGGCAGAGGTACTCAGAGTAAAAGGATTTTAGAGCGTTACAAAGATGTCGTTCATCTTTCCATGGGAGATATCCTGCGGGGAGAAATTGCCTCAAAAGGTACCGTCAACGAAAAATGGGGTATGATTAACTCCCTAGTATCCAAGGGAGATATGGCACCACAGGTAAATATCATCAATTTTTTAAGTGTTCTTTTACAGAATTTCATAGAATTAGGTTTTTTTGTATTTTTTCTTTAAAAAAAAATTCTTTTCATACTGATTTCTTTTTAATCATTAATTGTATTTTTTCAACACATTCACCCCTAAAGACACATGGACTGGACTAAGTAATTGATTTATAGAAGAGTCCATTGTTTTTCATGGGTCGACAGGTTAAACACTGCATTCCTTTTTAAAATGCAAAGGACTGAATAGAAGCTATACAGTGGAACCTGTCTTGAGAGACGACCCATCTGCCACTGAAATGTGGTCTCTCAAGACAGGTGCTCTCTGAAAAGCGGCTTTATTTGACGGATTATCTCAGAGTTTGATATCAGAAGACAGGTGGTCTTTTAAGACAGGTTCCACTGTACTATATTCTAAGACACTTTGTACACTCCTGATATAAACAATCTAAATTCCATGCAAGAAAATGTCAAATTACAAATTTTCCTTTTTGTTTTAAGACAATGATGTTGTGTTCAATTCCCCAAGTAAAAATCAAAAGTTTTCCACAAAAACAAAATTTTGACCATACATTGGTGTTTTTTTTTTTTCGGGGTTTGATATACACAGTTTTTCTATTTTTCATTCACAGGAAGTTACCTGTGAACTACTGGTGGAACAGATGAAAAACCATCCTAAAGCTGGAGCATTCCTGATAGAAGGCTTTCCAAGGGATAATAATCAACTTGAAGATTTTAACAAAAATGTGAGTCAAAATCTGCTGTATTTGTGTGTATGTATGTGTGTGTATGTATGTGTGTGTATGTATGTGTGTGTGTGTGTGCAAATGTGTGTACATGTGTGCATATTTGTGTCTACATGTGTGTTTGTGTATGTGTTTACACGTTTGTGTGCATTTGTTTGTGTCTGTATGTGAATACATGTGTCTGCATACATGTGTGTGTTTGTGTACATGTATGTTTGTGTACATGTATTTGTTTGTGTATATTTGTTTTTGTACATGTGTGTTTGAATACATGTGTGTGTGTAAATGTGCATATTTGTGTCTACATGTGTGTTTGTGTACATATGTTTACATGGTTGTGCATTTGTGTTTATATTTGTCTGTATACATGTGTATATACATGTGGGTGTATATGTCTACATGTGTGTGTTTGTGTACATGTGTGTATATGTGTGTGCATTTTTATGTCTACATTGTGTGTGTATGTGTGTGTTTGTGTGTCTACATGTGTGTGTTTGTGTATATGTGTGTATTTGTATGTTTCTATGGTGTGTCTATATGTATGTGTCTACATGTATGTGTTTGTGTACATGCATGTATATGTATGTACATATGTATGTGTCTACATGTGTGTACATATGTATGTGTCTACATGTGTGTATATATGTATGTGTGTACATGTGTGTACATATGTGTGTTTGTGTACATATGTATGTGTCTACATGTATGTGCTTGTTTATGTGTGTACATATGTATGTGTCTACATGTATGTGTGTATATGTGTGTACATATGAATGTGTATACATGTGTGTGTCTACATGTGTGTGTTTGTGTACATATACATTTGTCTACATGTGTGTGTGTACATGTGTGTGTTTGTGTACATATGTATGTGTCTACATGTATGTGTTTGTGTATGTGTGTGCATTTTGTATGTGTCTACATGTGTGTGTGTGTTTGTGTGTACATCTGAAGTGATGAAAACTTAACATAATATTCTGGAATCCAGATCATTACTCAGAACTTTTAACACTGCAAAAAACAAATTGAGATTATAAAATTGTATACCTGGAAATATTCGCCCCTGATTATTTTCTGCCTTTTACGATAGAAAACATATTCACCCCATCTTAAATTTGCCCTAAATCAGCACTGTCTAATGTATGGCATATATGTCTGTGCTTCAATTATTTAGCTTGAAAATTTTGCTTTCGTTTTAAATTTGCCCTCTCATCTTAGGGCGAAAAAATGGCAAAAATATTAAATGAGACCGAATTTTCTAGGTATAAAGTACGAATGTAAATGGAAACACTGAATTTGACATTACCTCAAGTATCGTGTGTATAGAATTACCGTTAATGATTTGTCATCATTATTTATTTCAGATCGGTGGCCTGAATTTTGTAATATTACTAGACTGTGAAGAATACTACATGCAGACAAGATTATTGACCAGAGGAAAGGAAAAAGAGAGAATAGACGATAATCCAAACGCAGTACAGAACCGAATTCTGTTTTATAAAAATAACACACTACCGATATACAAACACTATGACGACCAAGGAAAACTGGTTCTTGTACGTATATACAGTGAAATATCATTATGTCAAAATTGGATGAGTCAAAGCTCGGATTATGTCATCTCAAAACTATCTTCTGCAGTTGAAGATTTACTTTTTGTACGCAAAGAGCATTGTAATCAATTACTTGTTTACCTGCAAAACACAGGACAATGATGCAACTCCTGTTAACTAGTCGAAGTAAAAAAAAAAAACTTATACACATGTAATAGCTTAAATCCAATTTAAATTAAGTTACTTACAGCTTATCTAAAATGGCCTCCATTTTATCTTTACCTATTTCACCATTAAGGACTTGTTCTTGTACATGTATAATCAGTTACACGTGGAGTACTACTCACCTAATATTTCTGGTCTCCGTTAGATTTTCACTGTTTTGGCCCTTTAAAACTTTTTGTTTTACATATATAGGTAATTTCACATATGTTTACAGATTACTCCCTGTATTCCCGGAATTTCTTGCCTCCATTTGATTTTCACCTTTTTATTCCTTTTTTTTTGAGGGGGGCTGAAAAAAAAAATGGTGTGTATTTAACCCTTCTGTCCCTGAAAATAATGGACTATATTGAAAATCAATGACATAGGCTTGCCCAAATGTGTCTTCAGGGCTGAATGGCTTAAGATGAAAGTAAAAGTTTTAATGAATATTTTCAATATGAAGAACAAATGAAGGGGAAATTAAACACAAAGTCAATATCTTTTAAGATGCGGTCAGATGATCAGTGAGGCTTTTTTTAGGGGAAGAGGTTTTTTAGTATCTTTTAGAGTTTTACTTAAGTAATGGGAATAAGAGGTATGAATCTATTTATATGATTGGCAGATCTATGCACAAATTATAAATTTCTTAACTGTTTTTTGCTAGTGGAATATAAAAGCAATTTTAAGTTATAATTTAATAGTACTGAAAAAATTCTTCAATTTTTTCTTCATTCGCAATATTTTAGTTGACAAAATAGGATCCTGATATCATCAGTATTTTATGAAGGGGAGATTGGAAAATCCTATTGATTCCTGTAAAGCCTGACCATTTTCTGCATTTTTTTATTTTGTTTAATTTCCTTACATTTCATTTTCTTTGTAGCTTGATGGAGACAGAGACTCAGAAGAAATTTACTTTGATATTTGTAACATTCTTGATTTTGCATTATATGGAAGAAAACCAGTAAGTAATTTATATTGTTGAACTTTATAATAGTGAAACATATTGTAATATAGTAATACATTTACAGATATATTGTAATATAGTTATACATTTACAGACATGTTGTAATATAGTAATACATTTCCAGACATATTGTGATGTAGTAATACATTTCCAGACATATTGTGATGTAGTAATACATTTCCAGACATATTGTGCTGTAGTGATACATTTCCTGACATACTGTAATATAGTTATACATTTACAGACATATTGTGCTGTAGTGATACATTTCCAGACATATTGTGATGTAGTATACATTTACAGACATATTGTGCTGTAGTGATACATTTCCAGACATATTGTGCTGCAGTAATACATTTCTAGACATATTGTGCTATAGTGATACATTTCCTGACATACTGTAATATAGTTATACATTTACAGACATATTGTGCTGTAGTAATACATTTCCAGACATATTGTGATGTAGTTTACATTTACAGACATATTGTGATGTAGTAATACATTTCCAGACATATTGTGCTGTAGTGATACAGTAATATAGTTATACATTTACAGACATATTGTGCTATAGTGATACATTTCCAGACATATTGTGCTGTAGTAATACATTTCCAGACATATTGTGCTGTAGTGATACATTTCCTGACATACTGTAATATAGTTATATATTTACAGACATATTGTGCTGTAGTGATACTTTAACTGACATACTGTAATATAGTTATACATTTACAGACATATTGTGCTGTAGTGATACATTTCCAGACATATTGTGATGTAGTATACATTTACAGACATATTGTGCTGTAGTCATATTGTGCTGTAGTGATACATTTCCAGACATATTGTGATGTAGTGATACATTTACAGACATATTGTGATGTAGTATACATTTCCAGACATATTATGCTGTAGTGATACATTTCCAGACATATTGTGCTGTAGTGATACATTTACAGACATATTGTGCTGTAGTATACATTTACAGACATATTGTGCTATAGTGATACATTTACAGACATATTGTGCTGTAGTGATACATTTCCAGACATATTGTGATGTAGTATACATTTACAGACATATTGTGCTGTAGTCATATTGTGCTGTAGTGATACATTTCCAGACATATTGTGATGTAGTGATACATTTACAGACATATTGTGATACATTTCCAGACATATTATGCTGTAGTGATACATTTCCAGACATATTGTGATGTAGTGATACATTTACAGACATATTGTGATGTAGTGATACATTTCCAGACATATTATGCTGTAGTGATACATTTCCAGACATATTGTGCTGTAGTGATACATTTACAGACATATTGTGATGTAGTGATACATTTACAGACATATTGTGCTGTAGTATACATTTACAGACATATTGTGCTATAGTGATACATTTACAGACATATTGTGCTGTAGTGATACATTTACAGACATATTGTGATGTAGTAATACATTTACAGACATATTGTGCTATAGTGATACATTTCCAGACATATTGTGATGTAGTATACATTTACAGACATATTGTGCTGTAGTAATACATATACCAATCTTTCTAAATGGTGATCTAGACATATACCAATCTCTCTAAATAATCTAGTCATATCTCCATCTCTCCTAATAATGATCTAGTCATAAATACTTCTCCTTTAATGATGATCTAGTCATACATTCATATCCCTTAATGATGATCTAGTTCAATACTCATCTGTCCTAATGATGGCCTAGTCATTCATACATCTCCCTTTATGATGATCTAGTCTAATGCCCATCTCTCCTGATGATGATCTAGTCATTCATTCATCTCCCTTAATGATGATCTAGTCTGATACACATCTCCCTTAATGATGATCTAGTCTGATACACATCTCCCTTAATGATGATCTAGTCTGATACACATCTCCCTTAATGATGATCTAGTCTGATACACATCTCCCTTAATGATGATCTAGTCTGATACACATCTCCCTTAATGATGATCTAGTCTGATACACATCTCCCTTAATGATGATCTAGTCTGATACACATCTCCCTTAATGATGATCTAGTCTGATACACATACCTTTTAATGATGATGTAGTCATACATTGTACATTCCCCTGTCCTGATAGTCATATGCTAACATCCTAGTGATGATATAGTCCACATTTACATTCTAAAAATAATGATGTAATTATGTTTCAAATCCTTGTGATGATGTAGTCATATGTTCATGAATTGATGATAGTGAATGATAAATGATGATATTGTCATATATGTTACTTCTTGATGATCCTATAACTGTGCTTTTTATCCTAACTATGATGATGTCATATGTTTTACATCATTGTGATTATTTTTTCACATGCTTTACAATAATGTATCCATATCTTCATATTCTAGTGAAGATAAAGTCATATGTTCATGGTCTACATGTACTGATGATGTCATATGTTCACATCCTACTGATGATGTCATGTTTACATCCTAGTGATGATATAGTTATATGTTCACATCCTAATGCTGGTGTCATATATTCTTATCCTAGTGATGATATAGTCATATGTTCATATTCTAGTGATGATGTGATATGTTCACATCCTAGTGATGATATAGTCATATGTGCATATCCTAGTGATGATGTCATATGTTCACATCCTAGTGATGATATAGTTATATGTCCGTGCCCTACTGATGTCATATGTTCATATTCTAGTGATGATATAGTTATATGTTCATGCCCTACTGATGTCATATGTTCATATTCTAGTGATGATATAGTTATATGTTCATGCCCTACTGATGTCATATGTTCACATCCTAGTGATGATATAGTTATATGTTCATGCCCTACTGATGTCATATGTTCACATCCTAGTGATGATATAGTTATATGTTCATGCCCTACTGATGTCATATGTTCACATCCTAGTGATGATATAGTTATATGTTCATGCCCTATTGCTGTCATATGTTCATATTCTAGTGATGGTATCATATATTTGTATTCTTAACACCACACTAATCAGACCACTTTGAGTCAGTCAGTAAGGTGGTCTCAATAGTAATGTCACACAGTATATGATCTGATGTCTGTTTAATTTAATTATTACATCCCACTTTCACCACAATAACTGCTCTGCCAAGATAGACTGATTGCAATTGGCAACAATAACACATCCCCCTGTAGTGACTATTGTAATAACCTTCATAGCACATCATCAATTACCATAATCAGTTCACCTAGTGATAACTTTGTTGTGCATAGCAACAGCCACAATTAGAACATGTACTGATGATACACTTAATTTAGAGGTTTAACTGTACTTATAGGAATGTTTTAATTGCTTAAAAGTCTCGAAGCAGATACGCCTTAGTGAAATCAAAACAAATAAAACAAAAGTCTTCATGTGGCTTGTTTTCCTTGCACTGAATGTGCACATTTAAATACCTTTAAACGTCTTTTCAATATATCAATAGAAAAGTTTTTTTAATTTATAGTGTTCAGATTGGAGTAAAAGTAGTATTCTGTACATAAAAAGTATATCGTAATGAAAGGATCGATATTCTTTAGAAACTTGTTATCCTCATATATTTGTCCTACATATTTGTCTACTGATAAGAAATTTTATCTAAGTGATTTTTTTTTACTACCTGTATATGAAGTGTATGTCTGTTTTAATGACGGCTAGATATAGTCAGCACTTACTGTTGGTTTTAGGATAGCTTAAACAACAAATCAGGACACATTTTATATCAAGGTAACGTAGAATGCATACAGAGTTGTACATATTTATTAAATTTGTAAATCTATCCACCACAAAGAGCCCTCTATGGGCCTTAAATAACCCAGAGCCTTTGATAAGATTGTGTGCCGAAATTCTAAAGAGGGTGATTTTGGGCATATTGACACTTTAGCAAATAAATGTATGTTTACATACCCTTGGTGAAGTAATATTGCATGTACTTGTATTTTGATAATGTCTCAAATAGGATTCGCAGGGTTGGTCGGTTTGCCATATTTTAAGAAGTTTTTAATTTTTATCCTTTTTTAGAAGAGTGACCCTTACAATATAATTAAGGATTTTAATAAAATTTTCTTAAGATTTAGGAATTTGAAACAGTAATTTGATTTCATAAGTACATCATAAAAAACATGAGGTTACTGGATTATACCATATTACAGTGTAAACTGTCTTGAGAGACTGCCCCATCTGCCACTAAATTGTGCTCTTACAACACAGGTGGTCTCTCACAAGAGGCTTTATCTAAAGGACTGATTAGCCAAGTGGATTTCTGAATGTGGTCTCTCGAGACATGTGGTCTTTTATGAGAGTGGTCACTCAAGACAGGTGGTCTTTTATGATAGTGGCCTCTCAAGACAGGTGGTCTTTTATGATAGTGGCCTCTCAAGACAGGTGATCTTTTATGACAGTGGTCTCTCAAGATAGGTGGTCAGTGGTCTCTCAAGATAGGTGGTCTTTTATGATAGTGGCCTCTCAAGACAGGTGGTCTTCTATGATAGTGGTCACCCAAGACAGGTGGTCTTTTATGATAGTGGCCTCTCAAGACAGGTGGTCTTTTATGAGAGTGGGCACTCAAGACAGGTGGTCTCTCAAGACAGGTGGTCTTTTATGAGAGTGGTCACTCAAGACAGGTGGTCTCTCATGGTAGTGGCCTCTCAAGACAGGTGGTCTTTTATGAGAGTGGTCACTCAAGACAAGTGGTCTTTTATGACAGTGGCCTCTCAAGACAGGTGGTCTTTTATGAGAGTGGTCACTCAAGACAGGTGGTCTTTTATGACAGTGGTCACTCAAGACATGTGGTCTTTTAT
>BROG01000872.1:132500-225000 GCA_030159075.1 Atrina japonica
AACTTACAGCATCTATTTCTCTGTGTGAGGAAATCAATTTCACACATTGACAGATTCATTTTTATGTACTGTAAGAAAAATCATCATGTTAATTTTTGCCATGTCTTTGGTTTTTTTTTCATTGATAAAAATACATTTTGATGATTATTTTGAGAATGATCAAATAACATTGATACAGATTAAATTTGATTTGTTTTTTCATTTTCACAGGGTGCAGAAGCCGGTAAGTCAATTTCATTGTTTTTTTTCTGTCATTACATGTAGATTAGCATTATTTTTTCACAAAGATGTTTATCTCTTTATTTACAAATGAATAAACATTTTATTTTGGTTATGGAACATAATGACAGAATGTGATCCATCTATACTATCTTACCCAATATAGTTATGGTCACATATAACAACCATACACCTCTATTTAATGACCACCTGAATTAAGCAGACAAATTTCTATTTCATCATTAATCCTTGAAAAAATAGACCTTACCTCACACCAAGTATAACCAATATTGTTTTGAAGGATTGAGGGTGTTGATTAATTAATTTCTGAATCAACCTCTCTCTAATAGTCACCTGCCTTTTACAGTCATTTTTATGACACCTTTGCAAACTGTCGTAAGGCATTACAATCTACATATGTATGTTAATGATTGTATATATAGATTTTATTTATTAGATATATTTCCATGATTATAAGTAGCCTACCCTGTACATGTGCCTACTAGATCACAGAAAAACAGGAAACTCCTTCTCAGTGACATCTAGTGACAATCCCAAAAATTAAAGACAAAGAGAGATAACTCTTTATATTTTGTCATTAAATCTCCTTTTTCTAGTTTTGTACTACAGCGTTTGAACAATAACCAAGAAAATTTCAAAAGAGATTAGATCTTTTCAGAATAGTTTTTATTAAGATATTTGTTCAGATGTTGTAGATATTTTCCCGACATTTTCTCAGTTATGTTGTTTTCAGTGTGTAGTCAAACTTGCATTAAATTCCAATTTTGTATAATGGGCATTTGCCTGTGAAGGGCATTCAAACATAACCTTTGTTAACTTTATTATAATGAATAAACCTCTTTATGAAGGCCACCTGTCTATAACGGCTATATTGTACTTTTGCCTGTTCCCCTTGAGTGGTCTTTATAGACAAGTTTGACTGTATATATAAAGTGTATATCTTCTGTTAGCTTTGTGTATGAATAAACCCTTCCATATAGGTTTTATAAACCTATCGTAGATATAGATGTATTGTAGTATGGTGGTGTGGGTCTCTCTGTTTGTACATCTACAGCACCATGCCAAAAGTGAGTCAACCATCACCATTTTCCTATAGATTTCTATGTTTTAAAATCAACCTTTTTAAAATACCTGCAACAAAATCCTTTTAAACATCCTTTTAAACATCATTTTTGAGATGCAACAATTTTTCTTTGCAGTAAGTATATTGTTGTTGCCAGTTACTATGAACAAAGAAGGAAATGTTGCTGCAAATTTCGCTTATACCTTACAAGTACATGTACTTGCAGTTTTCAGAAAAAGAAATTGACACATTTCAAACGAATTTAGATAGATAGTCCATAGACTTAAACACAAATGTGCAAAAGTTTACAAGATTTCATTGAGTACATCAGTCAGCTGACCCAATTATTTCTAAAAAGTTGATTTAACATAAAAAGCTATGGCGGGTATGGGGAAAATTGACTTTAGTAGCTCACTTTTTTGCATGGGACTGTATCAAGACCTTTATAGCTGTTATACAAAGAGAGAAATGTTATAAACATCACAGTTGGTTCACATGTTCCTCATGGTGAGAGAAAGATGACAATTTGAGTTTAGACCTTGACACGTAAAAAAAGGAACAGGACTCCTTGATTCTGCCAACACTCGGAAAATGCATATAGCAGGTGTATAATGTATCTTAGGTGACTCTCTTGTTTGGTTTTGTTGTTTTGTTATTGTTATTATTTATAGTCTATTTAGGTCAACTGAAGAAATGGCTCAGGATGGCTTAAGCCATGATTCTTTGTATGTGTATGTTACTGTCCATCAAGTGTTGTTTATCAACTTGAAATTTTAACTCATCTTCCCCTGAAAAGAAATGGACTCTACTTAAAATCAGTGATGAAGGTCAATCCATATGTGTTTTAGGGGTGAATGTGTTAATGGTTTTTTGACAAAATGTGTGTGGTAGATTTCAACTAAGGAAGAGAGTATTACTTTGTCCATCTGGCCTTCATTTTACAAAGTAAAAGGGGGGCAGACCCCAGTAGCGACACTAAATTTTTGTATATAGACTCAATTAACTGTTGAGCCATTATTGGACTTTAATTCTATGATATTTTCTTGAATAAATTAAGATATTCAACTCATCAACTCCAGAAAAGCAATGGACTCTCCTTTAAATCATTGACTTAGACCAGTCCAAATGTAGTTTTAGGGGTAAATGAGTAAAATATCTTCACCATATTTGTCAGGAATATTGTTCCTCCATACTGTCTTAATTTTATGTGTAAGGGTTGTTTTCTTAGTATATCTTTATATTGTCCCAACATTTGGGGAAAAAATGGCTGAACATGTGAGAAAGGGAAGACATAAGGGGATTTGGAAAATTGAAATTTGTTGGGTCTCGATCTTCATTGCATTAAAATTATTACTACAGAATTATGATCTATTTTAAAAGTTACTTTCCCAGATTTTTCTATCATTTTTCTCATTCCCTATGGATATATCTAGGATGATCTTCCAATATGTAATTGTCATAACTATTCAGATGATATAATTTATTTTTAAAAATCCTTCATTTCTCCTAAACAAAATGGAGAAATATCAAATATTGTTTGCTTATATATTCAGTGCATTATTACTTTAGATGAGTGTAAACTGGTAAACATACACATCATAGTGCTTCTTATTCTGCAAATTCAAATAAAACTTTGAAACAATGACACGATTTGTAAAAATGTGATAACCAGCTTTCATTCATAATGATGACTTAAGTCCATCTAGGGGTCAGCTATCTACTACTATGGAACTGGAGAACTTGTACAGTCTGACGATTCAACTTTCATGTGCAATTCCCGAATTATTTTATCTAAAAATCATCATTACATGTGACAAATAGCCTGGCGGAGCAGAGTAACCTTTTGATTATCATACGGCTGATTCCACTCACTTTTCAGTTATGACAAACTTCAGGAGAAAAACATTTTATTCCTCACTGGATACTCGTGGGAATGGTGATAAGTAGGAATGATTACTCTTGCCAGTCTAATCTTAATACCAATGTGCTGTACTAACAATTAAACTCATCCAGGTCATGAAGGGCTCCCGAGACTCCATCCTGCCAGGTTATGTGGATATTACTACAACAGAGTAAAGTTCTCAAATGTTAAAGTGCTTGTACCAGTATTCTGGTGACTGAGTCTACTCAGTAAAATTTATTACAACTCATACACCCCTTAAAGCATATTTGGACTTGCCTATGTCATTTATGCTAAGTTGAGTCCATTATTTTTAAAGGGTAGATGAGTTAGTTACTACATTTATTATAGATATTGTCTAAATTCCAATGACGAACATCTTTAATATGCACACATTTCTGTTTGGTTTCACTACAGATAGATCAGTATTTTCTTTTGTACACAATTGACCTTGAACTTGTCTGTGATACACATTTTACAGGGGGAAATAATTGACTACTACACCAGTAGAATGAACTGAATGATACACATTTAACCTTGCACATGTTTGTAATATACAAATGACCTTAAACTTGTTTATGATTCTCAAATGTCTTTTAACTCACCTGTCATACACAAATGACCTTGAACTTGATTATGACACACACATGTGACCTTGAACTTGCATATGATGCACAAGTGACCTTGACCCTAGGTTGTGGTACATGTATTTCACATCTGTACAATGTAGGTCTTGCTGTTGTCACTGATTTTAATAAATGATTGACATTTTATATTTCTCGCATTTCTTTCACTTTTTAACAGATTTAGTTAAGTGAAACTTTCAGTTCCAAATTAACATAGATCTTCTACTTTACATGGTAAGATGTACAAAATTTGTGAATTTGGTGGTTCATTGTGGCTTTTAGTTGACGAAAAAAAAAATTTAACACAAGCTATATATTTGAGCTACGCTTCTATTGTTCACACCATTTCAATTTTTTTTTATTGTTACATGTATTTTCAGTCACACATTCTCATGTTTACAGCAGAAAGAGATTAAATTTTACACCGCAAATGAAACAGGGTTGTTATCAGCCCAAAAAGATATATTGTTCCCTAAATGTAGATTTGAGATATATTCACTAAACTGTGAAAAAGAAAATAAAAAACGAAAATAAATAGTTTTCTTGAGAAAAAAAGAAACGAAATCAATAAGGAATTAAAGCGAGTGAGGTTTCAAACAGAAAGATTGAAGAAAATCAGAATACAGGTACTTTTAAATTATTTTATTTTTTTTGTTATTTTATTTGATATTTTTTACTATTTATTATTCAAATTTTATGTCCAACATTAGTGTGAACAACAGATAAAATGCTGTGTTGGAATTTCAAATTAATTTGATACTGATATTATAATTACAAGTAATCTTAATCTAAAATTAATATATGTAATTGTCAGTAATATTTTAAAATTCCAGAATTATTAACAATTTTGATTATTGTCCATAACATACGTAATTTCCTGTTTAGCCTGTTTAACTTGGACCAGCCAAATGAAAATGATACAAAAATATTAGAGCTGTAATTGAGCTTTAAGTTGATTTAACTTGTCAACCCCTGTGGTCACATTTAGACTCACCCAAATCAATAAATAGTATGGTCTTCTATCATAATTCAGGAGTAAACAGGTTAATTTTGCAGGTAAAATTGTTATAAATTTTTTATTCCAAATCATACATCCCTGAATTCTGACAGTGGACTTTACCATTCTTTGAAATGGGCAGGTCCAAATGTGACTTCAGGGGTGATGAGTCAATGATAGGGTTTTTATATAGGGGTTATTTTGTTTCAGTTATTTTTATGGGTGGGGTTGAGGGGTTAATTGATGTTGTAGGCCTACCACCAACTGCATCTGTATAGTACGTTCCATATTAGAGACAATTAAATTGAGATAAATACCTTTTCTTTGAGTTTTAGATCAAAGATATGAAATATTTAAAGTTATCAACATCTGATGCACTAAAAACATAACTGGCACAATTCTCTCTCTCTCTCTCTCTCTCTCTCTCTCTCTCTCTCTCTCTCTCTTGCTCTCTCTCTCTCTCTCTATCTCTCTCTCTCAATCAAAATGATTCAGAATTAGAAATATGGGTTTTCATGTAAAATTTTACTATATAATGTGTTGCCATGTAGATCAGAACATGATGATTAGGTTAAAGAAATAACATGAAACATCTGTGATATCAATGCAAAGATAATTTAAAGTGATCATGTGACTTAAACTCAATCATGTGACTTAATAGATCATGTGACTTATTGTGACTATTGCATGGCCTTCTCATATAAATGTTGCACTAATGTTGGATCATACAGAAGTTTGAAGGTTGGCAATGAAACATGATAAAGTGGTCAATTTTACCTGGGTCTTTTAAATGGGTACAACTAAAAACAGTAATTTCTTATTTATATGTTGTGTCTCATTAACATCCATAAGGGGACAGATTACTAATTTTTGTAAGCCCCTAGCAGATGGCTAATTAATGATTCTGTGAAAGATCAGTTAGATTGGTGATTAATAATACATGTACATTTGTACTTGAAATTATCTTAATGCTGAAAAGATTGTCAACTTTGGCCAATTTCTGAAATCTGATTGGCTGAGCAGGAGAAGTTGAAAATATATCCAGACTTATTAAGTATTTTTTTTAAAGGTTTATGGTGCCAGGCCTAGATTTTGAAAAGTATTTGAAATTTTTAATGTCACAAATGCTAAAGTGTCACACTCACTGACCAGTTATCTGATCTGATGGTGATCAATGATGGTTTAAGCTAGATGAAGCCCAGCTGTAATTGAAATGTCCCTTGTGAAGACCATCAATACTCTATACATGAACTTATAAAGATGTCTACACATTTTATTCAGTAGTTCAAACTTTGCATTGGAATTTGGTAATTCCTCTTCCGGTACATCATTTAGTTTTATCACCATATACGGTCAATAATCAAACAAAAAGTAAAAAGTAAAATAACCTCTCGACTTATGTCGCATTGATAGACAGATAAACTAATTTTATTTCCTGTGTTTGTTAAATCAGGAAGAACTACTAAATCAGCCCAGAAACTTTATATTCACTTTAAGTATTTCGTTGCCAACTTTTTTCAAATTATACCTTATGTTGATTTTGTTGTTTTAATTGTTGTTTATATATAATATATATTTCCACAATAACGGCATGTTTTTCATTTTACATTGATATGGGCTAAGGGTACTCTTTGGTGGTCTATAATTTAAAACACCTCTGCATGTTTAACCAAATCAGCATTTACTAAATTTTATAATATAAAATGAATGTTTCTGAATACAAATATAAAACACACACACACACACACACACATGCACACACATACACACATGCACACACATACACACACACACACATATACACACATACACACACACACACACACACACACACACACATATCCTTGGATATAGTTTACACAAATGATATTTCATGATGTTAGGTTTTAAATATAAACTTTTTCAATATCAAGCATGTATCTAAAAATTTCAAATTCCAATATTCTTTTGCCTTTGTTCAAAATCATTTTGTTTTTAAATATAGCACTTGGGTACATGTCCAGATATTTTTTGTTTCAAATGAAATTTTGTTTTAGCCTCATGTAGATATAGATCCTTTAACTGTAACTGCATGCGGTCCTGTGACTGTGAGTGGCAAAATGATACAGATACCCGCAAAACATAGACCTTGTTATAGTAACTGATTGTTTGTTGATGTCAATTTCCAGGAATCTGTATCATTTTGCCACTCAAAGTTACAGGACTGCATTTAAAGGGTCTATACCGTAATTTGTCATGTGACATAGTTAGGCATACATGTAGTGTTTACATGTAAATAGGAATAAATCCGAAATAAAATTTTCAAAAAAACTTCTTTGACTGAAAAATGGTTAGGAATTAACTCATCAACCCCTAAAAAATATGGACTCTTCTGCAAATCAATGACTTAGACCAGTCCATGTGTGTCTTTAGGGGTGAATGAGTTAAAGAGAAATGACATGTATACATAAAAACCAATATAAGTAGTTAGTTTCTACTGCAAAATGCATCTCTTTGTGAGTGAAAATTCTTGTGTGGTTTAGTTAATCTCTCATTTGTCTTTTAGAAATTGTGTTTTCTCTTTCTTCCTATTTTTGTATTATTCCATTTTTCTGAACTTTTAGTTTTACCACTTGTGGTTCTTCAAATAATTTTAAGTATTTGATCAAGTTACCTTATTACATGTAAATACAAGTGTAGTGGAACCTGCCATGAACGACCAATCTCATTATAGGTCACCTTTCACTCTCATTAGAGGCCTACTGTCTTGAGAGACCACTATCATTAGATACCACCTGTCTTGAGAGACCACTATCATTAGAGAGCTCCTGTCTTGAGAGACCACTCTCATTAGAGACCTCCTGTCTTGAGAGACCAATCTCATTAGAGACCACCTGTCTTGAGAGACCACTATCATTAGAGACCTCCTGTCTTGAGAGACCAATCTCATTAGAGACCACCTGTCTTGAGAGACCACTCTCATTAGAGACCTCCTGTCTTGAGAGACCACTCTCATTAGAGACCACCTGTCTTGAGAGACCACTCTCATTAGAGACCACCTGTCTTGAGAGACCACTCTCATTAGAGACCTCCTGTCTTGAGAGACCACTCTCATTAGAGACCTCCTGTCTTGAGAGACCACTCTCATTAGAGACCTCCTGTCTTGAGAGACCACTCTCATTAGAGACCACCTGTCTTGAGAGACCACTCTCATTAGAGACCTCCTGTCTTAAGAGGCCACATTTCAAAAACTATTCAACTTTGTAATCATATAATGTATAGTTGCTTTTATTCACAAGGGATTTAATTTTGCTATATTTGCAGTCAGAGAAAATATCACAAAATCAAAAACCCCTGAATATGATACTTTATACTTATGAAGCATCAAAAAGACAATACTTACCGATAAAAATGATAGAAGTTTTTGACATTCAAAATTCACTCATATATAACCAGACTACTTAATAACAAAATTTGATCAGCTTTTCTTTCAACTCCTGTCACACTTCAATATTGGACACGGTCTTGCATGAAATTTAAATCCATTGATTAAGTTCCTTTCAGAAAAACACAAAATTCTCTCCCTGTGAAATCAAACAACTATATAGTATTTAGACGTCTTTTGGGAGACCAGCTGTCTTTAGAGACAACATTTCCGTGGCAGATTGGATGGTCTTCTAAGACAGGTTCCACTGTACTTAAGATATTAGAGAAAAACAAAAGCTGTTAATGTCCACCACCATAAAATGTAATTAACTTGTGGCCCTCAACCTTCTGGATGTGGAGTATCTAAGGGGAGATAACTGTTACATTAAAACATAACATTCGTGTTACTCTTGTGTTATTGACTTCAAACCCTTGCACCCTTTAGTATCTACATGTAAATGGTATGTCCTTTTCTGTTGTCTAAGACTGGTCTTTTGTCATCATGGGGTTAGTGATAAAATCTGTCCATAGTTAAGTTAATTTCTCCTGTTGATGACGGACCTCAATAATGCAATATATAGTTTCAATCACTGCACAGCATAAATGTTTGAATTCACCATCAGTAATTGTAATTGTTTGAGAAATTAGATTTTTAGATATTACAGTATTTTAAACACTATTCAATTATTTTGTGGTAATACCTAGGGTTAGAAAAATTGGTTGCATAGATACTACACAAATCACTGACAGTAGCTAAAAAATACATGCAAAATTCTGAAAAATAACATAAAAGTATGAATAAAATTATGCTGCACCTTTGATGTAAAAAAAATGTACATGTTTAATATATAACATTTATACATGTGACAAATTTGTTGCTTGTTGTTTGAAAATTTAATAGTGAATGATTAAATCGATTACAAGTATTTATCTTGCAATCTATTTCATTCAATTTTTAAATTTTGAAACTGCATTTGAAATGAAAAGCTTCAACTAAGCATGATCAAACGAGAATGCATAAATGTGTTTTTCTTTTCACTAAAATGCAAAAGCCACACCCTATTTTCCTATTAAAAATATTTCCTTAAATACTAATTCTAATTTAGATCAAATAAGCAAAACTTCTTCACTTTTTCTAACAGATTGTTTTTATGATGTTATTTTTACCTCCCCACATTTTCTAACATAATATGTATGTTGTTATTTCTACCTCCCCTCCTTTTGGCATGATAATTAATTAACTTTTTGTTTTGCATGTTTTGCTTAGAAAACAAAACTACAGACAACACTCAAGCAGACAAACAGGAAGTACAAGAGGAAAAGGCAGCTGAAAAACAAGAAAAAGATGAACCAAAAAAAGAGGAAGTTAAATCTGAAGTAAATACAACACAGGAATCTCAGAAAGAGGAAGTACAAGAAAATAAAAAAGATGAACCTCAAACACAGGAAGTTCAAGAGCGAAAATCAGATGAACCTCAAAAAGAGGAAGTAAAATCTGAAGAACCTCCAAAACAAGAAGAACCCCCAAAACAGGAAGTTCAAGAACAAAAATCAGATGAACCTCAAAAAGAGGAAGTTAAACAAGAAGAAGTTCAAAAGCAAGATGAACCTCCAAAACAAGATGAACCTCCAAAACAAGAAACTCAAGAAGAAAAAATAGAGGAACCTCCAAAACAGGAAGTAGAAAAACCTCAGCAAGAAGTTCAAGAGGAAAAAACAGAAGATCCCCCAAAGCAGGAAGCTCAAGAGGAACAATCACAATCACAAGAACCTAAACAGGAAGTTGTTGAAGAATCAGTTACACAAGAAACTGCAAACACAACAGGAAATAATGTAGAAAATCCTTCACATACAGAAAAACTAGATGATGCAGCGAAAGAAGCAGAACAGTCAGCAGAAGGTACAGGGTGAATCTTTAAGAACTATCAGCTTTGTGCTAATGCATATATAGCACTTGCAAAACCTGACAGACATTTCACCAATATATAGTTGTAAATTTTAGGTAGCAAATGTAGTCAGTTTCAAAGAATCAATTTAGAGGTAAACTTGGTTCATCAGATGTAACTTCCTGGTTTGATGATGGCCATTGGTCATTTATTTGGTTTATTCAACATTTCAGTATTTGGAATGAGTATATAATTGGAAAAACTGAAATTTTTTGTAATTTAACAAATTTTTAACCTATTCAAATAGCCTGTACACAAAATTACCAAGTTTTTCTATTTCTTCAGCAAAATGTTTAAGAAAACTCTTACTTCCTGTTCTAACTACTACAATTAAAATTTTCATTTAAGTAAACAGTTTTTGAATTTTAGTTAAAATAATGTTTTTATGTAAATTGATGCTGCCAGTATGACTGTTGATCTTTGGTAACTACTGTTCCTTAATTCTATTCTTATAATGTAGCAATTTATTTACATATATGAATTTTCTAAAAATAACTTTGCAAAAATGAATTGTATTCTAATGCAAGATATTTGCTAACATAGTCCATATGATGAATCTAACTTACCTAGATATTAAATTAATCAACTTACCCTTTCAAACAAGGCTTTATGTAAGAATTTGTTGTCAGATTGATATGGACAGGTTCATTATAAATGCAGGTAGAGAGGGTTTGTTATAGTTTCTGAATATATATATATATATATATATATATATATATATATATATATATATATATATATATATATATATATATACATGCTTTTTTTGCATTTTTACCTAATTATAGATTTTTCTTAATTTCTTAATTATTGCGATATACAATTATGAATTTTATCTATATTCAACTTCAAGTTAGATGCAATTCATTAAAGTTTGTTGTTTTGTATGTACCTGTAGTTGCTAAGTCTCGGCTTTTATAGATTTTACATTTCAAAACAGTTTGACCATGCTTCCAGACCTCCTCATAGAAAAGACCACCTTTCAAATTACAATCAAACATCATCATAACATAAAACATTATTGGGCAATTATCATTTACTGACTGATCCCTGTTTGTTAAATGAAAAAAATAGATTTGATTTAAAAAAAATTTAAATATACATGTATATTGCAAGAAATAAATATCAGGAATCGAAATAATTTTAATGCATAATATTTTGTAATTGTATTGATTCAGAAATAAAAGACCAAAGATTGACAAATAAAAAATTACAGTGGAACCTACAGTGAGATCCTGTTGTTGATCTCAAGACAGATGGTTGAGGTTTCATTTAAAGGATTTAACCACATGTTTTCAATTTCTCAGAAGACTGGTGGTCTTTCATGAGAGTGGTTTTTCAAGACAGGTTTCACTGCATCATATGGTTGTTTACCTTGTTGAAGATTCATGTACATAATATAAGTAAATAAATAGATAACTAGATAGATAAATAGGACAAAATGACAGGTAATTTAATTTTACACGGTTTTCAGTAAAAGTTTACTTTTACTGTAGCTTTTTTTGTTTTGTCAATTTAAGCTAGGGCCAAAACTTTTTTTGACACTGTTACTTTTTACCTTTTGGGGCCAAATTTGGCCTGTCCCTTTTGGTAGGGCATATTATAATCCAAAAGATTTTTTTTTTGGCATTCAAGCGTAAACATGATTAGACTTCTCCTGTCCAAATTTTTGGTCTTTTTTTGTCAGTCCCTGGAATTTTGATGTTTCAAAATTTTTAGTTGAAAAATCTAAAAAAGTTAAATATCAACATTCCTTTTCATCTTTTATTCTGGCTTTATTCTGTGTTATATATTGGTTTAAAGAGGTCATGCATTTAGATGATTAACTTTCTATATATCCAAATTTCATGAGTTTTTTTGTAATTGTTTTTGTGATATTGATTCTACATGTAGGAATATATTATATCTAACATGTGCTCTACAAAAGTGCCTAATCTCAAGTTCTGTTCCTCACCATTTCACCCCAGAAAACAAGAGACAGACCTCCTTAGGATCAGTCTGCATTGGTGATATGACCTGTTTTTTTTTATATTAACCAGTGTTTATGATCAGTAATATAGACCAGTCAGTAATAATAATATGGACTTGCCTGTTTTTAATCAGTGATATAGGCCAGTCAATACTAATGTTATGGACTTTCCTGTTTTAAACCAGTGATATGGACCAGTCAGTACTAATGGCATGGTCTTTCCTGTTTTTAATTAGTAATATAGACCAGTCAATACTAATGTTATGGACTTTCCTGTTTTAAACCAGTGATATGGACCAGTCAATACTGATGATATGGACTTGCCTGTTTTTAATTAGTGACATAGACCAGTCAAAATTAATGATATTGACCTAATTAGTGATATGGACTGACTTATATCAATGATATACACCAGTCTACTTCAGTGATATGGCCTGCCCATTATTGACATGGACCAGTGAATATCAGTGGTGTTAGTCTATCTTGGTGATATTGACCTATCTGTATCAGTAATATGCAACAAGTTATGCCATCGGTACTAGACTTATAAAATGATATACATGGTCGGGTTCAGTG
This sequence comes from Atrina japonica, assembly GCA_030159075.1. NCBI lineage: Eukaryota > Metazoa > Mollusca > Bivalvia > Pterioida > Pinnidae > Atrina > Atrina japonica. Next base: position 145,223 of record BROG01000872.1, read on the forward strand.
GTATTGATGTTTTTTTATTGTTTATGGACCATGAATATTTTAGTTTTGAAACCTGTTAAAACCACAAATAGTATTGCCAATATGTCAACAAGTTATGCCATTGTTAGACTAGTCTAAAATGAAAAAAATGGTTGACTACAATGGTCTTGATACTTTTATTCCTGTTTAGCTGTAATTGATGTGGCATGATTTAAAAATAATTTTTTGAAACCCAAATTACTGTAGAAGATCAAATTGGTATTTACTTTTTGACAGTACTGTATTTGATAATCAAATTGGTATTTACTTTTTGACAGTACTGTATTTGATAATCAAATTGGTATTTACTTTTTGACAGAATTGTAATCAAAGTCATCATTGGTCAATGCATTTGACTGTACTATATTCAAAGTATAAATAGCTATATATATGTATACAGTTTGACTGTACTGCATTTGAATTCTAAATTGGTTTTTACTTTTTGCCAGTACTGTATCTAAAGTCTTGATCGGTGTTTTCTTTTTGGCAGTACTGTATACAAGATCTTAACTGGTGTTTCCTTTTTGTCAGTACTGTATCTAAAGTCTAAATTGGTATTTCCTTTTTTACAATACTGTATTTAAATTCTTAATTGGTATTTCCTTTTTAACAGTACTGTATTTAAGGACTGTTATCTTATGTATTATCAGGGCTTTTGACAGTACTGTAATTAAGGTCTGTTATCTTATGTATTATCAGGGATTTTGACTTTTCAACAGTACTGTATTTAAGGTCTGTTATCTGTTATCTAATGTATTATCAGGGGTTTTAACAGGTTTACTATATATATATATATATATATATATATATATATATATATATATATATCGGTAACCAACTTATGCAGATCTGAACTCTGTGACTGTGATATGGGTTCGTCCTATTCTTTTTTTAAATTATTTTGCATGTTTAGTCTTGACATAGCTTGTAGAGATTTTCTTCATGCACATATTGAGCTTCTCTCTTTCAGAATTTTGCCAATCTTTTGTAATCCTCTGTAAGACAAAAGGGGTATCACTTCTGTCATATACATGTGTACAGCGTCCATTTGTAAGATAACCAGGAAGTTTGTTGTTTATATTCCCTTAACTCATTCACCCCTGAAAAGTAATGGACTCTTCTGTAAATTAACGACTCAGACCAGTCCAAATGTATCTGTAAGGGGTGAATGGGTTAATAATGTGTCAATTATCATTGAGTAAATATTATATACATGTAAATGTTAATAATGTAAAAAACATTATTGAAAATGTTTCTATGATTTTTTCTTTGTGGGTAAAGATTTGTTGTTCATTGATACTTATATATTATAGCCTATCCATTACTGTGATATTATATTATGTTACGATATTTTTGTGCTCTTTGTCTCAGCCTTATTAACAAGATCAACTCTGTGATATAAAGACATGTGGCGACACCTAGGATGTCATTTTAAACTTTCAAAAATTCATGTTTTAATCTTTTCTATGGCATATGCATTTTTCATATTTCAGAGAAAAAAAATAAAATGAAATTTTAAAAAAATTTAGTTATTTTTCATATTTTGTTAATTTTCATATTTGTTAAGGTCATTGACTCCTGTAGCCAAATTTGGACTCACCCAATTCAAAGAATGGTAGAGTCCACTGCCAGAAATCAGTGATTCATTTGGGATCTAAATTCTACTATAATTTCACATTCATAAATAGCTTGTTCACCCCTGAATTATGACAGTAGACCCTACTTTTTTATTGATTTAGATGAGTCTAAATACAATGTAGGGGTATATGTGTTAACACTAGCTTGGTGTCGGATATGTGCAGCACATACATTTGATCCTAGCAGATCTAAACCAACAATTTGATAAAAGTTACAATGTTGTATCATTCATTGCTTATTAAGTATCCAAAAGTACCTCCCCTTAAAAGCATACAAGCGGTCAAAATGGATTTTTTGTTTGTAATTATTCAATGTTAATACAAGTGAAATGTTCTTGAAAAATCCTGGGTTGAAAAAAGATTGTAATAATGTCATATTTTATGAAAAGAAATCAAATGTGAAAAATGGGCGGGGTTAATAATGAATTATTTGATGGATGGAAAGAATATTAATTGTTCCCGTATTTAATTTATTCTAGGCAATGTATGCATGATATGTTAAAAATTTCTATGGCAATATATTGTTATAGTTTTTTAATTAAGTTTAGGTTTAATAAAAAGATTTATATTTTTTTTATCAAAATACGTCCTGTATGCCTTTAAAGAAAAATGGCATATGTTTTATTGTTTCCATAACCTGTCAAGGATTCTCTGACTTATATGAGGTAAAGTGCTTAGTGACTTATGCTACGGATAATGATGTAGGTCCAATAAATACAGTCAAACCTCTTTAGAATGCCCCCAAATCATTTGCCACCTTGCTTATAATGCCACAATTTTTAAAAATCAACTTTTCAAATTTTTTCTTATAATTTCATTTAAGGTTTCCCTATTGCCAAACCTCTTTATAATATCAAATTTTGGCTAAACAAATGGTGGCAGTATAACAAGGTTTTACTGTACATTCAAATCCAACATATAAGATTCCTTGTTCTAATTCCACAAAACAAATATAGGATATATCACAAAATTTTTCTTCAAAACTGAATTTTGCTCTTAATTATAAAAACTTATAATAAAATTCCTTTCTTCACTGAGAAAGATTTCTAGAAAGAAAACTGAATCAATTGTTAGATAAAACTTGTAATGAAAAAAACAATAATGTTTGGTCGTAGTTGATCAAATAGATAGTTTTTCTTTTTTTTATTCTAAAGTTAGCTTACATATAATTGACTATGAATTCAAACATTTAGTTATAATTAAGTTGTAGTAGTAGTTTTGACAAAGGATAAAATTACTTTTGCCAGCCAATCACATTAGGCTAAGTTGCTTTGGCAACAGATCACATGGCAGTTCAGCCAATCACATCTTGCGAACCCAGTAGTTTTTACAAAAGATAATATGACTTATGCCAGCCAATGCAATCATATATTAGGTAGCTTTGACAAAGGATCATATGACTTAAGTCGGCCAATCACATTGGACTAATGCACTTTAAAACAGAGGATCATATAATTTAGGTCAAGCAACCGATCACATTGGGCTAATTAGCTTTGACAAAGGATCACATGACTTACATTAAATATAATCATATCTGGACGACAAGCATCTCAAAATTGAAATTCATGTCCTTGAGATCAAGGTGTAAGAGCTATGTGCTTTGAAGTGAAACTTCTCATCACTTGCCAGTCAGGTTTCAAGCCATGGTGGAACCACAGACATGTGTAACACATGCTATATATAGTCATGCCTCTTTATAATGCCCTTCCCCCATTTCATTTGCCACCTCCCTTAATGCCACAATTTTCAAAATTCCATTTTTTCTATATATTCCCTATAATTTCATATAAGGTTTCCCTCAACCAATTGCCAAACCTCTTGATAATGTCTCATTTGGGCTGAACAAATGGTACTTGGCAGTGTAACAAGGTTTTACTGTATGTGTTTATGGTCGAACCTAAAATGGCAATGTGGGGAAGTTGGCCAGCCTGTTTACGGATATTGATTAAACACCAAGCTTAACATAAGTCAAAAAGGTAAAAATTTGAATATGAATAAAAAATAGTCACAAATATTTGAATATTTATTTTTGGTATTTGTGTACTTTCTAAATTATACATGTGTTGTCTAAATACTTGGCTTGCTGGTTAATTTTGCAGATTTTCTCTCTTATGAGGATTGGAAAATCTTGTTTTTGATATTCACAACCATTCTTACCTCCATCATTTAAGAGTTATGATGATGTTAAAAAACAAAATTAGAATTGCAAATCTATATGTGCATAATGACATCAATATGAGTAATGAAGTGATTCTGGTTTACTGAATAAACCCACTCAAACATGTCATAAAAGACGACTTCTGTATAAAGGCCATTCAAACATAACCTTTGTTATGTTTTTATAATGAACAAACCTCTTTATAAGGGTCACCTGTCCATAACGGCTACTTTTGTGACCTGTACAAACAAGATTGACTGACTTCTTAAAATGCTTTAAAGTAGGCTACCACAGTGTATACTGAAACTATATATCGGCCCTATTTATCTATTTTTTTTTTTTAATTTTTATTTATTAATATAAATATTAATTTATCTATGTATTTAGTTTATATTTATTTATTTTTTGTTTGTTTGTTTGTTTATTAATTTACATTGCTCTCACGAAAAATCAGTTCAATTAGGATAAATCAAGAAATTTCACAATCATTTGTATAAAAGACATAGTGACAGTACATGTACATCAAGAGTTATCTCTCTTTGTCTAGAAACCAATTTACTTTGTGCTCCCACCTCCATTGAATATGCTGATTTGGGGGAAAGTTTGCCAGTTTATTTGTGGAAGGATGCTACAAAAGTGAAAGTTAACTCATCAATCCCTCAAGTCAAATTTGGACCAGTCCATTTCAAAGAATGTTTAAGTCCACTGTAAGAATACAGGGGTGTTTGAGTTAGAATCAAAATTTTATGATAACTTGTTCACTCCTGAATTATGACAGTAGGCCATATTATTTACCCGCTTTGGGTGAGTCTAAATGTGACCACAGGGGTTGATGTGATAAGGATGATTCTAGACTTGTGAGGAGAGCCATTGTGGCTCCATGGTAGAGTGCTCAGTTTGCAACCAGAGGGATGCGGGTTTGAGCCTTGGCAGAGGCTGCTGACTTTGCCTGTCCTTTGGATGAAACAGTAAAAACCGAGGTCCCGTGTCACAGTAGGTGTCCGACATGTTAAACACCCCTCACTGCTCAATGGACGTAAGTGCCGAGCCTAGCACCAGCATTTGGTGACACATACACACATCTACATACACACTTATCAATACACACATATCCACACATACATACACCAACACAATCAGTGCAGGTTGGAGCCCCACTGGAACTTGAATTTGTTTTTTGTGAGAAAGTTTGCCAGTTTACTTGCAGAAGGCCAGTGATATTTTTCTTGGATACATTATAACAGGGTTCACTCCTCCATCATTAAAACTTAGCCACCTCTGTATAACTGGAAACTTGTTGACTGTGGCATAAACGCCATTCAAATCAAAATCATATACACAAACTTGTTGACTGTGGCATAAAACGCCATTCAAATCAAAATCATATACACAAACAAAACAAAAAGGTAACAAACAAAATATATGAACAAATTAATATCAAATAGTAAAATTATTTTTTCAAAAATAGTCCAGGGTTAGGACAAAATTTTAATTTTTCATAAACCTATGTTTGAAACCCACTAAAGGCTTAATTATGGACATACAGTAAAACCTCTTTATAAAGCCCCTCATTTCATTTGCCACCTCACTTAACTCCACAATTTTTGAAAGTCCACTATTCCAATTTTCCCTTTAACCACATTTAAGGTTTCCTTCAACCTATCACCAACCCCTTATAATGTCAAATTTTGTTCAAACAAATGGTATCAGTATAACAAAGTTTTACTGTATAATGTGTTTTGTTTTTATTCACATTTGTAAATTTTTACTTGACAATTATGTATACTAAATTTGAAAAGAGATCTGATCTTTGGTTCATCATGAGAGGATTCTTAAAGATGTACCAAGTTCTAGGCCTATTTAGTTCCTTGAAGAGCCTCTATGGGAACTAGCTCCTTTTTGTATGCAAACATTATGCACTCTACATGGAGATAATTCCTGCCAAGTGTGGTTAAATTTGAACCACTCATCCTTCAGAAGAAGTCGATAATGTTTAAAAGATAATGAAAAACTGATCTTCAGATAATTCCTAGCAACTTTCTCAGGTATCTTTGTATAAAAAAAGTCAATTAGTTTTAGTTGATAAGCCATATGAAACCATGCCATATTTCATTTGAAGTGCCAATTAAAGGATTGTTTAAGAACAGATTTCAAATTCATTGGCAAACCTTTTACGTATTATATTGACTTAAAAATGACACACACAAACTTGAAAGAAAACTGATCATTGGTGAATGAGAAGAAAGTTTTAAAAGATGTACCAAGGTTTGACACTTATAGATCCCTTTTTGTGCCCTTACGGGTACTAGCCCCTTTTTGTTAGCAAACTTGAAACGCCTTCCTAAGACCAAGCTCCCTGACAAATTTGATTGAAATCTGTCCAGTGGTTCATGAGAAGAAGTCATTTAGATGGGAAAATTAACAGACAGACTGATGGACATTTGGCCATAGCAATAGCTCTCTTGGCACTTTGGGCCAGGTGAGCTAAAAAGCCTTTCAGTTGCCAGTTTTCTACACAGGTATTATAAGTATTTAACCCATTTAACCCTATAAACACATTTGGATGAGTGTAAGTGGTTTATTTACACAAGATTTGATAGTTTTTCAGGCATTGATGAGTTGAGCAATTTGTACAGCATCTTAAACACTTGAGCTTTTTCATCCCTAAGTATGTTATTATCATTTTAGGGGGGGGGAGAAGGTGAATTGGCATTGAAGAGAGCTTTCAAAGTGCTCATTCACATAAATTCATAAAATTGTGACTCTCCTCATCCACCCAGTCTTACTTCTCCTCATCCACCTAGTCTGACTCTTCTCATTAACCCAGTCTGACTCTTCATATTAACCCAGTCTGACTCTCCTCATTAACCCAGTCTGACTCTTCATATTAACCCAGTCTGACTCTTCATATTAACCCAGTCTGACTCTTCTCATTAACCCAGTCTGACTCTTCATATTAACCCAGTCTGACTCTTCTCATTAACCCAGTTTGACTCTTCTCATTAACCCAGTCTGACTCTTCATATTAACCCAGTCTGACTCTTCATATTAACCCAGTCTGACTCTTCTCATTAACCCAGTCTGACTCTTCATATTAACCCAGTCTGACTCTTCATATTAACCCAGTCTGACTCTTCATATTAACCCAGTCTGACTCTTCTCATTAACCCAGTCTGACTCTTCTCATTAACCCAGTCTGACTCTTCATATTAACCCAGTCTGACTCTTCTCATTAACCCAGTCTGACTCTTCTCATTAACCCAGTCTGACTCTCTCATTAACCCAGTCTGACTCTTCTCATTAACCCAGTCTGACTCTTCTCATTAACCCAGTCTGACTCTTCATATTAACCCAGTCTGACTCTTCATATTAACCCAGTCTGACTCTTCATATTAACCCAGTCTGACTCTTCTCATTAACCCAGTCTGACTCTTCTCATTAACCCAGTCTGACTCTTCTCATTAACCCAGTCTGACTCTTCTCATTAACCCAGTCTGACTCTTCTCATTAACCCAGTCTGACTCTTCATATTAACCCAGTCTGACTCTTCTCATTAACCCAGTCTGACTCTTCTCATTAACCCAGTCTGACTCTTCTCATTAACCCAGTCTGACTCTTCTCATTAACCCAGTCTGACTCTTCTCATTCACCTAATCTGACTCTGGTCATTCATCCAGTCTGACTCTGACTCTCTTCATTCATCTATACTGACTCTCCTTGTCCACCCAGTCTGGCTCTCCTCATCAACCCAGTCTCACTCTTCTCATTCACCTAATCTGACTCTCCTCGTCTGTCCTGTCTTATACTCCCCATTTACCCAGTCTGACTCTGGTCATTCATCCAGTCTGACTCTCCTCATTCAACCAGTCTGACCCTTCTCATTTATCCAGTCTGACCCTTCTCATTTACCCAGTCTGACTTTCCTCATTCACCCAGTCTGACACTTCTCATTCACCCAGACTGACTTTTCTCATCAGTCTTATTCTCCCCATTTACCCAATCTGACTCTGTTCATTCATCCAGACTGACTGACTCTCTTCATTCATCCAGACTGACTCTGACTCTCTTCATTCATCCAGACTGACTGACTCCCTTCATTCATCCAGACTGACTGACTCTCTTCATTCATCCAGACTGACTCTGACTCTCTTCATTCATCCAGACTGACTCTGACTCTCTTCATTCATCCAGACTGACTGACTCCCTTCATTCATCCAGACTGACTCTGACTCTCTTCATTCATCCAGACTGACTCTGACTCTCTTCATTCATCCAGACTGACTCTCTTTTTCCACTCAGTTAAGGTTAAGTGTAGTTTAGCACATGTACAGCTAGGTATAGGAGTATGTGTCCAGTATATGCTGTTACCTATGGTACAATCTAATTAAAAAACAAATCTCTACTTGCCGCGTATGTTGCGTATAGGATCAAGTATAGGATCTAATGCAATCCCGTGTGGATGACCTCGTAGGTGTGTCATTTTCTACCAATGAAAAAGAAATTTTAAAAATTAAAAGTGATCTAATGGCAAAGAGATGTAAACATTTATTTTATTATAAACACACAAATACATTAAATTCAGAAATAAAGAATTATTTTCATAACCTTGGGTAAGTTTGAATCACCAAAGATGTTCCTAAGAAATTTTGCGGACAAATGGTTTCTTTTTTATAAAATAAATTACATCTCTTTGCCGTTCAATTTTGTAAATCACATTTTCATTGGTCAAACATTACACACCCACTAGGGTCATCTGCATGTGACCCTCTATGCGACATATCAGAAAACGGGAGCGGTGAGAGATCTAGTCTATTATGTTTTGTAGGGTTGAAAGGGTTAAATTGTTGATTATTTATATTTTCAGAAAAAGCAAAAATGTTGAAAGACATAAAAGTGGTTTTTATTGTGGGTAAGTAAACATCATACTTTGAGTAAGGAATACATGTACATGTTTACGTATATACAGTAGTTGGCCATAAGTATGTTCCCAAAATGAATTTCAATATACATCATGCAAGTAATTCTGCATTTGTTTGATTTTGTCCTTTGAATTTGGTAGACATCCAAAATAAATAAAATAACGCACGTTTAACCCTGGGAGTCTGGGCCTAATTTTGATCATATTTTTGTTTGTTGACATCAATAATTACTTGAGTATCAATGGTTTTACTATGTCCCAGGCCCATTCATTATCTTTGTAATAAATAGAAAAATTATGTAACCCTCACAAAGAATAATGATTTCTCCTGAAACAATAAATAGATTGCAATGGAATTTCTACCAAACAAGTACCAAAACCTAAAATTTTTGTATATTACATTTTGTTAAAATTGGATAAAAGAGAAATTATCTAGGAGTTATTGAAAAAAAAATGACTGAGAATATATAGTGAAAATAAATTATGGGAACATACTTTTGGCCAACTACTGTACATGAATTGCTTGAACAAGTCAAGTGGTAGAACACTTTTCTTGTAAGTAGATGGTTTCAAGTTTGAGCTAATTTGGAGGTCAGATATAATATGGTACTCAAACACAGAAAATGTTCAACGTAACAGTTGTAACTCTATCCTGGGTATGGGACAAAACATAAAGTGCATTCATGACAGGTATGTCATGTATAAGAATTCTTGCTGTCGTAGCATACAAGGATAAGTGATTTCTATTCTTTATTTTTTCCTTGTTTAAGCTTTCATTACTATAAATGTTGAAATTTACGCGTTGGTTTAATTTACATTAAATACACAATGAAGGGTTTTTCACGTAAATTTTCACCTACCAGTCCTACATTTGAGTTAAGAATCATTCTTTGATAAAGGATGGTCGTAGTAAGGTGCAACATTATGTAAAATACACCCACACAGATGGTTTGTACAAGTAAATCGCATAATTAACACCGAGCAGAAATATAACCATGTTTACAGTAGTATTTTTTACTTTTTGCCCTAATTAAAGCCTTCAAAAGTTCCATTTCCCTCCTTTTTCACCTTCCAATAAATTCATATCTGTAGGTGGGATATCAATCCTTTCCACCCTACAGACAAAAATAGACTGGCGTAATACAACAGATAAGTGCTTACCATTTAGAAACTTTGGGTTGAAGGTTAAACATTTTTTTTTAAATGGAACATAAACAACAAATAAACAAAAATACACAAAAGTAATCATATTTATTATTATTATTTTTATTATTTTTTTGTGTGTGTGTTTCATTGACAGGTGGTCCGGGGTCCGGCAAGGGGACACAGTGTGACAGAATTGTGGAAAAATACGGTTTCACTCATTTATCAACTGGTGATCTACTTCGGGCAGAAGTAGTGTCAGGATCAGAAAAAGGCAAAAATTTGGTAAAAATTATGGAAAAAGGCGATTTAGTCCCACTGGTAAGAATATTTGAAATACAAAAATGGGAACTTCAGAATGTTGGCAAATTTGTTGTTGAAAATTAGGAAATATGGCTGATTTTGCAATATATTATCTTGGTGATAACTTCTATAACTGAATCCAAAATGGCAACTTCTGTGATTTGATATATTGAAGTAATTTTGTAATATAGATATAATGTCCAATTCACCTAACTTGGCAGGGCATAGTAACCTTTTGATTATCATACAGATGATTCTACTGAATTTCTGATTAAGACAATCTTCACAAATTAAACATTTTATTTCCCACTGGACACCCGACTAGGTATGATAACAAGTTAGAACAACTACAAATATCAGTGTGATTTTAATGCCATAGTGATTTATTACCTTTCTCATCCAGGTCAAGAAAGGGTTAACAAGACTGACCAACCCGCCAGGTTATATGGATTTGACTAAAACAGATTGATTTTACTACCATATGTATACTTATGTTCCATTTTATCCCTATACTTAACTATTTTCAGTGCTTTGATACGTACCATGACTTAGATAGCAATTGTTGGTTTCTGTCAAATGTTGATTCATGTATTTTTCTTCCTTGTTCATGCAAAAGTTCCTTAAATGTGGCCATTCAGTTTTTTTTCTATATTTGTTTGAATGTCCACCATGTTTTGAAAGTTATCTGAAAGTTTTTGGAATTCATCGGCCTTACCAGAAAAACCGGTAAATTTTACAAAAGTCCAGTGAAATCTATCTGATAAATGGTCCAAATGACCAGTAATTTTCCATTTCATTTCAATTGTGTATATATACTGACCAGTAAAAAACTTTCTTTGACCATTGGAATTCCTTTATTCACCAGTATTATTATTGACCAGTAATTTTTTTTATTTCAAAATGTCTGTGAAAGGGTTCCCCTGTATCATGGTAAAAGAGTTTTTACTCTCACAGTGAGATCAAGTTTACTTGATCAAGTGAACACAAGTGTTTATGAATTACATTGAAATTGGACAATAGCTGTCAAAGGAGTTTCTGTTTGGCAAACTTGATTTTCTGGATTATGATTTCTAAGAGATTTTCTAAATGGCTGCTGTATTTATAAAAAAATAGTTTGAAAAAAATCATGTTATTTTACATATGAAAATCTTGCGACATTTTCATAGAAAGCGTGTTTTATGAAACAACGTGACTGCAGTGATTTGCTGCTAATACAGTAACACCTGCTTTAGCAACCACCTGTGTATAAAGACCACCTGGTCACAAAGACCATTTTTTGCTATCCCCAATAGTACCATTTGTGTACAAATCAACCTCTATATAAAGACCACCTTCCTAAAAAGACCGGTTTTCTTGTGTCCCCAAGGAGATTGTTATATACAAGTTTCACTGTAATAAATTAACAAAAAGTGACATCATGATGGAGGATTTCAGAAAATTAAAAATACCGCAATACAATGGGACCGGACTATATTCGGAGATTTACATGATACATGTATGTGCTATATTCTGAAAAAGATCTTATTTGTTTACAGGATACTGTATTGGAGCTACTCAAAGAAAATATGTTGGCCAAAGCTAGCACAAGTAAAGGCTTTTTAATCGATGGATACCCACGTGAAATGGAGCAAGGGCTTAGATTTGAGAATGAGGTATGTGATTAAAAATCTTGATTGTCTCCCCTTTCTGAGCTAGATGTAGAGACAAAAAATGTTTGAATTAATATTCATAAATGAATAGTAAATAGTGAGTAAATAGTGATAGCATACATGTAGTAAATGTAATTAAAATGTTTAGTGCACTACATGAAGCCCATACAGTACGTAACGCTGTATTACATATATAGTGCCCACCTAAACAGTTATTAAAAGGTTTAGTGTACCACATGATGCCCATACAGTACGTAATGCTGTATTACACATAGTGCCCATCTAAACAGTTATTAAAAGGTTTAGTGCACCACATGATGCCCATACAGTACGTAACGCTGTATTACACATAGTGCCCACCTAAACAGTTATTAAAAGGTTTAGTGCACCACATGACACCCATACAGTATGTAACGCTGTATTACACGGCAAATGGTACAGAAATCCCACTGGAATTACATTTCCAAATGAAATTCCATCCATCCAAAATATTTGATGACGTCAATTCCATCCATCCAAAATATCTGATGACATCAATTCCATCCATCCAAAATGTTTGATGACATCATTAATATCACATTCATGTATCCGTGTTTTAGTATGGGTACATGTATATTATATTCCCTTGTGATATGAACATTAAAATAATGAATTTTAAGTGCACAATTAAATGAATAAGGTACATGTAATGAATACAAAACCATACAAATGTCTCGACCCATATCATCTGGGCCCGGGGCCATAAAACTATTCTCAGACAAATTATTTACTCAACTTCAAGATTTTACTCAAATATTGAGAATTTTCTGAAGTTGCACAAAGTTGTGAACCATAAAGAAATTCTTAGACAAATTTCTTTCTCAAGTCATAAAATACTTAAGTACGGCATGTAGCTGACTTAAGTAATTCTTAATAGGGGGCAATGACTGCCCCCTATGTTCGCCTCGGGATAAATAAATGCAAATATCATTGTCATTGTCGCCCTAGAGTGTTTCAGAACATGTTTAATCCTTTGGCTTTCAAAAACAACTTGTTATTTGAGCGAAATAGGTTTAGGAGACCAACACTTCTTTCTCTGTTGGCTTGTTTTGGCCATGCGACATTAGTTTACATTAACAATAGGGACGGTGTAAATTTAGTCCAGTACATATGCCCCAGTGTATGTTCCAAGTCATTTATCTTATCTAATGTACTTATACTAATTTACTTGTATCTTGAATATCGTTCATTATATACATTATACATATCATATATATAAATAACTGACTTCGGTCATGTATTGGCATATTACAAGACGTTTTTAATGTTTTTAAAAAGGTATATATCCACTCCCCTTTTTATGTCACAAGATGTGCTGCCTGCTTGATTTTTAACATGTCTTATACCTCTTGGTTGGTTATTAAATAATTAAACATAGATTATGGCAAGAATAATATTCAAACAACAAAGTTAAGTGAATCGGGACATAAATTGGGACATACATTGTATGTTGTGGACGACCTTTACACTGCCCCTTGACAATCTTTCCTTAGTTGAGAAAATTCCATACTCGTTTTATGGTCCGCGAGTTTTCACTTTTTACTCAGATGAGTATAAGTATAAGTAGGCGGCACTCTCTGATAAAATAAATTCTCTAAATAAAAAGAAACAAAAAGTTTCTGTTTTCTTTTTATTTCCTGAAAGTCTCTGTTTAGCATTAATTTAGTGATTTTTTTGTCCTTATAATGAATTGAAAAAGAAGGTCCCTTGAAATTTGTTTATAAGTGACTTTTACAATAACTTGTTTCTCTCCTCTACCATTAAAAACTGGGTGCCACGACATAACCAAATAATTGTTGATTGTGGTGTAAAACACCATTCCAAGAAACAGACTACTTGTATGACACCGGTATCTGCTTGAATAGGATATTAAGCCAGTGTCATACGATGTTTTGATTTTATCGCAATGGAATGACCACGGGGTCACTTTATTGCACGACAAAGTGACCCCAAGGGTCATTCTATCGCAGGGGCCAAAATATCATATGACACAAGGTGATTGTTAGTTGTTAGGTACAAAGGTCAATATTTTCATTTTCATATGAATTTATATTTCAAGAATCAGTTATTTTAACCTATACAATGTTATGACAAGAGTTATTTCACTTATTCATTTTTTTCAATGTCCAAAAGTATATATGTAAACTGTAGAAACTCATTATTTCCAGAAATCATAGAATTGTTTTTGAAACATAATTTCCTGGAAATAGTGTCTCGTTAACAGAAAATGAATGTAAAAACACAATAAGGTAAGTCCCTAATGAGACTGAAAAAAAAATAAAAAACCATGTTATATGTACCTGTAGACCTTATTTCATTATTTCTTGGAATGTAAAAAGTAATTAAAACTCAAATACACCCACAAATTTGCAAGATCAAAAATACGAAGAAAACACAAAGATAATGAGGATTATAGAAAATAAGGAATATTGTGAGGTTTCAATGTTGTAGAAAAAATAATAATTAGTGAAAAAAATACACAGTAATATAAAGAGACTACTTACTTAAAAGGGTACAGCTGTGTCTACCCTAAACATTATTTCATTTTTTTCTACTTTTACTACACGCACTTGATGTACAATAACACATAAGAGCTAAACATGGGCTTAAAAAATCTTATATTCCTATATATTTTGTGAAAATAAGGTCAGATCCAGTGTGATATGCATTTGCAAATAAGGTTGTAAGGTTGAATTTATCTATTGTAAGTGAATAATTGTCAAAGTGGGTTTTGCAAACAATTTTCATGAAATATATAGGAATTTAAGAATATTTATGCCTGTGTATATCTTTTATTGTATATCAATCTAAGTAGTTAAAAGGAAAGAATTTTTTGAAAAAAAAAACAAAATTAATGCCCTTTTAAATTGTATACCGTGAAACTTGTATATAGCGACCTCCTTAGGGACACAAGAAAACCATTAAGTCTTTATTGGGAGGTTTTCTTTATATAGAGATTGATTTGTACACAAATGGTACTATTAGGGACAGCAAAAAAACTGTCTTTATGACCAGATGGTCTTTATACACAGGTGATTGCTAAAGCAGGTTTTACTGTATTACATAATTTTTACAGTGGGATCTGTTTTGAGACAACACCCCATCTGCCACTCAAATGTGGTCTCTCAAGACAGGTGGTCCCCTAAAAGAGGTTTTATTTAAAGGATTATTTAACTTAGTGTTTTTCAGAATGTGACCTCATGGTCAGGTCATGTGACAGATGCTCTTTCATGAGAGTGGTCTCTCAAGACAGGTTTCACTGTATTTTAAATTTTAGTTTAAGTCCATAAATCAAATGAAGTAATTTATGCTTGGGGGGTTATTTACACTAAATATGTGATGAAAATGTTTTCATGTGATCTATCCCCTGCGTTCCAGTCCCAAAGTTGTGCTAAGAATTATTGGCTAATATTCGATGGCTTCAAGTAACGTATAATATGGCGTAAAACGCCATGAGTATGGTTTGCATAAGGAAATTGCATAATTAATGACCTACAGAAATATCCACGTTTACAGTACATGAAATATAACTTTCATATTTTCACAGCTGACAAAGGCAGAGTTTGTGCTGTACTTTGAAGTGTCAGATGAAACTATGACGAAACGTCTCTTACAACGTGCTCAAACCAGCGGACGTGTAGACGATAATGAAGAAACGATAAAGAAAAGGCTTAAAACGTTCCATGACATCACAACTCCCGTAATAGATCACTACACAAAAGAAAACAAAGTTCGGAAGGTAAGCAACCAATAGGAGAATTCTGACGAAATATTGGTTTAAGTTTTGGTTTCTGGTTTTAAAACATGGTTTTAAACTAATTTAGTTAAGTTTGAAGTTACGCAATAAATGACATGTTTGCTTTTTCAAAATGACCAACATATTAGAAATTACTATGTACTCCTGCTTGAACCAGGTTTATTGTATATTTTGAGAACTTTTACCATACCTTTAACATCTGAATTGAAGAATAGTTTTAAAACTTTATTAATAAAACAAAGGTTTCACAGCAAGTTATTCCTCTGTCTCATTACTGCCTCGTCTTTGTCGCCATCTTTGCATGCTTTGGACTGCATGTTAACCACTGAGACCACTTCCAGAGGTAATTTGGTCGGTTTCCCGAACTGGTTTGAAGCTGTTAGTGATAAATGAGAAAACCGGAACTAGTTTCAAACCAGTTTGATGACGATAAATTCTCCCCAAGTTTGTCTGGAGTTCCATTTTACATGTCGTGTCAATTTAGTATAGCTGAAATAAATTTCTGAGGCACATGAACTTTTTATAGAAATGAAATGTCTGCCTGTTGCCAACATACATACAGTATCTCTATTTTCTAAAAATCTCCATTTTCTTGTCTCAAATGTCAATTATATTAATGCCATGTCAGTCAAAAGACCTATATTTACAGTTTTCCTCTATTTGGTAATTTTAAAGCCTTAGTCCCTATAGCTGAAATTAAACCTAAAAAAAACGTAAGTAACAGTTTATCTGTTGCCACAAAGCAACAGGTGTCCTCATGCAACAACAACTTTACCACTTTTATAGAAATGAAATACTTTACCACTATGCTTGATGTCCTGCCTTGAAGGTGTCCATACAACTTTACCACTGTGCCTTGAGTATAACTCTTTATTTGTCTAATAATCTCCACTGTGCCTTTTGTCTTGGTAATAACTGTAACTCAATATGTCTTTACCACTGTGCCTTTATAATAACTACAACAACTTTACCACTGTGCCTTGATATGTCCTCAGTCAAAAGACTCTACTATTTACCGTGCCAGTTTTACCCTGTCTTGATAGGTTTCAGTAATAACTACAACAACTTTACCACTGTGTATACTTGGTAATAACTACAACAACTTTACCACTGTTCATAGGTGTCCCAGTAATAACTACAAAACGCCTTGATAGGTGTCCTTGGTAATAACTACAACCTATAGGTGTCCTCAGTAATGCAACAACCTTCACTTTGCCTTAATTTTTGCACTGTGCTCCTTTTCTAACTGATTGTAATAACTACAACTTTACCACAAGCTTGGTAATAACTACAACAACTTTACCACTGTGCTTGATAAGTGTCCTTGGTAATAAACTACAAAAACCACTTGTAGGTGTCCTTGGTACCAACTTGATAAGTAACTACAACAATACCACTGTAGTAATAACTACAACAACCCACTGTGCCAAGCTTTACCACAGAATTACCATGTTGATAGTGTCCTTGGTAATAACTACAACAACTTTACCACTGTGCCTTGATGGTGTCTTGGTAATGATGGTGCACTACAACAACTTTACCACTGTGCCTTGAACTTGGTAATAACTACAACAACTTTTACCACTGTGCCTTGATAGGTGCCTTGTACAAAACCACTGTGACTTGATAATGTCCTTGGTTTACAACAATCTGTGAAGGTTCCTGTATAACTACAACAACTTTAATTGGTACAACAACTTTATTATATGCCTCAGTAATAACTACAACAACTTACTGGGCTTTGATAGGTGTCCTGACTACAACAACTTTACCACTTTTGTAGTGTAATAACTACAACCCTGGGGCTTAATGATAGGTGTCCTTGGTAATAACTACAACAATACCACTGTGGATAAGTGTCCTTGGTAATAACTACAACAACTTTACCACTTGAAAGTGTCTCACTCAGTAATAGCAACAACAACTTTACTTGATAGGTGTCCTTGGTTTCTTTACCACTGTGCCTTGATAGGTGTCCTCAGTAATAATACAACAACTTTCACTGGGCCTTGAAATAATAACTCTTTACCATGGGCCAACTGTTTTTTCAATTTGACTATTTTGTCTTATTAAGCGTATTATTTTTTTAGTGCCCTGGGGGCTTAATGGGTCGAATACGGAAAGTCTCCTTTAAAGTGTCTCACAGAGTTAGTTATTTTAATGCCCAATATATCAGTCAAAATCTCTATAGTTTTCTCTATTTGGTTTGTAGGTCACAGCCGAAGAAGGCCCAGACGAGGTATTCAAGGAGGTGGAGAAAGTATTTGATGCCATTACTACAGGTAGGTTCAGTATTGGATTTTCAAATTACATTATCACATCAACCCCCAGAAGACACTCTTGGATTGGTCTAAGTCATTGATTTACAGTAGAGTCCATTGTTTTTTAGGGGTTGACGAATTAAACTGCTTACTGTCTTTTGAATGAGACTGACATACCAATGTCCCGTGTCAAGCCAGGGGTTGCATGTAAATGATTCCAATGAGAATTGGTGTCAGTCCATGGCACAGGTAAAAATTTATGGGTTTTCACCTAAAGCTATAATATAATATAAATGGATAAGTCTTGGTAGGATGTAAAACAAATAAAATCGAGTTATAGGAACTCTTCCCCATGCATCAATTATTTATACAATTTTTTGGTTAAAATGCTATTTTTTGCCGCAGTCAACAATTTTTGGCCGGGTTGCACAAAGTGCAAATCCAGGTCATAAAATGGTGATTGTCGGCCGGGTGAGTGGGGACAATTTTATGTAATGAACTCCTCCTACAGTTTTCCATGTACAATGTTGAAACTTTGTAGGATGTTTATATATGTATTGAAGATGTGCACCACCTCTTGTGGATGCATTCCTCTGATTTTTGTGTATTTGGCGGATTCGGAAACTTTCAAGTTATATAACTGAAGCATGGACATACCTGTCATTCATGAGACTGGGGTGATTTAGAGCGAATTTAAGATGGGGTGAATATGTCTCCTGACATAAAAGAAAATAAGAAGGGGCAAAAACTGATACCTTTTGTTAAACCCTAGGGTGTGGACAGATGGCAAATACCTGTCCAAGGTGGGAGAATTGTAGATATTCTCAGACTCTAGCCTTTCAAATGAGTTACACAAGATCTGAGAATCATCAGATTTTCCAAATTTACAGAAATGTTTAGAAGTGTAGGTAATATATTTTGATTATGTAATTCATTAATGGATTAAGGTGCTAAATCTTTTTCAAACACTTTGTAAACCTAAGAAGATGTTATTTTGAGAATGTGATCTCTATTCGAGCCTTTCTGCGTCACAACACATGTTATGGTATAATGAATAAAATTATCACAGTTTTTAAATACCAAATAATACAAACATTACCTTGTATTAAGATGTAATAAGGTGATATATTATCAGTTACTTTAGAGCAATTGTTGAAGACCCTTTCACTGAAATCAAAGATGATTGCCCTGTCACTGAAATCAGAGCTAAACAGGTAATTTTAAAAATGTCTGTGTCCTTATATATTTCATTAAACATATGACATGTATGAAACGACCTTATCAGGCTTCTGCTTAACCCTTTCATCCCACTATTGACTGGTCTTAAACTATAGAAAAGAATATACCACTCAGAAACGCAGGGGTGAAAAGGGTTTATAAGGAGTGATAATCAACATCTCCAATCACATGTTTTTTTTTTTTTTTTGGAGGCTCAAGTTACATTGTAATCAAATGTCAGGCATCTTTGGTCCATTGTCGGTCGTTAACTTTTCAGATTTTCAACTTCTTCTCTGAGAAAACTTTACAGGAAGAAATTACTCAGATCCTCTATTAGGTTTGCTTTTTGGCTAGATTGATGCAGGGGTGGATCCATGGTGGGAAGAAAGTTGTCTCAGAGGCTATCCCTCTTTAAATATTTCTTCCTCCAGAACTGCTGATGTAATGAAAACTAAAAGCATTTGAGTGATCCACATGGATGTATGATTGTGTTTTGTGTTGAAATCTGATAATCAATTTTTGACACATTTTTGTCATATTTTCAGACTTTGTCATTTTCATTTATTTTTGCATTATTTCTTTGCTTACCTCCCCTTGATTTTCTATGATAGTCTTTTAACATGTTTTACCTGTAATTAGATGAAGAAAGGCTTTTGTGAAAGAATTGTGCTTAAATCTAATTTTTAGATTTTTTTTATTTATGACTTTGTTAAGACTTCAAACAGGAAAAAGGGAGGAGTGTGATTTTGCACATTGTCAGAATGTTTTTTCAAAACTGCTCAAGGGATTTCAATGAAAATTTACAGACAGCAGTGTTTCAGGTCCTCTGTTTGTATTTTTCAGACAGATTGGATCAGGAGCAGACCCAGGGTGAAACAAAACAAGTCCTAGAGGGTACCCCTCTTTGGAAAAAGACCTATTATTTGTAATAATGTCAAATTATAATTTTCACTCTATCATTTTCAATATAAGATAACTTATTATATACGGTGAAACCTGTCTTAAGAGACCACTCGACCCCTCTGTCACTAAAATGTGGTCTCTCAGGACGTTTCTCATGAAAGGTGTTAACTAAGTATTACTTAACTAAGTGGTTTTCAGAATGTCGTCTCAAAAGACAGGTGGTCTTTCATGTGAGTGATATTTCAAGACAAGATCTACCGTAATAAAATATCAATGTTTAAAAAAATTATTTGAATACCCTACTGATAAAATTTTATGATCTAAGTTTTCAAATTCTATCCTGTGATGTATGTGATACATGTTTAGTAAAACCTGCATTAAAAGGCATATCTGTATACAGGGCACCTGCCTGTAAAGTCCAGTCAAACATAGCCTTTGTTAATGTTTTTATAATGAATAAACCTTTTTATAAAGGCCATCTGTCTATTACGGCTACTTTTGCCTGTATCCTTGAACTACTGAATTTATACTAGTTTGACTCAACGTAATTTTCTTGTTCTGATCATAACAAAACTGAAATAGAATTATTTTGAATTTAGCAGATGCCAATCATTTTTTGTAAGCTCAAACATAATATTAGATCAACCCTCACATCATGCAGATGAACTGGTGTGATAGAAATCAGAAACAAATAATAACATCACAGTTTTCTGAGGTGCTACAAAAATCAACAGCATATCTTTAAATTACAGTATCCTATAACATGCTATTGTTCATCTTTCTCAGATTCTTATATGAGGTGACAAACAGACTTTGTTTATTCATTTTACTGCAAAATTTGATACGTATTGACGCAAATGTTCATTTATATATATCAATGCTCTTCTAAAATTGGCATATCAAATCTGCTTACGACTTTGTCCATGTGTTGATATAATTATTTTTGACTTTACGTGACAGAGCAAAGGTAATATATATTTACAGAAAGGTGTTAATTTGCTATAATGCTAATCAGATTTCACTTGAGTTAAAACTGGTTACTGGTGTATTGTTGAAGTCCATCAGGTCAAAAACAGGCTACTTGTAGTGAAACATTTGATACTTTAATACCGGTACATCATAAAAGTCGGGCACTTTTTCGTAGATGTCTTAAAATTTTTATCTATGTTATCATATATAGCATCAAAAGGGCTGAAAATTTTCTTTCAGCTGCTTGGGTCCAGGACTGCTTTGTTAAAGTTTGCCTGGGTCCGGTCCTCTAAAATATGGATCCAATAACAATAAATCTAACTCAGAGTTTTAATATAATCAATCAATACAAATAACAACTATCAAAGGTGGGAACACTAAATTATATAAACCAAAGACTGCCACAAAATCATATGAGAAAACGACAATTTAACTTTACAAAGGAAAGAAAGTTTAGAAATAAAGAAATTGACAGAATAGTCATTCATTGATTCAGACTTGTTAGGTTCTCGGACCCATACAGCAGAAGAATGACAGGGTCCAAAAGTAAAATATGTAGGTCCCACACCTCATACTCTAGGAATTTTCAGCCCCTGCATCAGAATAAAGTTTTTTTCATAAGAAAATATCACTTGGTGCTAAAAAGATCAATAACCCAAAAATCAGCACATCGTGTAAAAGTCAGAATAAATCTTATTTTGGCCTATGTTTCTTCGATTAAGCATTGTCGAAATTACACGAAAATAAAATTCTCGTGAATAAAATCGGGTTTACAGGACAGTGACAGCTGTATATAAAGGCCTGGGGACACAAGAAAACCGGTCTTTACAGGGAGGTGTTCTTTATATAGAGGTTGATTTGTACACAAATGGTACTATCAGGGACAGCAAAAACTGTCTTTGTGACCAGGTGGTCTGTATACACAGGTGGTCACTAAAGCAGGTTTTACTGTATATATTTGTTGTCACTGCATGCTGTCGGCATCAAGTTAAAGTTTGAAAACTATTGGATTTAGTTGAGACATGGATTTCTTAGTACTCATCAACTCTTTTTGAAGTTGCACTGTATCAAATCTTAATTAACTGATGTATGTACAGTGGAACCTCTCCTAGAGACCACCTTGCTTTGAAGACCACCTCACATTTAAAACCACTTTTTAGTCAGTCAGTCAGTCAGGTGGTCTTATTTCCAAGGTTTTACTGTATATCAGTGATACAGAAATTTAAGACGTAGGCCTACATATAGAAGCACATGGTATTATTTTCTGCAAGTGTTGCATCTGTTAAGACGTGTGTAGTCTAATGAAATAGACACTAAAATCTTATCAACAGCTATAAAAACGTAACCATTGAAGAAAGGATATAGTAGAATTTTATCTGGAGAGTTTTACCAAAAACATACAACATAACACATAAAAGGAGATAAAAACATCCGGCTGTAGACAAGAATTTCAGTAATTAAGAATAACTGAGCTAAATATGTCATTAAAAAAATAGCAGTGCAGCAATAATTATATTATGAAGGTTATCTCCCTTGAATTCATATTTATCTAGATAGCACTATTTGTGGGTCATTCACCTTGAACTGCTACAGGATGTATCCAAAAGTTGTTAAGCAGATTTGTATCAATGCTAAAAATGATCAATGATTTATATGATGGAAATAAATTTAATTCAAAAATAAAATAGAAAAAAGTTCAATCTGTATCTGTGCCGGAACCTAAGCTGATTTTTGTGAGGAAGTTTGACAGTTTACTTGCGGAAGAACAGTGGTCTCTTCCGGGTAACATTCCTCCACCATTAAAAACTGGTCCCCACCATACAACAGAAAATTGTTGAGCGTGGCAAAAAACATTATTTAAAATAAATCAATATTCAAGCTTCTAAACTTTACCTCTGAAGATGTAGAAAAATTGTTTATTCATTTTTTGTTTCTTTGTACTTGGATCATAAAGAAACAAGAAACACACAAATTGTAACCTCTGTATTTGAATGTAAATAGGAAACACAAACACAAACTGTTACCTCTATTTAGAGGTAAACAGGAAACACACAAACTGTTACCTCTGTATTTAGAGGTAAACAAGAAACACACAAACTATAACCTCTGTATTTATAGGTAAACAAGAAACACACAAATTGTAACCTCTGTATTTAGAGGTAAACAGGAAACACACAAATTGTTACCTCTTATTTGAATGTAAATAGGAAACACAGACACAAACTGTTACCTCTATTTAGAGGTAAACAGGAAACACACAAACTGTTACCTCTGTATTTAGAGGTAAACAAGAAACACACAAACTATAACCTCTGTATTTGAATGTAATAGGAGAAACACACAAATTGTAACCTCTGTATTTAGAGGTAAACAGGAAACACACAAATTGTATTCTTATTTGAATGTAAATAGAAAACACAGACACAAACTCTTACCTCTATTTAGAGGTAAACAGGAAACACACAAACTGTTACCTCTGTATTTAGAGGTAAACAAGAAACACACAAATTGTTACCTCTGTATTTGAATGTAAATAGGAAACACAGACACAAACTGTTACCTCTATTTAGAGGTAAACAGAAAACACACAAATTGTTACCTCTGTATTTAGAGGTAAACAGGAAACACACAAATTGTTACCTCTGTATTTAGAGGTAAACAGAAAACACACAAACTGTTACCACTGTATTTGAATGTAAACATGAAACACACAAACTGTTACCTCTGTATTTAGAGGTAAACAGAAAACACACAAACTCTTACCTCTGTATTTGAATGTTAATAGGAAACACAGACACAAACTCTAACCTCTGTATTTAGAGGTAAACATGAAACACACAAATTGTTACCTCTGTATTTAGAGGTAAACAGAAAACACTCAAACTCTTACCTCTGTATTTAGAGGTAAACAAGAAACACAAATTGTTACCTCTGTATTTAGAGGTAAACAGAAAACACACAAACTGTTACCTCTGTATTTGAATGTAAACATGAAACACACAAATTGTTACCTCTGTATTTAGAGGTAAACAGGAAATACACATATTGTTACCTCTGTATTTAGAGGTAAACAGAAAACACACAAACTGTTACCTCTGTATTTGAATGTAAACATGAAACACACAAACTGTTACCTCTGTATTTAGAGGTAAACAGAAAACACAGGCACAAATTGTTATCATATTGTATTTGAAGGAAAACGGGAAATATGCACATTCAGTCAATGCTATTTTATATCACTGAAACTAAATAGTTGGTGTAAACATCTATAACATCTTTATACTGTACGAGCGAGAAAAGATTGTTGACATAGAGTTACCTACCCCCCACCCACAAGGTATTTCAATAGTGATGTACTTTTATAGATCTCACCCAGTTCATTAACTTCTCATTTAATCATTGACTTACCGAGAATGTTTATCACAGGCTAACTAGTACACATGCTGGAAGAATGAGTGGCTAAAAGACAAGAAGGTACTTAACTTCTGGCAGTAACCCATACTTTACACCATAATGTATTGTTGGTATGTTTCTGTACTTATATTTTATGTTTGTAGCTTCATCTATTGCCATGGTAAAGATGAGATTTCTCTCTTGTTTACACGCCAACAGTACTTTAATCAAGAAATTTCCTATCACAGGGAAAAATACTTTTTTCTTGTTGACACAGATAATTATTTATGAAACATCGTTTACTTTTCTTGGATGTTGCACAGATATTAAAGAGAAGGCCACAGATATTTGTCATTTTTCTGGCTCGGGCATTATATGAGAATGAAATTGTAAAATCATTACTCTGTAATTATTTAGATTGTTTTTCTCATTTCTGATGACACTGTATTACATAAAGCTCTAAAAATAACGTATAGATGCAGGAGTGTTGTGTAAATCTCTTGTATGAAACAGTGAACATCTCCCAGAAAAGTAGCTTAACTTTGGTGAGAGAGAGAGAGAGAGAGAGAGAGAGAGAGAGAGAGAGAGAGAGAGAGAGAGAGAGAGAGAGAGAGAGAGAGAGAGAGAAGTGAGAGAGATGAAGATATAGAGATGAAGGAAGAGAGAGAAATGGGGAGAGAGGGGATGATGAGATAAAAGCAATATATGTATATTTTTGTATATCAATACAAAACCTCAATGTTGAGTATCCTAATACTGATTTTGTTTTGTGTGTGGGATCCCCATGTATTGAACTTACAGTTTACTAGATGTGATAAAAATGGATTTTCAATCATTCACATATGAATTTCAATCGATAAAGGGGCCTCCGTGGCTGAGGGGTTAGAGCATCACGCTTTGAACCAATGTGAAGTCCCTCACTTTAGATCAACACACTTCTGAGCCCTGCTAGAATCTAAACTGATTTTTGTGAGAAAGTTTGCTAGTTTACTTGTGGAATTCCGGTGGTCTCTTCCCGGGTATGTTGTGTTGTAAAACACTATTCGGAATTAAAAAATGAATTCAAATGGTAAATAATAAAATTAACCATTCAAATAATCTGTTACATGTCTGCTACAATGCACCAGTGTATTACGCAGTTTAGCATAATTTTGCCAGTGATAATCGGCATTGGAAGGATAAGCGGGCAATATGGCACAGCACGTAAACAGTAATTGGCATGTATTGTATTATAAATTGATTGGTTGATTAAATTGCACTGTAGATTGAGGATAAGATGAGGTTGGGGCTGGAAGAAGGGTTATATTGATACTTCTTCATCTGCAATTCCTGTTTGTCCTTTCAACATTACATTACATAACCAGCGAGTTTCTTTCCTGAACTTTTGACCAAATTTGGTTTGGTGCTTCTAATTAATGACCCCTAGGTTCAGATGGATCATGGTGAGCATATTTGCCAGAGTTATGGGACTTTAAAAGCTCTTTATAATGCCACTTTTTCAGTTTGCCACATCACTTAATGCCACAATTTTTGATAAACAACTTTTCCAATTTTCGCTATAATTTTATTTAAGGTTTTCCTCAACCTATTGCCAAACCCCTTTATAATGCTAAATTTTGGCTGAACAAATGGTGGCGCTATAGTGAGGTTTTACTCTACTTGGCCATTAGAGTGTCCCTCAAATACGTCTTTTTTTTATCTTTATATTAACCATTCAAGAGGTTTTGTGCCCGAGTTGTTAGAGTATCACACTTTAAACCATGAAGCCTCTCATATCTAGTCAGAGCAGGGTCAAGTCCCACTGGAACCAAAGCTGAAGTTAAGAGAAAATTTGCCAGTTTGCCTGCACAAGGCCAGTGGCTCTTCCCGAGCATATTGTAAAGAGTTTTCTCCTCCAACATAAAAAACTGGCTGCCACCATATGACTGAAAAATTGTTGAGTGAAGCGTAAAACACCATTCTAACAGCAAACATATATACACGTATATTAACCATTAATTCATTTACTAGTAACGACTCCTTTTTATATAATTACAGTTCGATTTGTATAATTTTGCTTACTTAGAGAAAATTATCAAAAACAGAATCTGTTATGCTGATTCAGGGACCCAACCATCTGCATAGTTTCTTTTCAAGCTTCAAATGGCAGTTTCCTATAATTATCACTGTTTATGCATGCATGTCCTATTCAAGGCAAATTAAGTTATTACATCACTTAAACTACCAGTTATAAACCTTATACCTAATAACACATTTTTCTTTTTTTTAACTTTTTTGCATATTCGCACATCGTCAGTCTGGACTCTAATTTTTGACATGTTTTCTCTGATTTGTTCAACATTGCTATAATTTTTCACTTTTCTGGCCACATAACTAACCAGAAGTGAAGAATTACAAATTGTGATCTATGCCATGGACTAATGCCAATGTAATTATAATGTACATGTCTGTTTCTTTATATTCTTCTGTTATTTTGACACAGGCCCTCAGTTTTAAAAACTCCAAAGTTTTAACTAAGTTTATTAAGTTATACATCCACATCATCCAGTAATAACAGGGTCCTCCATCGCTAAGTGGTTAGAGCTTCACATTGAATCATGGAGTCTAATATCATCACATGAATAAATTTAGAACTTACTTTTTGCGAAAGTAAAGTCCAGCAAAAATTTCCAGAAAAACAGTGTCTGAAACATTGTTGAGTATGGCATAAAATACTTAAAAATTTAATTAAAATTCCAGTAATAGAAAATATAGAAGTTAACATGAAAATAAAATTAAAAAAAAAATTAGAAAAAAAGATGAGCTAGCACTGGTCCCTGTTTAAGTGATTGGGTTTAATGTTTTGATACTTACTTGTCAGTTACAGTATAGTAGAACCTGTCTTGAGAAATCACTCTCTATCTATCTCTCTCTCTCTATCTCTATCTCTCTCTCTCTCTCTCTATCTTTCTCTCTCAAAAAAAAAAAATAACAAAAAACACTTGAATGAAAGTAAACATAAACACACATGATTTCTGTCTCGATCGGTTCAAAATTTATAACAAATGTTGAACCTGTCATACCTAAGAATCTAAATGACATCTACTTTTCTGTTGTTTAGACCAGTTTATTACAGTATGTAGGGTTGAAGGGGTTAGAATTATGAACAGAGCAAAATAAAGCAAATGCCCCTTCCAAAACAGTAATTATTATGTTAAATTTACAGCCATTTTAAGGCCGTTTCTCTTAGCAAAATAAGTGTTATTTCCCCCAAAGTAATGTATTTTACCAATTTTGCTGAAAATGTATATCATATAAGCTGAAAGGATTCAATTTTGGCATTATTAGCGAGGTTGTTGAGATCAGTTAAATTGAATATCGCTAACAATTCATTCCTCATCATAGGAAGGATAGTTTTATCCTATTGTTTTTTCCTTCATTTTAATGGGAAATGATTCCCTTGACAATCGCTAAGGTATTGACAAGCAGCTACATGCGCTATGACGTCACAATACAATTTATGATGTAGGGCGTCTGTGGTATCTAGAATGCAGTGCATATTGTCAGATTTATTTGATCTACATATGCATATATTAAAACATGGGAGAAAAATAATCAATCCCTATCTTGAGGAAATCTCAATCCGATGGTAAGATTTTTGAATGACAAACCTGAGGCTTGTCAAAGGCTTTGTTATTCAAGAATCTTATCCCAAAAGTTGTCTCCAATTCCTTTGTCATACCCTCAAGGTAGGGGTTGATTCTATCTATTTTTTTTTAAATCATAAAATTGCTAAAATTACTTCTCACTAAAATTATATACCAAAATTTTAGGACAAAATACTAAATTTGTGTCTCGCTAAAATTTCCTCTTATTTGGTATATATCTAAGGCATTTAAAATCTTCCAACGGAGAAATCAGGGAAACTTGTGTATATGGCCAGAGTAGTAATCACCGCCATATTATAGGGGCCTAGCTGTAGGACATTCACCCAGCCCCCAAGTAGTAGGGGTCAATTCCTAGTACAAGGAAGAATTTAAAGAGAATTGCTGAAATGATAATTTCCCGATATTTTTTTTGTTCTAGTTTTACAATGTGCCATAGGCACAATATCAAATATTTACTCCAAATACCAAGTTTCAATAATACCGATTTCCAATGGCTGTCATAAACAGCTATATGATCTTAAAACATTCATGGTATCCTAAAACTTCAGTAGGATCTGTTTGTTTGTTGATCTGTTGCCATGGTTATGACCAGACTCATGGCATACTGATGAAGTGTTCAGTGAGTGATATTTATTTGTGTTTTATCTTCTACATGTATCTATCTGGTTATCAACATTACATAATCTGCAACAGCAAAGAAACAAAAATACATCCTTCGTATAACATCTTTCCAAGACTGTGGAACTGGAGTTTTATTACTTTTAACACCCCTGAGGCCAATAATGTATTGTCCCAAATTAATGAGAAAGAAGAGATGATGTGAAAGCCTAGGGGTGGAAGGAATGACAAATTTTGGGGAAGATAAAGATAAAAGTTGCTTTATGGAAATTTGTTACACTGATTATTTAAACAGACCTCTAAATACGTATTTCTTTACATTTTATATGTTCATTCTGTGTGTGTGTGTGTGTGTAGGTGTGTGTGTAAGTGTGTGTGTGTGTGTGTGTGTGTGTGTGTGTGTGTGGGTGTGTGTGTGTGTGTGTGTGTGCATGTGTGTGTATGCCTTCTGCACAATTTAGAATTTAAAATTTGTAATGTTGTGGATGAAAGTTTTATTAAATAAAAGAAATAAATTGACAGGCCTATGGGCTGTATAGCTCACCTGAAAGCATAATGAATTTACATATACCATAAACCTACTTTATACTGCTACCATTTCTTAAGCCAAAATTTTGCATTATTTAAGGATTAACATTTGTTTACTGAAAAATAACCAATGTTGAGGCAGAGTACACATTAGTTATTTTTCAGTAAACAACTGAAAAGTTAATGTTAACCCTTATAATTTAATAAAAAGTGAAAAAATACAAATCTTTGAATCTAATTTTAAATTCTAATGACAAAATTTAAAGATACAACACAAACAATTGATGGTGAAGCTGCACCTGTTGTCCTAGCAACAGCTGGCATAGCTCCTCATGTGATAACAAAGTAGGTTATACAGATTTAACCTAGCATTTTCATCAAATAGAGTGAGGTATTTTACAAAACATTAAATTAAAAAGGGGTAATGGCAATAAGTTAAGGGAAACCTTGAAAAAAGATTATAGGGAAAAGTGGACTTTAAAAAAATTCTGGTTTAAGCAAGGTGGCAAATGAGATGGGGAGCATTATGAAAAGGTTTTACTGTAATTAAATCTTATGTCTGCAATATCTGTGGTCTGCAGACTGATTGTGATACAGTAGAAACTGTCATCAGAGACCACTGGTGTAAAAGACCACCTGTCTTATGACACCACATCTTAAAAACCACTTGGTTATATATTACTTGAGATATAACTTTTTGAGAGACCACCTGTCTTCAAAGACCACATTTCATTGGCTGATGGCAGGCCTCAATTTATGTTCTTAAATTCAGGAGCCAAATGGCTCCCATTGTAGAATAATTGGGATCCAGTTTTTAAATGTCATGTGCCAAAACGTAAAAAGTATGAAATATAAACTATAATATACTTGTTTACATTGAAGATATCCCATTTCAGGGATTAGTGATCTGCTACACTGTTGAGTATGATAAAACATGACCACCAAAAATCTTGGACAAATCTTTATTTCAAACTAATTTTACATGGCTGGCATTTAGATTAATAAAATATATAACTACTGACAAAGTTTTAGATTGAAAAGTTATTTGATTAAATAATTAGGTCAGTTTTAATTGTCTAATTTTTGTACACAGCTACAGGTTAGAATAATGATTAAAATGTGCCCAAAATCCAGTGACTAATATCTTCAGCTTCTTAACTGGGCATGATTATCAAGCAAAAGGATTTTGTTCAGTCATTTTAATTTTGTGCAATGAACTTGTTATTTTCCAAGATAAAAAATTTAAACCAAAATATTTATTATCTGATTAACATGTAGTCTATACAGGCAATTAGACATATATTGATAGTAATATGAAGAAAAACTTAAATGAAAACAAAAGATAATTCATATTACCCCATTGAAGGCAGTCTCAGCTGTTTTCAAACAGAAAGTGTTGAACAATTATGGCTGGATTGTTGTAAATTTGGGATGGCACCACGTGTGTTACAATATTATTTTGTGTATAACAGAAGCATATTTTTAATTTTGGTTGGTAATTATGCCTAGTCAGAATGCTGAAGAAAGTATTTGTTACATTTTTGGATAGTTTTACACAATATTAAAGGCTGCAGCTGTGCGCACAATTGAGGTAATTAATATTGACTTAATTAACTAATTATGCCATTGGTCAAACTAAAATTTTGTCAGTAGTCATATATTTTACGATTTCAAATGCCAGTCATGTAAAATTAGTTCAAAATAGTTTTATCCAAGAATTTTGGTGGTCATGTTTTATCACACTCAATAGGTGTAACAGAGCAGTAATGCCTTAAACATCATGCAAATACATGTAGATTGTTCAGACGCTTGAAAGAAAAGACAATGCAATGTGAAGACTTTTATTTTGTTTAATGTTTTATTTTTGTATTCATCAAACAGCACAGAACATTTTCCCATTTCGAAATCATAGCCAAGAAATTTGGCTTATCCACTTGTAGAAATTTTTGTTCCTTTGAATCTGTTTTGCTTTTCTTAGATGGCAATTGAACTTCGATTTCATTTACAATGGATTCCCCAATAATTTCTTTATAGGGCAATTTATCATATCTTTCATTGCTTGTTTTTTTGTTTTTGTTTTTTTTTTTCACAAAGAAAGACATTATCTTACCTTGGCTTTCAGCCACAGGGGTTCGTGACAGAATAAAATTCTGCTGTCAAGTCTCAGGGCTCCTTCCTTTTTCTTAATGGAGGCCTGAGAACGGAGGCCTGAGACTCGACAGTAGAATTTTATTCTGTTGTGAACCCCCGTGCTTTCAGCCATTATTGATATCTAACACATTATATTTAATTTATTAAAGTTGTAACACAAATAGTAAATTTAAATTCATATTCAACTGTACTTAAAATATCTGTATATTTAACAACTTGAATGTAGATAAAAATAATTATATCTTGTACTAATGAAACACACATACAGAGAGAGGGGGAGCAAGAGAGAGAGAGAGAGAGGGGGAGCAAGAGAGAGAGAAAAAGAGGGAGAGCAAGAGAGAGAGAGGGGAGGGAGACAGAGGGGGGAGCAACAGAGAGAGAGAGAGGGAGGGAGAGCAAGAGAGAGAGAAAAAGAGGGAGAGCAAGAGAGAGAGAGGGGGGGGGAGCAAGAGAGAGAGGGGGGAGCATGAGAGAGAGAAAAAGAAGGGGAGCAAGAGAGAGAGGGGAGGGAGAGAGAGGTGAGAGAGAGGGGGGCAAGAGAGAGAGGTGAGGGAGAGGGGGAGCAAGAGAGAGAGGGGAGCAAGAGAGAGAGGGGAGGGAGAGGGGGAGCAAAGAGAGAGAGGGGAGGGAGAGGGGAGCAAGAGAGAGAGGGGAGGGAGAGAGAGGAGAGAAGGGGGAAGCAAGAGAGAGAGAGAAAAAAGAGGAGGGGACAAGGAGGCAAGAGAGAGGAGAGGAGAGAGAGAGAGAGGGAGCAAGAGAGAGAGAGATCATGTGACTATACAACTACCGTAGCTACTGTTTACCATCATAATTAGTAAGAGCACCCACCCCCCTGCTGTGATAAAGTAGTGGATATGTATTTTATACTGTACATCAGCAGATTATGTACATTAGAATTGATAGATATCTGGTAATATAAATAAAAGACAATAAACAACTTCCTGATGAGATAAATTAACTTTTTAGGAGTAAATTCATTTTTAAAACACAAGCATAGAATAACAGAATATAATGTACATGTAGATAGAAATCTAGGTAGACCTGAGAGATAGAGAGAGAGAGAGAGAGAGAGAGAGGGAGTGAGAGAGAGAGAGAGACAGACAGACAGAGAGAGAGAGAGCACTGTCTCAGTACTTGTATCATCAGATGCTCAGTAAAATTTATTGGTGAACATGCATTTGTGAAAAAAAAATAACCATGTGATATGACATGCTGATGCAGCGCCGTACATATGGCTTTCCTTATAAACTGTACAATACGCATGAGTAGACTATCCATACCAGAAGCCGAAAAGACAATAATAAGCAGGTTGTCACTGCGAAAAGATGATAATTAGCGGGGACAAAAAGACGATAATTACCTGGTTGTCGCTTAAAAAATGATAAATCTCGGGAGAAAAGACAATAATTAGTGGGTTGTCGCAGTGAAAAGACGATAAATAGGGGCTTCATATTTTTATTATTTCGCATTGGTTAGTTTTGTCTTTCCGTAATGTCGCTGCAAAAAGACAATAATTAGCGATGCTAAAAGACGATAATTATCGTTTTGTCGCTGCGACAAATCGAAATAACGAAACAGCAGAAATCAGGACCTCGGATTGTACTGTCTAATCTGAAGGACAGGAAACTAACCTGCCGTTGACTGGACTCGAACTCACAACTTCACGATCAAGAGTTGAGCACACTACAGACTGAGCCAGGCCGGCTCCTCTTAGCAGTGAAACATGCATATAAAGACCCCCTTAGGGACACAACAAAACCATTCTTTGTAGGGAGGTGGTCTTTATAGAGAGGTTGATTTGTACATAAATGGTACTATTGGAGACAGCAAAAACAGTCTTTATGACCAGATGGTCTTTATACACAGGTGGTTACTAAAGCAGGTTTTACTCTAGTAAAAAAGGAAAATAAAATTTTGGAAAAAAAAACAGATAATGCCCCTTTAAGATACCGGTACATGCATTTTCAGCAAAATAAGTAAAATATTATTACATTTGGTTGAAATAATAATTTTTGCTTGGAGAAGCTGTCTTAAAACAGCTGTAAATTTTATACAATAATCACTGTGTTAGTACGGACATATTTCTTTATTTTGGTCTGTTTTTCTGTCTGCCCATTATTCTTATCCTTCTAACACTACAGACCATAATGAACTGGTCTAAACACTTAACAGAGAAGTCCATTCTGCTTAGATATTTAGGGGTGAAAGGTTTAGTATTTTAGGCCCACTTGGGACTCTTGTTTGTTTTGTTTTTATTTTCTCTCCCTTGAGAAGTGAAACTATGTTTAGATTTAGGATATGCCTGCAAAGTGGTTTTTCATTTATTTAGTTATAAAGGGGTACACTTAAAAGCAAGTGTTACAACAAATTCAGCTTCTCCAAACACAGAAAATGGATTTTGATGAAACTTGACAGGGATGAAATACTCATGATCCCCTACAAGTGTTGCATTTTTTTTACCAATTAATCCAAAGGGTGGATCCAGAAATTGTGCTAAATAGCTCACGGGGGAGCCCCTCCCATGGCATACCGGTACCCTTTCTTTAGACCAGATGCCCACAATAAACCAAATATGTTAGATTTTCAATTAAATTTCTAATGTGTTTTATTTAACCCATATATTTTTCTTCTTTCACATTTCTTGATGGTACTCAGGTGAGCAATATAGGCCCAGTCTCTTGTTCATGGGCTGCCATTCGAAATGTTTTGTCATTCAAATCAATTTTGCTAAATACAGTTAGTGTACTGGATCAAAAACTATGACAAGGTTTTAAGATAAACTTTGTATGTTTTAGATAAAAATCACTGCACAATTTGTAATCACATTCAAACACTGATTACCGGTATCAATGGTGTCGAAACTTCCTGTGTAGAGATTTTGTATGATACATGTGTGTATTGACAGTTGACTTTAAATTGTAATAACTATAAACACCTTAACTCATTCAATCCTAAAGACATATTTGGACTGGTGTAAGTAGTTGATTTCCGGAAGAGTCCATTGTTTTTTTAGATTTTGATGTCACTCATTAAGTAACTTAACTTTTTATGGTCCCTATATACATAAGGGTGAAATTTGCATATGAATGAATATTGAAGAAAACTCTCCAGAAAATTTCAAAAATTAAACTCATATAAAAATAGTCAATAATTAAATAAATTGTTTTAGATTCATTTTAGGATATATATATTTAAAGACCTTGATGTTAAAGGAATCCTTTTCTATAGTCCTACAGCTTTTGGGTTAGAGACTTAGAGTTAAGAATAATATAAATATGTATGTATATATACATATATATATATATATATATATATATATATATATATATATATATATATATATATATATATATATATATATATATATATATACATTTGTGTGTATATATATATATATATATATATATATATTTGGTCCTTATAGGCCTTGCAATCCTATAGACCATAATAAACTAGTCTTAAACAATAGAAAAGAGGATATACCACTCAGATACTCAGGGTGATAGGGTTAACACATGCAGGCAGTGGTATATCCCTGGACACTTGTATTCAAGTAAAATGTCTTTGATATTTATATTGACATAGCTAGATCGTCTTCTGTCTCTGATAATCTTTATTTTTACAATGGTTGAAAATTAAACTAAACCAGCTTCATTCTTTCCAATAATACAATACGTTACATATTATAAAGTTCAGATAAAGATTTGATGAAGGCAGCCATGGTTAAAATTCTAATAGATCTAGTTTTTGGTTTCTTGAAGTTAACATGTTAGGATGTTTCCATAGCAACCAAGCTGAAGCACCACATGTTCTTACAGAGTTGCGGTGTACATGTATAATATTTATAAAAAATAATAAGATGGAGAAAATACAGAAGATATTTGCTGCCATAGTTACCCTTGTAACTGTGAAGATGAGTTATAAGCTGCCTGTATTTTATAACTAATCCACACTTGGGCTGTACCAATATCTTACTGAAAGGGTTATATCAGGTCATACCATTGCCAAAATGTTGTCATTATTTTGTTGCAGACAGTTTATATGCTTAGCATTTACATTACTGTGTGTCCTTGATTGCCCCACAGGCAGATAGATATACAGAAGTAAACAGACATGAAATAAACACTTTTCTAGCTATATCAATAAACCTGCCCACCCCCTGAGCTATAATAAATTGATCCAAACATTTACTGTAGTGTAACATCATATTATATCTTGGTGAGTTAGTTGTCTAGCATTTAGCTATTTAAAACCAGCATTGCATCACTGGATAAATACAAAATATAACATACTTGCTTACCCATAATGGGATGTACAGGTAAGAATAAGTTTATTTCTACTATAAAGTCAATCAACCAATAAAAATCATTTATTTGTTTTTACTTTAATTTAGGTTTACTGGTTAGCCTAAATAGCTATATAGAGCTTTCTTATATCCATATGAATTTTTGACAGCTATCAATATAGTTGGTATTGATTTTGTATGAAGAGTTCAGACAAGGGGAAAACCCAGATCGTGTTTATATCAACTTTCTGTATTCATTGATACAGTTGATTTACTGGACAACAATAGAAAAACTAACAGCAGCTGGGCCAGATTTGTAAATGATTAGGAATTTTACAGAATTGTTTGAATAAATCATTTATTTAGGGATAGACAATCTCTATTGTAATTTGTGTGGTTATGTGTGTGTGATGGAAGGGGGGTTTGAATGTTGCCATGGCGTACATGTATAAATGTGTGTATATATGTATGTATGTGACTTTTCATTGTATTTAATTGTGTTATATATGTGCATATGTTTGCTAACGGGTATAGGTTTATGTGTGCATATGTAGTACATGCAGACATGTACGTGGGTGTGGGTGTGGTCACCCTGGAAGAGCAAAACATTAAGTAATATACATTTATGTTTCTATCTAAGGAAGTTGTGCACATACAAATTGATAAACAGGCCTTTTTCTGTTAATTTTGGGAAAATGCTATTTGTGACATAATTGGGAACTTTAATATAAATTTGTGTCAAATTGGAAAAAATAGTTAGCACACTTGTAAATTTTAAATTCACAATGTCTCAATGCTCCAAATTGTGGAATTTATTTTTCAAATGGGAAAAAACATGTATTTTGCATTGGGCATTGGGCTGAATTTCAACTCCATGGAAGCTATAGTATAGAGAAAGGCTTGGTAATTCTCTACAGTCCTAATTAATATCTTCATTTAAGCCAATGATGCAATAGAAATTACAGACTTTGCTATTTTAAACCTGCAGTCCTTCTTGAGGTACCATAGTACATGTATATAGAATTGGAATAATTGAAATTAAGAAAATTGAAGCTTTGTAGTGGTTGGAATCAACTCGTGCTACACTCTCGTTGAATTCATCTGCTACAATGATTGTGTGCAGTCTGATGATATGAATAGAAACATATACATACATACATTGTATCATGTTTTATCCCTTTCCCAATACAAATAACACTTTTATCCCTAAAATGATAAAGATAATTCCCAAAATGACCGGGAGTCTAGTTTTGAATCCACACAATTTTCCATCTTGCTACAAAGGTCTGATTAGTTTCTATTTCAATGTTCAATTCTGGTTTACTTATTTGACATTCAGACTTAGAACAGCTTAATTTGTTAAATGTCCTAAAATAAATTTATATCAAATTAATTTAATAGAGATTGATTAATTACCTGTATTTTAATACCGGGCAATGACCACACCCTAATGATAACCTCACCATGGCGAGACAACGTGATACAGGTGAATGCTATTATGATTATTACTTGATACCAGTAGATATACAGTTTCATTTTACAGACTTAAGTATTGATTAAGTACCTGGTATATATATATATATATATATACATACAATAAAACTTGCCTATAATTAATTTCCAGGTACCTTATTTTTCAATTCGTTATAAGACAGTTTGTTTATATACTTATGGTGAAAGGTTACGATGCAATTCGTTTAGAAAAAAAATCACTCTAATTTCAGACTAAACATGAACTTTCCAAGGAAGTAAAAAGGAAACAGAAACGTTTTTGTCACTTTTTATTTACGGTACACAAATTATTTAATCAGAGATTAAACCTACGTATGCTTGACAAAAATGTTAAGAGTTGACTTTTGCTTTAATGATGATAATTACTTCGTTATAATACTAAACTATAATTGATTTGGTCATCAAGGGATATTGAAATTGGTTTGTTATAGGCAAAAATTCATTATATGAAATTTGTTATAAAATTGTTTTTCTACTAAAAATATATAGAGGTGCAGTCGAGGATTATTACTATGTACAAATGTATACAGTAAAACCTCTTTAGCAACCACCTGTGTATAAAGACCCCCTGTTCACAAAGACTGGTTTTTGCTGTCCCCAATAGTACACAATTATAGACTGGGTCTGAGGGCAACAGCAATTTTGTTGGCATCCAAGGTCTTGACTATTGCCCGATGCAAAGTGGATTGTTGTATGTTGTATTGCGTTTGACATCCCACTCAAGGATTTTTCACTCATATGAAGACGTCAACAAATGCCGGTGAAGGGCTTCAAATTCTGGCCTATGCTTGGCAATTATGACCATTGAGCAGTGAGGGTTCTTTAACATGCCGACACCTACTCTGACATTTGATCTCGGTTTTTACTGTCTCATCCGAAGGACAGGAAAAGCCAGTCACCATCACCAAGGCTCGAAACCTGCAACCCTCCGGTTGCAAATCAAGCACTCTACCGCAGATCCATGACAGCTCTCATGTGAAATGGACGGCAATAGTCAGGAGCATGATGATATATTTATAAGTTTAATGAAAAGCAGAACATGCCAGACTGTGTTACATGAAAATTTGGCCTTTTATGACATTACATGTATTTTCTCCTAATGTTTATTGAGGATCTATTTTAATATTGGCGGCCATTTTTCAACAGTGGAGTGAACCCAGTTACAATGTACACAGGAAGAGACTACCAACCTTCCTCAGGTAAACTGGCAAATTTTCTTGCAAAAATCAGCATAGTTTCTAACTATGTTCGATCCCTGCACTGACGAGAAGTGAGAGACTTCATGGTTCAAAGCACAGTGCTCTAACCACTCGGCCATGAACACCCCATTAGGACATTTTAATGAGACTTAAAACCAAGGTCCTACATATTAGGTGTGATATTAGGTAAAAGAATTTCAACTACTGGTTCATTGAAATATACCATAGCTTAGATCCTTATTTCTGGCACTTAGCTTAAAACTTACATTGCCTCCATCTAAATACAAAATTGAGGTGGCATGTAAATGGAATACAATACATCATTGCATAGGTATAAATGTTTGGAATTTGATTAACTCATCACCTCGTGAAAAACAATGGACTCTTCTGTAAACCAATGATTTAGACCTGTCCATATGTGTCTTTAGGGTAAATGGGTTAAAAGTTTGTGTTGTTCCTATCTACAAAGGTTTTGTGAGATGTAAATAACATTTAAAGAACAAATGAATACAAAATGAACAAAAGAATTTATATTGTTAACAATTTTACAAATTCTGCAAAGGCTTCAAATTATTCACCCGTTAATCACAAATGGACTTGCCTACATGTATGTTGCATTTTTAGGTAAATTCCATTGTTTATAGGGATAGATGGATAATGTTAGTTATTAGATTACATCTGGAAGAGGGCATGTATCCACAATAAAAAAACAACCTACTCCAAATTATTTCTGTAACATATCTAAACCTTCATGAGTTGATTAAGTATTAAAACAAATAGAAAACATGTACAGGTGGGCCAGTTGAAGTTGATTACATAATCACTTGCTAACACTACGGTCTTATACATAAAGGTGTACATGTATAGTACATTGATAGCACTAAATTACAGCTATTAGAGGCATGTTCTACATATTCTTAGTCCATACCCTAGGTCCGAATACATGTATATGAACTTCATAGTTCTTAAACTACAGTTATTAGAAGCATATTGTACATATTCTTAGTCCATACCCTAGGTCCGTATATATGTTTTTACACGTATATCAACTCTATACAGTCTCAGGTCAAAAGTGATTACCAAAAAATGAGTTTATCTATATAATCTTAGTAAAGTCATGTTTTTTCAATAACTCTTCTAGAATTTGTCAATTATCCAATTTTAACAAAACTTCATCCACAGGATGTTGAGGTTTTGGTATACTCGATTATCGGTAGTAGAAATTTCATTGCAATCTATTTATTATTTCAGGAGAAATCATTATTCTTCATGAGAGTATAATTCTAGTGAGATCATTTAGATGTTTATTACAAAGATATTAAACGGATCTGTGACATCATTCATGAACAACAAAATAAAAGCATCAATACCTAAGTAATCTATTGATGTAAACTAACAAAAATATTATCAAAATTAGGCCCAGACTCCCAGGGTTATTATGTGGCATTTTATTTCAATTTTGGATGTCTGCCAAATTCAGAGGACAAATAAAAAAAACCAAACAGAATTACTAAGGTTATATAGTTAATTCATTAATGGGGAAACACTTTTGACCAATTACTGTTGTACTAAAACTACAGCTATTAGAAGTATGTTCTACATATTCTGAGTTTATAGGTCTATATGCATACATGTATATATCAACTTCATAGATCTAAACTACACTATTAGAAGCATGTTACACATATTCAGAGTTCATAGGTCCATATACATATATATCAACTTCATAGTTTTTAAACTACAGTTATTAAAAGCATGTTGTACATATTCTTAATCCATAGGTCCATATGCATATATATCAACTTCATAGTACTTAAACTATAGCTATCAGAAGCATGTTCTACATATTCTGAGTTCATAGGTACACGTTTATATCAACCTCGGTATTAAAAGCATGTTCTACATATTTTTGTTCATAGGTCTGTATATGTCAATATCATAATTCATGGGTCCGTATACATATACATCAATTTCATAGCACATGTAGTATTAAACAACAGCTATCAACGACATGTTCTACATACTCTGAGTTCAAAGTAAAGAAGTTGTGTTACTTACATCTTCTTCGAGGTGTTCAGATCTCTCAGTAAAGATATTATTTTGTACTCTATTCTTTATCTTTTCTGGAAGGGGATGGATGGGAGGTGGTACAAGTACATTATGTCAGACTTGACAATATTTGCTTCATACAGTATGTCTGTATATGTCTCATATCAATGTACATTCAAGGCTTACGGAAAATGGCAAATACATCAAGTTTAGGTTTTCAGCTTAAAAGCAACATGTATCTGTGTTGTGGATATTCACCCCAAGTACAGTGAAACCTTGCTATTAATACCACCTAACTGACTTCAAAGTGATCTGAAGTTACAGTGGATCTGTGTTACAAGAGACCACCTGACTGACTCAAAGCTTGATTAGTGAGGTGTTACAGATCTTTCTATCAAGACCACCTGACTGACTCAAAGCGGTCTGATTAGTGAGGTGTTACAGTGGATCTTTGCTATCAAGACCACCTGACTGACTTATCTCTTTAGTGAGGGTTACAGTGGATCTTTGCTATGGACTGGGAGGTGGTCTGATTAGTGAGGTGTTACAGTGGATCTTTGCTATCAAGACCACCTTGACTGACTCAAATATTAGTTGTCAGTGGATCTTTTATCAAGACACCTGACTGACTGTAAAGTGGTATGATTAGTGAGGTGTTGTGGATCTAGCTATCAAGACCACAATGACTGACATGGGTCAAAGCGGACCTGATTAAGGTGTTACAGTGGAAAATGGCTATCAACTCCCCTGACATAAAAGCGGTCTGATTAGGTGAGGTCTTACAGTGATCTTTGCTATCAAGACCAACTGACTGGACTGACTCAAAGTGGTCTGTTGTAAGGTGTTACAGTGGAACCCCTTCAAGATCACCTAACTGACCCAGAGTGGTCTGATTAGTGAGGTGTTACAGTGAAACCTTGCTATCAAGACCACCTAACTGACTGACTCAAAGTGGTCTGATTAGTGAGGTGTTACAGTGGAACCTCACTATCAAGACCACCTAACTGACTGACTCAAAGTGGTCTGATTAGTGAGGTGTTACAGTGGAACCTTGCTATCAAGACCACCTAACTGACTGACTCAAAGCGGTCCGATTAGTGAGGTGTTACAGTGGAACCTCACTATCAAGATCACCTAACTGACTGACTCAAAGTGGTCTGATTGGTGAGGTGTTACAGTGGAACCTCACTATCAAGATCACCTAACTGACTGACTCAAAGTGGTCTGATTAGTGAGGTGTTACAGTGGAACCTTGCTATCAAGACCACCTAACTGACTGACTCAAAGTGGTATGATTAGTGAGGTGTTACAGTGGAACCTTGCTATCAAGACCACCTGACTGACTGACTCAAAGTGGTATGATTAGTGGTGTGTTACAGTGGAACCTTGCTATCAAGACCACCTAACTGACTGACTCAAAGCAGTTTAATTAGTGAGCTGATCTCTCAAGTGAGATTCTGTACCTATAAAATATTTATCAAGTGATTGAAAATTTATGGTCTGAAATGTGAGGTGGTCTCCTAAGTGAGGTGGTGTTTTGATGAGGTTCCACTGTACATATATCATAATGGTATGTTCTTGTTAGTGTATTGGACCAGTCTATTATGGTCTGTGTAGATACAGGATAGAAGTCTTGGTCACGAAAGCCCCTTGGTGTAGAATTAAAACATTAACCAAATCTTTACTAGATGATTCCAATAAAATTCACTTGATAAAGGCTAAGGGGCCAAAACTTTGTGAATATCAAGTGTTTTACTGTTTTTTCGCATTGCTTTACCAGATGGACTGACCAGTGGAGATAAAACCTATAAATAATGAATTCTCTCAACTCTAGTTGCCACAGGTTTGAGTCCCACTGGAACCCAAGCATATTTTTGTGAGAAATTTTGCCAATTTACTTGCCATGACTTGAGTCTCACTGGAACCCAAGCTGATTCTTGTGAGACATTTTGCCAGTTTACTTGCGGAAGGCCATAAATGATGTATTGTTTAGAGTGGCATAAAAAAACATTTGAATTCAACATTATTAGTATTCTGTAACAAACAACATCATTTATTGCTCTCAGTATGTATTTTGTTATGCCCCCGGGCAGAAAGGTCCACCTGGGGCATCTAGTGTTTGGATCGTCCATCTGACTGTCTGTCTGTCTGTCTGTTTGTTCATTTGTTTGTTTGTCTGTCCTTAATTCCATCCCGCTTACATGTAAAGTGTAATATTTCAAATTTAGATTGTGATAAAGTAATCAAACTTAGACTGTAAGTTCATCTAAGGGTTGCTCACACTTCACTGACATCACATGCACCTGGGGTGGGGATGGGGTCAAAATGTAGGACATTTAAAAAATTTGTTGGGAATCAGGTAGCATTTGTGTTTCACAAACATATCTTGTTATGTCAACAAATCAACCACACAGGTTAAAATGAAGCACTTTAAACTAAGTCATCTTTCACTTACAATAACTGCATGTTAGAATATGTATTAGAACCTGAGCTAATTATGTGAGAAAGTTTGCCAGTTCACTTGTGAAGACTGGGTTTTTTTCCTGGGTACATTGTATCTACACTTTTTCCTCCACCATTCAAAACCAATGCCATTTATTAAGTGTGGTGCATTACACATTGACAACAAAGCAACAAACATCAGTTAAATTTATAAATGTATCGTACAGGGGAAAATAACTTGTAGTGTTAATAATATGAACTAAGGCATTGCCCTGAAGCGAGTACAGCTTCTAATTGTAACATCGTAATGTAACATTGAATGCATCAGTTTAGTAAAACCACATGGTTTATATTGATGCACAGTGTTTTGCATCCGATGTATGTACAGCTCATTTTCTTCCCCTTTACCATAAAGTGCTTACTTCACTCGCTTAAAATCATTCTAAAATAGTTGCCAAATTATAGGTAAGGCATATTTGACATTGTTTTATTGGAACAATAAGATGTTGGTAAGCTGTCTTATCAAGACTGTTACTAATCCGGCTAATACAGGGTTGGGCTATCAACAAATCCATTGTACTCAACCATATGTATATTTCAACCAATCAGATTAGACATTTACTGCAGCCATGTTTCTAGTAATTCCAACCAATCAGAATGGTTCTTTGCTATGTACCAGTAGTAAACTTTTTGAAGCCTTTAGTACACACTGGAGGACTCTGACCATAAGAGGGCGCTGTAATTATTGGACTTAACTCCAGATGGAACATTTCTACAATAAAGAGCTCGCATATTAGCTATATTTATGGTGTTGACAAATCTGTGAATTTAAGAATCAGTGAAATAGTTGGTTTTTTTTAAATTATATATAAACATAATATGTAATGGGATGTTTGTAGAAGACGTGTCTTAATTTTAAGCCTCTCCTGATCCCTGAATCAAAAAAAAACTTGGATTCTTTTAAGAAAGAGAAAAACTTGAAAATTACAACCCATGAAATTATAGCCCTAGACAGTAACTTCAATTTTTTGTACATGGATAAGCCCTGTGATCAGATTTGTTGTAGTAAAGACCAAAGTGATTTAAAGAACTTTCAAAGCAGAAAAATTCTAAGACAGAATCAAAATGTAGAAAGGTAAAGATTTACTTACAATTCTATCTATTTTGTGATCGCTGGATTTCTACTTTTTATTGGCCAATTATAACTATGAGGCAGTGGATTGCAGCATTTACATGTATAACGGTTTCAACGTTTTTTTTTTCTCCAGTTGCTCCATACACATTTTCTACATTATTTCAGGGTTTATGATATAATTGGACATTAAAATAGATCACATATTTACTGGATCCCAAAATCGCAAAATATTCTCGTAAAGTGGATGAACTTGGAGCTCTGGCAATGTTATGGCATGAATGTGGTGTATGCCTTGCATATTACATGGAGGTAACTGCTTAAGTCTAAGATTAAAACACGGGAAGTCATTACTCTCTCCTGCAAGAGTTATGTTTCTCGGTTGAAGTTACCACAGAGACTAATATGTTTTTGGCATTTTGTTGGAATTCATTTGTCCACATCTAATAGTGCATGACAAAAATATTACTCAAGCATTTCAAGAAAGTTGTATGTATTTGTTCTTGCTTTCAAGCTGATTTTGGATAATGTATCCGCTCTGGTACTCCCAGCTTCCTTTGTAATCAGTTGTAGATGGCAAATTTCTGTAAACATATCAAAATAGTTACCAGTACTTTGGATAGAAAATGGTAAATAAATAATACAAAGTAGATCCTCCACCATTTGTTCAGCCCAGATTTGGCAATATAACAGGGTTTGGTGATAGGTGGAAACCATTTGACACCATTGTTATATAACATTGGTGTCTTGAGATTCCACTGTCCTGAAGACCACCTGTCTTGATACAACATTGTTATACAACACTTCTTGTCTTCAGACTCCTGTCCTGAAGACCAC
This sequence comes from Atrina japonica, assembly GCA_030159075.1. Lineage (NCBI taxonomy): Eukaryota > Metazoa > Mollusca > Bivalvia > Pterioida > Pinnidae > Atrina > Atrina japonica. The sequence continues at coordinate 189,989 of BROG01000872.1, forward strand.
CTGTCTTGATACAACATTGCTATACAACACTACTTGTCTTCAGACTCCTGTCCTGAAGACCACCTGTCTTGATACAACATTGTTTTACAACACTGCTTGTCTTCAGAACACTGTTCTAAAGACCACCTGTCGTGATACAACATTGTTATATAACACTGATTTATCTTCAGACCACTGTCCTGAAGACCACCTGTCTTGAAATGCAACTGTCCTGAAGATCACCTGTTTTGGTAATATAACACTGCTTGTCTTCAGACCACTGTACTGCAGACCACCTGTCTGGATACAACATTGTTGTATAACACTGCTTATCTTCAGACCACTGTCCTGAAAACCACCTGTCTTGATACAACATCGTTATATAACACTGATTTGTCTTCAGACCACTGTTCTGAAGACCACCTGTCTTGAAATACCACTGTCCTGAAGACCACCTGTCTTAATACAACATTATTATACAACACTGCTTGTCTTCATACCACTGTCCTGAAGATCACCTGTCTTGAAATACCACTGTCCTGAAGACCACCTGTCTTGACACAACACTGTCCTGAAGACCACCTGTGTTGATATACCACTGTTGTTAGCACCACCTGTCTTGATATACCACTGATTTGAGGACCACCTGTCTTGAGATATCATTGTTGTTAGCACCACCTGTCTTGATATACCACTGTTTTGAGGACCACCTGTCTTGATATACTACTATTGTTAGGATGACACTTTTCATCGCCGCCACCGCTGCTTAATACTCATCACGGCTTCACACCCTAACCCTGACCTATTCACCCCCTCAAAACAATAGACCCTTCTTAACATCAATGCCATGTGCCAATCCATTTGTGTTTGTAGGGGTTTATATTCAAAAGGAAATTATGATAGTGAATAATACTGACAGAATACTGTTTTCCATCTTTGAAAGCTCAGCTTACAGATTTTTATTTAAATCTTTGTACGGATTATACAAGTATCACTCTTATTGAATGCATTGATTTGTTTAAAGTTTGAATCATTCCTTTGATAGATCTGACTAATAGTCTGTTGTTATGCATAATTTAAGAAGGACGGAATACAATTTCATTTGCATGGGAGATAAATAGTCTTTGGGTAAACACGTTGAAATTAATTCACAACATACATGTCCTTGATAGCCAAAGGTATATACTGTTTGTAAATATTGATGAACTGGGGGACTCCGGGGGCCATTGAGTCAGGCAGGTGGTCTTAATACCAAGGTTCTACTGCATGTTGTGTCTCAGACAAAGCTTTGAATGTTTGTAATTTGATATTATTACATCATAATCTTTTTGTTTACTTTTTGCTATCCCTGTTGTACCCCACGAAATATTCTCAGATTCCAGCTGATATACATGGCCTCCATGACTGAGTGGTTAGTGCTTTGAACCACAACGTCTCGATCTTACTTCTGGTCAGTGCAGGTTCAAACCCTGCTGGAACTGATGCTGATTTTTGTGAGAAAGTTTGCCAGTTTACTTGCAGAAGGCCAATGGTCTCTTCCCCGGTAACTGGGTTCTGTCCTCCACCATTAAAAAATGGCCTCCACCATATAACTGAAAAAATGTGACGTAAAACACCCATCAAAATATATACAGTGGAATTTCATTGTCTCGAAACTCACAAGAACACCCCTATTATCTTGAGATATCAGGAATTCAAGATAGCCAAATTTTTAATTGATATATTATTATATCTTAAAATAAACTTTTGAGACATCTGTTAAGAATGTAAAAGGAGGAAATTCCATACAGAATATGAAAGTTAGAAATTTTAGATATAATTTAATGTGGGAAGTTCCAGACAAAGTGAGTAAATGGTGAATTTCCATACAGATTGTAAAAAGGAAACTATTCCAGGCAGAATGTTAAAGGGAAAAATCCATACAGAATTTGGAAGAGGGAAACATATAGAATGTGAAAAAGGAAAAATTTTATCCAGAATGTAAAACAGGAAATTCTAGTCAAAATGAAAGTGTGAGAAATTCTATACAGCATGTGCATGTAAAAACAGGAACAAATTCCAGACAAAATCTAAAAAGGGAAAAAATTCCAAACAGAATGTATAAGGGGAAAATTCCAGACAGAAATGTAAATGAGGGAATTTCCAAACAAAATATAAGCCTTCAGCAAGACTGAATCAAAATATGAAACACAAATGACAAACAAACTTATCAGTTAAAAATTTTGTGTGGTTTATCTTGTAATTTTTTATGTTTATCAATGTTAACTCATCAACCCCTGAAAAACAATGGACTCTTCTGTAAATCAATGATTTAGGCCAGTCCAAATGTGTCTTCATGGGTGAGTGGGTTAAAAATAAAGGAACACAGACAAGAATGATGACTCACAATCATGTAATACGACGACGTTTAAAAAGAATTACTGTACCGCTTTTATGTGCATGAATGTCATTACTGTTATGTCTCGGATTTTCAATGCAATCTCCGTAATTGTTGACAATGTCATTTGAATGTTCTAAAATTGTGTTTTAATATACCATGATGGGGATTGAGTGTTTTAACCTCAATAAAAAGAGTGATTCATATGCAGTATTTCATTCATTTATTTTCTTATTTTGTAACCTACTAAATTATTGTGCGTTTAATTTGTCTGTCTTTTTGTGTGTTGGTCTGTTTTCTGTCAATCTGTCCATCTGTTTGCTTATCTGTAAGTCTGTCTGTTTGACTGCTTCCTGGACTGTCTATCTGTCTATTGGACTGGCTATCTGCCTACTGGATTATCTATCTGTCTGTTGGACTATCTATCTGCCTGTTGGACTATCTATCTGTCTGTTGGACTATCTTTCTGCCTATTGGACTATCTATCTGTCTGTTGGACTGTCTATCTGCATGTTGGACTATCTATATGTCTGTTGGACTATCTATATGTCTGTTGGACTATCTATCTGCCTGTGGACTATCTATATGTCTGTTGGACTATCTTTCTGCCTATTGGACTATATATCTGTCTGTTGGACTGTCTATCTGCATGTTGGACTATCTATATGTCTGTTGGACTATCTATATGTCTGTTGGACTATCTATCTACCTGTTGGACTATCTATATGTCTGTTGGACTATCTATCTGCCTGTTGGACTGTCTTTCTGCCTGCTGGGCTATTCTGCCTATTGGACTATCTATATGTCTGTTGGAGTATCTATATGCCTGTTGGACTATCTATCTGCCTGTTGGACTATCTATCTGCCTGTTGGACTGTTTTTCTGCCTGTTGGACTATCTTTCTGCCTATTGGACTATCTATATGTCTGTTGGACTATCTATCTGCCTGTTGGACTATCTATATGTCTGTTGGACTGTCTTTCTGCCTGTTGGACTATCTATCGGCCTGTTGGACTATCTATTCTGCCTGTTGGACTATCTATATGTCTGTTGGACTATCTATCTGCCTGTTGGACTATCTATATGTCTGTTGGACTATCTATCTGCCTACTGGCCTGTCTATCTATGTATTGAACTGTCTAGCTACCTGTTGGACTATCTTTCTACCTGTTGGACTATCTTTCTACCTGTTGGACTACCTTTCTACCTGGTGGACTATCTTTCTACTTGTTGGACTGTCTATCTGCCTGTTGGACTCTCTATCTGCCTGTTGGACTGTCTGTGTGCTTATTGGACTATCTATCTTCATTTTAAACTGCCTATCTGTGTGCTTTTTCTGTTAATCTAGCTGTTGGTCCGTCTGTTGATTTGTCAATCTGTTGGTCTGTCAGGCAGTCAGTCTGTTTTACTGTCTGTCTATTCCTATGTTGATCTGTCAGTCAGTCTGTTTTACTGTCTGTCTATTCCTATGTTGATCTGTCAGTCAGTCTGTTTTACTGTCTGTCTATTTCTATGTTGATCTGTCAGTCAGTCTGTTTTACTGTCTGTCAATTCCTATGTTGATCTGTCAGTCAGTCTGTTTTACTATCTGTCTATTTCTATGTTGATCTGTCAGTCTGTCTGTTTTACTGTCTGTCTATTCCTATGTTGATCTGTCAGTCAGTCTGTTTTACTGTCTGTCTATTCCTATGTTGATCTGTCAGTCAGTCTGTTTTACTGTCTGTCTATTCCTATGTTGATCTGTCAGTCATCTGCCTGTTTTTACTGTCTGTCTATTCCTATGTTGATCTATCAGTCAGTTCATTTTAAACTGTCTGTCTATTCCTATGTTGATCTGTCAGTCAGTCTGTTTTACTGTCTGTCTATTCCTATGTTGATCTGTCATTCAGTCTGTTTTACTGTCTGTCTATTCCTATGTTGATCTGTCAGTCAGTCTATTTTACTGTCTGTCTATTCCTATGTTGATCTGTCAGTCAGTCTGTTTTACTGTCTGTCTATTCCTATGTTGATCTGTCCATTGGTCTGTAAGTCTGTTAATTTGTGTTTGGCCTGTCTGTTTATCTGTTTGTTCATCTGTTTATCTGTTTGTCTGTAAATCTGTTTTTCTTGTCATTTCTAGACTACAGTTCAAAGGTCATTTAGCTAAAGGTGAAGACACTTCACACACGGGATGCCTATCACCTTTAAGGCACATGTGTATATATATCTGTTGATTTAGAGTCAGAAGGTCAAGGTCACTATGAAACTTTATTGTCATGGAAATATTTGTTCTCTTAGTACATCTATTCTTAAAAAAAATTGTTTTTGTGTAATTTGAAGGTAGGGATAAAATCAAATGGGCAAACCAGGAGGTACATGTATATGACAAATGCCACACAAGGAAATTAAAAAAGAGAAATAAGGTTAGGATGTAATGTAAAAATTTTAATGTGAGATATGCAGTTTGGGGGGAGGCATCTGTATCAGAATAATTAGAGAATTGCACTGTAAAAGTCTCTCACCTCTTGTCAGTGTGGGTTCCAGACCTGTTAAGCTGATTTTGTTAGAAAGTTTGTCAGTCTATTTGTGGAAGGCTGATGGTGTGTCTTCCCGGCTACATTGTAACCAGATTCTCTCCTCCACCATTAACTTATCAGCCCCTGAAAAACAATCGACTCTTCTGAAAATCAATGACAAAATTTTTTCAGTATGGCATAAAACAGCATTCAAACAAACGTAAAACAAAAAATATGCAGCTCAGTGGAATTATTACTTTATAGAGCCAACCTGGCTCAGTCGGTAGTGCGCTCGACTCTTGATCATGAGGTTGTGATTTCGAGTCCAACTGATGGCAGGTTGGTTTCCTGTCCTTCGGATGAGAGAATAAAACTGAGGTCACGTGTCACAATAGGTCTTATAAAGAACCCTCACTGCTCAATGACTGTAAGTGCCAAGTATAGGCCAAAATTTGAAGCCCTTCATCGGCATTTGGTGACGTCTCCATATGAGTGAAAGATTCTTGAGTGGGACGTAAAACAACAATAAACAAAAAACATTACTTTATATTGATTTGATAGAGTTTGCCAAGTCCAAGACCCATGTCTCCTAGATGTGGAGTCAAAGATGAAATGAGAAAACAAATGCACTAAATATCCTTTGTTTATTTGTAACCCAATCATCTCTCCCAAAGAGGATGTGTATATACTAGGTGTAAGTATGAAAGTTAAAGCATTGTTGTTTTTTGTTGTGTAAGAAAACTAGGAGTAAACAAGAAATCAACATTCTGGTTACATATGCCACATCTGCTGTCAAGCTTGTCTTGCCTGAATACGAGTCATTTTTACTGAATTCTTCGCACGACTCGTCTTGTGTATTTTTATACATTCACACTTGGATACAAGACAGACTTTGTATGATAAATAATCTGCCGATCCATTCAAAAAGGAATTGGAATGCGTTTGCGTCAAGTATGTCTTATGCTTGCATAAGCAAGAATGTGAGTTTTTTTGTAGTGGGGAATGCAGCTAAGTTGTCTCCCCCTTGCACTGTAGTGGGGAATGCAGCTAAGTTGTCTCCCCTTTGCACTTTGGATTACAAAATGAATATTATGAATATTTACCATATTCAAAAAGTGTGTGTTTTGTGGTGGGGAATGCAGCTAAGTTAATGTTGCCTCCCTTTTGCACTTTTGTTTAAAGCAAAATATATGTATATTTAAGTGTGTTTTTGTAGTGAGGGGAATGCAGCTAAGTTGTCTCCCCCTTGCACTGTAGTGGGGAATGCAGCTAAGTTGTCTCCCCTTTGCACTTTGGATTACAAAATGAATATTATGAATATTTACCATATTCAAAAAGTGTGTGTTTTGTGGTGGGGAATGCAGCTAAGTTAATGTTGCCTCCCTTTTGCAATTTTGTTTAAAGCAAAATATATGTATATTTAAGTGTGTTTTTGTAGTGAGGGGAATGCAGCTAAGTTGCCTCCCCTTTGCACATTTGATAAAAAGAAAATTTGATGACTATTCAAGTGTGTTTTTGTTGTATGAAATACAGCTAAGTTGTCTCCCCTTAGCAATTTTGGTGAAAGCAAAATACATGTATATATATATATTTAAAGAAAGTGCATACGATTTTAATTTGATGAATAAAACAAATGTGTTGATACTAATAAGTTTATTTCAAAAATGTTTGAAATGATCATTTAGAATTTTACCGTAAATCTTCCTTCAATACAGTTGGGGGCCTCAGTGGCCGAGTGGTTAGAGCATCATACTTTGAATCGTTGAGTCTCTCACTTCTGGTCAGTGCGGGTTTGAGCTCCACTGGATCCTAAGCTGGTTTTTGTAAGAAAGTTTTCCAGTCTACCTGTAGAAGGCTGGTGGTCTTTTCCCCAGGTAACTGGATTATCACCTCTCTCCTCAAACAATAAAATCTAGCCGCCACCATATAACTGAAATATTGTGTTAAATAAAACACTATTCAAAATTCAAAAAGTCAGATTCTTTTAAGACAGGTAGACTTTGAAATAGGTGATCATTTATAGCATGCAGTCATGGTGACAGGAGACCTCTTGAGATATGTACAAATGTAATCTTTCAAGGCTATTTTTGAGACAGATGGTCATTTGAGACAGATGTATTCTTGAGACAAAAACTCCAATCAAGACAGAGAGATATTTATTGATAGGTAGTGTTCATATTAAACAGGTCATCTTATGTGACAGGTGAAATTTTAAGGTAAGCACCAGTAGTGCAGTATTGGTGATCTAAGGCAGATATTTTTGTCAGACGATTCATACCTGCACTGACCAGAGGTTATAGTGACCTCATAGTTGTCCACTGAGGCCCCCTATACAATGCTACATTTGATAAAAGTTACAATTTACATATATTCGTAAATGATGTTATATATATGTGGGAACCACAGGTTTCAGATGTGTAAATTTGGAACCACATGAATTTTTTTTTTCAAGGATTTACAAATGAGCCACATAAATTCCGTACTCAATGTAGGCATTACACAAGACGACAATAAAGCAAACATAATGTTTGGAAATCTGTTACAGAGAGTTTTAGTTCGTACATGTAAATTGTTTGGACTGGTAAACAGAGGAAGTGCAGCATTTATAAGTGTGAATACCTTAGACAATATCTTTTTACATTTTTGCTCATTTGTGTTTACAAAAAAAAAAGAATTGATTTATGGTGAGAGATGCATCAAAAAGTGATAAAACTGTCAATACACCACTAAAAACTAAAATAACATTCAAACAGCAAGCTTAACAATCACTCAAAGACAACAGTTGTGTAGTAAAAACTCAGATTTATTTGTAAGATGTTCTGTGGCTTGGACAGGTAAAGCAAAATTGGTTTGTTTTTATGAATAAATTCTAAGTAAAAAATGCTAACCATAGAAACCTTCAGAATTTGCAATTGTCGGTAATGGCTGTAGAAGGGGGTTCCGAAATGTATTATATTTAGCAAATCATCAGTAAAGATTAGGAGCCACGGTTATTTAGTGGCATACAAGTGGTATAATCATAATGTATCAGAGTGTCTTTCATCTCAAGTAAGAGAGAAAAACTTTGCTACTTGATACAGGGAAGGATTTTAAAAATATTATAAGTAATAGGGTCAAGATTACTGATTATGATCTCAATTTGTTGTTGTTGAGGTTGTTGTCATCATTGTTGTTGTCATCATTATTGTTGTTGTTGTCATCATCATTGTTGTTGTTGAATTGTCATTGTCATTGTTGTTACTGTTGTTGTCATCATCATTTGTTGCCATTGTTGTTGTTGTCATCATTGTTGTTGTAGTTGTTGTTGTTGAGGTTGTCATCATCATTGTTGTTGTTGTTGTAGTTGTTGTTGTTGTTGAGGTTGTCATCATCATTGTTGTTGTTGTTGTTGTTGTTGAGGTAGGAATGTACATGTTGACATACTTTTCCAGCATGATGCTAAGCCTCAGCCTGATCAATCTCAAAGCAACAATTGCGAAAACCAAATTTGCAAGATTTGTTTTAAAATCTTTTCAGTTAATAATCACGTTCATAGAATTTATAACGATATTTCTCATTGGCTCTGATGCAGGAATAAGTGGTACATACTGTGGGAGGAATTTGGAGAAAACCCCACATGTCCCAAATTGGACACTGCCATGCCATCCCTCATACACTGATGTACAGCTTGAGGATCAAACCTGGGTGGCATTGGTGTGAAGCAAGTGTTCTAACCACTGCTTTGCCTAGTTACCCAATCTTGATATTCTTTATGTAATCTATGCATGTAGATGGCATATTTTGTATAAGCTATTCCTAATTCTTGGGTGGTGCCAGCAGTCAACATGGCACCACAGTGGTGTCAAACTGTAATGAGTATCTGATGTATCTTTGTGTGTAATATTTTGGATTTTTTGTGGTTTTTATAATGAAGTCCAGCAGTGAATGACTGGTATGTTGTACCGACATGGATATCTTAAATAGATGTAAGTAGGCTGTGGTGCTCATTGTCATATTATCTCTGTCATCTGCGATCATAAGTGTTTGTGGTGTAGTAAACAAGTACATGTAACATGATGTATGTATTATCCCAAGCTTGTGACTTTAATTACAGTCTGCTCTATAGAAACAAATCTGTACTTACATCTGTAGGCTTATACATGTTTATAAATATACGGTAGAACTTTGATAAGTCAAAATTCACTGAGACGAATTTCTCAATGTTATGGACTTTATAAAAACTCTGAAATTAAAAAACGTATGGTTCACAGTTACAATTCATGACTGAAGACACATTGTTTCAAACTTTTCTAGGTGGTCCCTAGAACTTCAACTCATCAAAATTCTACTGTTCATGTATATCCAGTGGAATCTCATTATATCAAAATTCATTGGGACCATCCATATTACTTTGATATATCCAGAATTCGCGATAACAGAAATTTTCTATTCTCTATTGGACAATGAATTAACTTTCCCAAGCTATTGCTTTTAAAATTTAAATGAGATTAAAATGATTATTCATTACTATTTCACCTCCGTAGGAATAAATTGCTTGTTTTGTGAGTAAACAGGTAATTATAATTACCATGGTTTTGCTCACAAAAACTAAACCCCATCCCATGAAAGGTAATTTTCAAGATAAGAAGTGTTTTTTATGATATTATAATACTTTGGACCACAAATTTACTTTGACAGAAATGAAATTGCGAGATTAAAACAAGAGATATCTGAAGTACAAAGTTGGGACATAACTTTCACATGTTTGGCATAACCTGAATTTCGACTCTTCCTATACTGACATAACAAGATTCCACTGTAAATGTATCTAGAGTAGACACCCTCAGATAACAGAGAGTTTGTCTGGGTCTTGATTCCACTGTAAATGTATCTATAGTAGACACCCTCAGATAACAGAGTGTTTGTCAAGGTCTTGATTCCACTGTAAATGTATCTAGAGTAGACACCCTCAGATAACAGAGTGTTTGTCAAGGTCTTGATTCCACTGTAAATGTATCTATAGTAGACACCCTCAGATAACAGAGAGTTAGTCAAGGTCTTGATTCCACTATAATGTATCTATAGTAGATACCCTCAGATAACAGAGAGTTTGTCAAGGTCTTAATTCCATTGTAAATGTATCTATAGTAGATACCCTCAGATAACAGAGAGTTTGTCAAGGTCTTGATTCCACTGTAAATGTATCTATAGTAGACACCCTCAGATAACAGAGAGTTTGTCCAGGTCTTGATTCCACTGTAAATGTATCTATAGTAGACACCCTCAGATAACAGAGAGTTTGTCCAGGTCTTGATTCCACTGTAAATGTATCTATAGTAGACACCCTCAGATAACAGAAAGTTTGTCAAGGTCTTGATTCCACTGTAAATGTATCTATAGTAGACACCCTCAGATAACAGATAGATTGTCTGGGTCTTGATTCCACTGTAAATGTATCTATAGTAGACACCCTCAGATAACAGAGAGTTTGTCAAGGTCTTGATTCCACTGTAAATATATCTATAGTAGACACCCTCAGATAACAGAGAGTTTGTCCAGGTCTTGATTCCACTGTAAATGTATCTAGAGTAGACACCCTCAGATAACAGAGTTTGTCCAGGTCTTGATTCCACTGTAAATGTATCTATAGTAGACACCCTCAGATAACAGAGAGTTTGTCAAGGTCTTGATTCCACTGTAAATGTATCTATAGTAGACACCCTCAGATAGCAGAGAGTTAGTCAAGGTCTTGATTCCACTGTAAATGTATCTAGAGTTTCACAGAGTTTGTCCAGGTAAATGTATCTATAGTAGACACCCTCAGATAACAGAGAAAGGTCTTAATTCCACTGTAAATGTATCTTTAGTAGACACCCTCCGATAACAGAGAGTTTGTCAAGGTCTTGATTCCACTGTTAATGTATCTATAGTAGACACCCTCAGATAACAGAGAGTTTGTCAAGGTCTTGATTCCATTGTAAATGTATCTATAGTAGACACCCTCTGATAACAGAGAGTTTGTCAAGGTCTTGATTCCACTATAATGTATCTATAGTAGACACCCTCAGATAACAGAGTGTTTGTCAAGGTCTTAATTCCACTGTAAATGTATCTAGAGTAGACACCCTCAGATAACAGAGAGTTTGTCTGGGTCTTAAATATGTTTTAAATAAACGGACACCTCCCTAACACGGACAACGGATAAAGTTGTTGACCCCAGTATGCAGAATTTCTGTATTTTTAACCTCCTATGATCGACTTCCATTGCCACAGGTAATTTCTCAGCAAGCTGTATGTCCGGACTTCTATATATGACAAACACACCTACAATCTTTTATTTTGTGTTTTTGCCGGATATCTATTTCCTTACATTACAGCGTAACAATTGATTACAAGAACGATTTGCGTTGATTATATGTATTAATATTTTTGCTGTGAATGGTCATCCTTCATTCAGTGGACACCTCAACTGGTCAGCTCAGGTTTGAACTCTGCTGGAACCTAAGCTGATTTTTGTGAGAAAGTTTGCCATTTCACTTGTGGAAGGTCAGTGGTCTCTTCTTGGGTACATTGTAACCAGGTTCTCTCCGCCATCAACAGCTGGTCACCACCATATAACTGAAAAATTGTTGACTGTGGTGTAAAACTCAAAAACTCAAATTCAAAATCAGTTTACATTGTAAACCAGATCACTCCTCCATAAATAAAAAACTGGCCACCACCATATTTTAACTTAAAACTTGTTGAATGTGGCATAAAAGAACGGTATACAAACGGACAGCTCATTTTTACTCTTGTGATGTTCTTTAAACAAGAACCATTCAATACCACGTAACCAGGAAGAGACCACAGCAAACTCTCTCACAATATCAGTTTAGGCTCCAGTGGGGCTCAAAACTGCGCTGACCAGCAGTGAGAAACATTTATGATTTAAAAGCATGATGCTCTCACCACCCGGCAAAACAGAGCCTCCCCCCACCCTCTCTCCCCTCCCCCAGTACTGGTTATTAACTTAAAACTTTGTAAAGTGCATAACATAAGAAGTGAGAGTCAGATTTTTTTTCAGATGAAACAAGAGCTTTATTATTCACACGTAGGTGGCCTATAGACGTACGTTTATTTTTAATATATAACTGTTATATAAATCACATGTATGTTGTCTAGACTAATTAAGACATCTAGTACACACAGCGTAATTTTGTAATTTGCAAGCTCATTTCCAAACGTTGTCTAGCTACTACTCATCGCTCATGATGCATTTTCCATTTTCATAACAAACATCCTGCACTATCAGATAGTTATATAATTTACCTAGTATCACAGTTTTTGAATATTTTATTAGCTGTTGTAAACTAGATTGGCAACAGAGAATCTGCGGGATGCAGAAGTCATTAATGTGCAAGAAATCGTAAATTAACTACAGCTGCCAATTCTTAGAAATTTGTTTATTTGCAGATAGCAAGCAGTCGAAAAAGAAAGACTCTAAACTAAAGGATGCCAAAGTCGTGTTTGTTGTGGGTGAGTACTATCGGTTTTATAACTTACGATTTGTGCAACGTGGATGGATTTTTGTGTCTCACGGGCTGAAGATTGGGAGGGATATTTTTTTTATCGTCTATCTGTTTGTCCGTTTTTAGCTCACCTGGCATGAATAGCCAAGTCAGCTTTTGCGATTGGCCAATGCCTATTGTCGTTTGTCCATTAACTCTAACATTTTAAAAACAACTTCTCAAGAACCGTTACACAGATTTGAACCAAACTTAGCAGGAAGCTTGCTCCTAGGACGGTGCTTCAAGTTTGCAAACAAATAGGGACTAGTACTCTTAGGGGCTTCAAAAGGGACCAAAAAAGGGTCAAAACTTGGCACAACTTAAAAATCTTCTTCAAATGAACAAATTCAAGTCAGATTTCTTTTTTTAATTTGATATCTATGTCTGTTTCTCTTTCTCTTTGTCTCTGTTTATGTTTCTTTCCCTGTCTCTCAGTTTCTTTCTCTCTGTCATTTCCTTTCTCTATCTCTCCCATTTTTCTCTCTATCTCTTTTTCTCTCTCTCTGTCTTTCTCTATCTGTCTCTTTTTCTCTATCTCTCAGTCTGTCTGTCTCTCTCTCTTTCTGTGTCTGTGTGTGTGTCTCTCTGTCTCTGTCTCTCTCTCTCTCTCTCTCTCTCTCTCTCCTAATTTTCTCCTTCATTGTCAACAATTGGCTAGTAAAGTCTGATTCACATAAAATGGTTGCCAGGGTAACCTTGGGATTTTCATATGTACAATACATAGGAATGATTACTCTTGTCAGTGTAATTTCAATGTTGTTATATGCTGCATCAACTAAAACTTAAACTCCTCTGTGCCAAGAAAGTGTTTACGAGACTCTTTTACTCAACCATGTGATATAAATTTGACAATAGCTGTAAATGAAAACTTGTCAATTGCTGTGACATCAAATAGCAGTGATTCAAAAGAATACAATTGTTGTAGGTTCTGGCTAAGTGAATACATCTTTCTCCTATGTACAGTAAAACCTTGTTGTACTGCCACTAATGTTTAGCCAAAATTTTGTATTATAAAGGGGTTTGGATAAGGATTAAGGTAAACCTTAAATGAAATTATGAGGAAAATTAAAAAAGTGGACTTTCAAAATTTGTGGTGTAAAGCAAGGTAGCAAATGAAACAGGGGCATTATAGAGAGGTTTTACTTAACATTTAGAGGAGGGCAGGGAGTTTACAGAACAAATATTTCAGATTAGGACAAGACATATAACTGTGATACAGTTATTCCTAGGATTACCTAAGAAAATGGACACAGGAATTTACATGGAATAAAATCAACTTTAAGATTGATTTGAAGGAATGATTTTTGTCATTTCAGTTTTGATATTGATTTGATATACAGCGGTAGCTGGCTAATAAGACCACTTAACTGACTGACTTAAAGTGGTCTGATTATTGAGGTGGTCACTTAAGTGAGGTTCTGTACTGATTCAATATTGATGAAGAGACTGGAAATTCATGGTCTTAATTGTGAGGTGGTCTTCTAAGTGAGGTGGTCTGTAGGTAAGGTTCCACTGTATATTTAGGTATCATAACACTTTTCTTAAGATTATTGAAGATTGAAGATTAAACTTACTTTAATTTCTGTAAGTGCTTTTGTTGTAAATGGCAAATATGATATACCTGTAATTATTTTTTTGACAAAATATACATCATGACAACATATTCCTGAAATCAGCTTTAGCTCGGATAAACAAGAGACCATTTCAGCTTTAACATTGATTTTTGATAAAAAAAGTCCCCGAGTCTCATGCCAACTCTAAAAAGTTACCTGTACTTTTCAGTTTTAGTGCACATGCGATGTTTGTCTGAACATGAGGAATTAGTGAACATTTCTCAACTATATGAGTCACCAAATAGAAACTTTGTATATGCTAAACAACATAATTATAAAGGCAAATTTGAATCCTTTCACTCAAGAAATATCTTGAATGTTTTCGGTACCTAAACAAAGGCCCTATAATGTATTTACATGTAGGTAAATGGTAATTAATTTACAGGTAAGAATCCATCACACCTGCAGGTTGAATGTGCAGCAACTTTGAAATTTGAAGTTTTGGGCAAGGATCTGATTCAGAGCATTATAAATGTTAATAAATTCAATATACCCCATACTTTGTAATATAGAATATCCCATTAACTCATCAACCCCTGGTGTCACATTTAGACTCACCCAAATCAATGAATAATATTGTTTAATGTCATAATTCAGGCATGAACAAGTTCATTTTGAATGTATAATCAGAGCATTATAAATGTTAATAAATTCAATATACCCCATACTTTGTAATATAGAATATCCATTAACTCATCAACCCCTGGTGTCACATTTAGACTCACCCAAATCAATGAATAATATTGTTTAATGTCATAATTCAGGCATGAACAAGTTCATTTTGAATGTATAATCATTATGAAATTTTTTTTCTAAATAATACACCCCTAAATTATTTGAAATGAGCAGGTCCAAATGTGACTTATGGGGCTGTTGACCTATATGTAAATAGAAAGATTATGGCAAACACAGGGACCAAATACCAATATTTACATTTTAAGTTATACCTGCCAACAGAGAAATTTTCAATGACTACGCATTCATTTTAACTGAGTCATTTTAGGTTGTGTGGCAGACTTACAGGACCAGGTAAGCCATCAAGTTCACCTGGTGGCCACTGAGAGAACTTTTGGACTGTGTATGGTGGTTTAAAGATAGAACATTTATCTTGAAAACTATAAGTCCCTAGTTGGAATCTGGATACTGTAAGGCTTGGAATAAGTCTTTAACTTCACCAGTGATGCATATGGAAGTTTAATGGGGGGCCCTGGGGCCAAATGGTTAGTGCATCACACTTGGAACCACAAAGTCTGGCATTTCTCTTCAGTGCAGGTTCAAAGCCCCACTGGAACCTAAGCCGTCTTTGTGAGAAATTTTTCCAGTTTACTTGTGGAAGGCCGGTGGTCTATAAAGTCCCAGATACATTGTAACCGTGTTCTCTCCTCCACCATTAAAAACTGGCTGCCACCATAAAACTGAAAAACTGTTGAGTGTGGTGTAAAAACACTTTTCAAATTTCTAATTCCAACTCAATTTTTTACAAATGGCTTTCTCCTCAGGGGCGTATTATCTCTTAAACACAATTCGCTTTAGATGAGAGGGTCTACATATTACAAAGCAATTTGTGAAATGAAAATATTTTAGGACATTGTATAATTCTCGATCTATCTGTGTATATATTTCAAGTTTTAGACATCACAATTGCAAACAGGTATCTTACTTCTTACAATAATGTAGCTTCTTTAGAGATATCATCAAGTTAATTAGTTGGATATGGATAAATTATGGTTAAATTAAATGTTATAGATATACATATGTGATTTCAATACATTAGCCATCATTATTTTGTTTGTTCATTCGCTGAATATTATTCATATTAAGTTTTTATCATATAATGTAGATGCAAAACGAGAGGTATTTGGTCAATTTAATCTATATATTTTGTAGCTGATCTAATGTTTGTAACACTGAATCAGTCAGAGATTTATGTACCAGTGCTTATAGTTGAAAAAGGATAAAAATTATTTGGGATGACTCAGTGGCCACTTTCCTAAGTCTTTTTCCTTTGGCGGAGTCAGCCGGTTTTTTCTGTCCTTCAGATGAGACAGAAAAAACTGAGGTCCTGTGTCTTTAGGTATCACCTGTCTTAAGATACCACATGTCTTAAGGTACCACCCATCTTGAGATACCACCCATCTTGAGATACCACCTGTCTTGAGATACCACCTGTCTTGAGATACCACCTGTCTTATGATACCACTTGTCTGGAGGAAACACCTGTCTTGAGATACCACCTGTCTTGAGATACCACCTGTCTTGAGATACCACCTGTCTTATGATACCACTTGTCTGGAGGAAACACCTGTCTTGAGATACCACCTGTCTTGAGATACCACCTGTCTTGAGATACCACCTGTCTTGAGATACCACCTGTCTTATGATACCACTTGTCTGGAGGAAACACCTGTCTTGAGGTACCACCTGTCTTGTGATACCACCTGTCTGGAGGAAACACCTGTCTTGAGGTACCACCTGTCTTGTGATACCACCTGTCTGGAGAAAACACCTGTCTTGAGATACCATCTTTCTTAAGGTTCCACTTGAATTGAGGTACAGCCTGTCTTGAGGTACCACCTTCTTGAGGTACCACCTGTCTTGAGGTACCACCTGTCTTGAGGTACCACCTTCTTGAGGTACCACCTGTCTTGAGGTACCACCTGTCTTGAGATACCAACTGTCCTGAGGTACCACCTTCTTGAGGTACCACTTGACTTGAGGTACAGCCTGTCTTGAGATACCACCTTCTTGAGGTACCATTTGTCTGGAGGTACCAACTGTCCTGAGGTACCACCTTCTTGAGGTACCATTTGTCTTGAGGTACCAACTGTCCTGAGGTACCACCTTCTTGAGGTACCATTTGTCTTGAGGTACCAACTGTCCTGAGGTACCACCCTTCTTAAGATACCACCTGATCTTGAGATACCATACTTCAGTGTCAGAAAGTGCCCACTGTACATGTAAATCAATATTTGGTCATTAAAATCAAGACATTTTGTATTAATTAAGATTCATTACAAATATCTAAATGTTGCAGCAATATTGCGGCACATCATTCAGTGTGACAGAACTATAGTGCCAGCATAGTGCAGGATAGTGCCATTGGTTGCAACATCCTGGCACTATTCTTACTCTAAAGCTAATTACATAGTGCATAGCGCCAGAACTTAAAGATATTTTGTGGTGCTATTCTGGGACTATGCATTTTATCTGACCAATGAATTACACTGAATTCATATCTGATCACAGCTGGGTTTGTAGTCTCCTATAGGTGAAACTGACAAGTTGGGGAAGGTGGAATAAATCAGATGCAAGATAAGGCCTGTATATTTCACAAAATGACCCTGTTTTAGACTGCATCTACATTTTGTGGTGTGGTTTAAAGGATTGGTTGAGGTCAGGTTAATTAGGGATGTAATCTTTGATTTCTCTGCGTTTTAACATTTAATTTTATACCTTCCCCACCTTGTCATAATTATTGTTGATTCAATATTACACACACACACTCTCTCTCACTCTGTCTCTCTTTTTTCTCTCTCTCTCTCTCTCCACAGATACCTTGATTTATTTAACAATATAATCATTCTGTTATAGCTAGTAATTTTCTATTTATTTGATTCCATTTTTTGACAAATTATCTTATTCATAAGCATAACTGAAATAATCATTACATTTTCACAGTTAATTATCGCTGTGATCAGCAGTTTTCTTTTTCTTTTTTCTTCATTATGTATATATCAAGTACCGCATATATAATATGTTTGTTACCGTGGTAACATATTTATTTCGTATTTATTTAGGTTTGTTTTTATGTCAAGGTCACTCTCTTGAAATGGATCTTTACATGTGAGAATGGATAAAAATTTAGACTTTGGAAGAGAAAGTAACACTGTCTCTATCATGTACACAAAAGGTGTACAGTACTCCCCAAAAGTTGTACACTGGGACCTGTCTTGAGAGATCACTCTCATGAATGACTACTTGTCTCCTGAGACCACATTATGAAAACTCTTTGGTTGAATAACCATTTAAATAAATCTTTTGAGAGACTACCTGTTTCAGGAGAGTATATTTCAATGGCAGAAGACATGATCTCTCAAGACAAATTTCCCGGCACAAAAGCAATTCATATGTACAAACAAATTACTCTTTCATTTAATTACAAATTTTGTTTATTAAATGACACTTTTTACCAATTTTATACATTTATCAGTATGACATGATGCAATTCCGTTAATTATATATGATTCAGACTGTCATGGCATGTTCATACTTTAGAGCTGTACTCTATGTGTGCTATAAAAATCATATATATAGTGTAGTGTTTTGTTTGTATTACTGATGCTTGATGCCATTTCCGACAGTTTGTCAATTTTAAAGAGGCACTCTGTTTATGATTATACAAGAAGCCTTAACTTTCAGTGTATCCAGAAAAAAGATGCACTGGTTTCCTGCTAGTAAATCCACAAACTTTCTCACAAAATTATCAGAGGCTTCAGTGAGCTTGAATCCTCACTGGTGAAAAATGCTCCTGGTTTTATAACCAGCAGAATGCAATATTGTTATTTATAAAATCGGAATGAGTTTAGAATTTCATTACAATAATATTCTTCCCATCCCTAAATAAAATTTTCATAAAACCATATTTTATGGTGACAATTTGAGCAGATGGGTTAAAATATATGCAGTGAGGAATCACATGTCACAGATATACATGTATATGTAGTACCTAGGAGACAATATATATTCCTTAACTAATATCCACCCCTGTGGTTACATTTAGACTCACCCAGATCAATAAATAGTATGGTTTCCTGTCCTAATTCAGGAGTGAACAAGTTTTATGTCTGTTATGATAATAGTGTTGATGGAAGTCAACTAGGTGAAGGTGCCAGTGTGTCCATGATCGGACACCTTACCAATCATAGAACCAACTGGAACTTGCCAGTCTGTTCCAGTGAATGGAAACCACCCCTATAACCTAAGTTGTGGCATTATTACCATTTGGACAGTTCTTTTTTTTACCTTTTCTTTGCATTTTTCACTAGTTCTTTACATTTTACATATATCTTTGCAGGTGGTCCAGGCAGTGGTAAGGGCACCCAGTGTGCTAAGATTGTCGAGAAATATGGATTTTGTCACTTGTCATCTGGGGACTTGTTGAGAGAAGAAGTGGCTTCGGGGTCGGAGAAAGGCAAAAAACTAAATGAAATTATGGAGAAAGGAGAACTTGTTTCTTTAGTAAGTATAGCTTCTTTTGAATATCATGAATACAGTGGAACCTGTCTAATGAGACCACTGTCATAAAAGACCACCTGTGTCCTGAGACCGTACTCTGAAAACCAGGACCCGGTTGCACACCGCATCGTTAAATTTAACGTACAGTTAGCCCATTGGTTAAACATTGGTTAACTTCCCGTTAAATTTAACAACCTGTTGTGCAACTGGGTCCTGGTGGTTAAATGATCCTTTAATTAAAATCTTTTTTGAGAGACCACCTGTCTTGAGAGACCACATTTCAGTGGCATATGGGGTGGTATCTCAAGACAGGTTCCACTGTATGACCTTTTTTTACACAGAGTAAATAAAAGCTTTATATGAAAACTAAAGAGGTTTTATTTAAAGGATAATTGAACTGAGTAGTTCACAGTATATCGTCTCACAAGACAGGTGCTATCTCTGGACAGCCTTTACTGCATGTTTGCATTGATTAAAAGTACAGTGGTACCTGACTGGAGAGACCACACTTATAAAAAAAAATATCTATCGTTTGAGACCACATTTTAAACTGGGCAATTGGCTGAGTTAAAAAAAAAAATTTCCAAACCTGGTTTTCTCAAGCAATTTTTAGAAAATATATAGGAATTTAAACATTTTTATGCTTGCGTATAAGTAGTAAAAAAGGAAAGAAAATTATTTGAAGAAAATAAAAGCTAATGTCCCTTTAAAAACCGTGATTTTACGTATCTCTTTTGACAGACCACACTTCATTGGCCGTCAGGGTGGTCTCTCAAGACAGGTTCCGCTGTAGATATTTCATCATCACCTTAAGTAATTATTGGCTGTTTTGTTTACACAAGCATGCCCTATTGTCACGTTATTAACATTTATAAATTTAGAATGACCTTATTTAAACACACTGTATAGATTACAGTTAGCATAATTAATTCACAATTCCTGCTATTTACCCTTCATTTCCCAGATTTTGATAATATATGCTGAATAATTAGACTATTTAAATCAATGTTCTATGATCCTAGACAAATTGTTTATTTTCAAGCACAGATGGGATCTCACCTTTTAGCCTTTTTGTCCTTAGATACATTGTATTACAGTGATGTTTTTTAAGGGGAGATAAGCATGTAGCATCCATATAACAGTCCTACAGAACAATGGAGATAACTCATTGTATGGCACATGTAGTGGAATGATGAGGGTGTATTTTTCCACATATTTCATAAAGCAAGGTTCAAATTTACTACTTATGTTGACTTAGGTTTTTGGCAATTTCTTGTTTAGTGAAGCATAACTACTGTGATCACTTTTTCCCACAGAAATGTGGTCTTACAAGACAGGTGGTCTCTTAAAAGAGGTTTTATATAAAGAATTGTTTAACTGCATGACTTGAGAATGTGGCCTCTCAGGACAGGTGGTCGTTCATGACAGGTTCTAGTGTACTACTAAAGTGAAGCCTGATCCCTGTGGTCAAGACATGGGTCACACCTGAGATGTTTCAGCTCAGGTATTTACTGTTCAATCACCAGGTGAGCATTACAGTGGAACTTGTTTTTAGAGACCACTCTCTGTGAGAGATTACCTGACTTTTGAGACCACATTCTGAAAACCACATTGGTTAAATAATCCTTAAAATAACACCTGTCTTGGGAGACACCTGTCTTGAGAGACAACATTTCATTAGCTGATGAGGTGGTCTCTTAAGACAGGATCAACTGTATTAGCAGTGAGAACCATATGTCTAAAAAAAAAAAAAGCCAAGGTTACATGTTAAAGTAGGTGTGGCATATAAAGAAATCTCACCACATTGGTAGTTCAGAGTCAAAATGGTATGGTGTTGTGAAAATTCACCTATATAGCTGGTCACAAGAAGTGTCCCTATGTACCTTAATGGAATGTTGCTTTTTGTTGTATTGGACTAATCTATTATTGCCTGCAGGGGTTGAAGCACTAAAATAAATCACATGATTCTTTTCTTCTTATAGGATGAGGTATTAGGTCTTTTGAGAGATGCAATGGAAAAGAAATTATCCGAGACCAAATGTTTCCTGATAGATGGTTATCCAAGGGAGCTGGAACAGGGCAAGCGATTTGAAAATGAGGTAATAATTGACTCATTTATATTCCTATTAATTTTACCTGTCCTGTTTTAACTTCTTTTAAAAGAGAATCTGATGGATAATTGTGAATGGATTTGAAATTGGGTCAAGTTATTTTAATGGAAATCAGTTTACAAAATTTTAATAGTGGCATGCGCGAATGATGTTACAATATATACATAAAAAACAGTCAATTCTCGAATTATAACTACTCAATTTATGACCATTCTTGCAATGGGGAAACATTTCATCAGGGATGTTTTTCCTGCTGTATAAAATTATCCTAATAATACCAAATGCATTATCACCATCTGTTTCTCTATTTTTCGAACGAATGTCCATTTCAAAATGTCAGTTATCTCCATGTACCAAAATGGAGAACGTGATCAATTAAGTGGATAGTTGGTCTCAGTGGATAGTAGACCCTGGTTGCAATTTAACATACAGTTAGCCCATTGGTTTCACATTGGTTAACTTCTGGTTAAATTTAACAACCTGTTGTGCAACTGAGTCCAGGTAATTAAAGAATTAAATCAACAATTTGATTGTTTACCATGAACTGTTGATATTTTTTTCCTGTTTATCAAAGATTTATCTATAATTTCAAAGCATAGTAACTCCCTAATTTCCCTAAGGTGTGGAAGTTCAGTTTATCGTCAGCCAAACTTGCTAAACCACCATAATTTCTAAATAACATAGGGCTGCAGTTTATCAAGAATTGACTGTATACATAGTCAATTAACTCATCACCCCCTGAAAAATAATGGACTCTTCTGTAAATCAATGACTTAGGCGAGTCAGCCTGGCTCAGTTGGTAGCACGCTGGACTCTAGATTGTGAGGTCGTGAGTTCGAGTCCCGCCGGTGGCAGGTTGGTTTCCTGTCTTTCGGATGAGACAGTAAAAACTGGAGGTCCCGTGTCAAAGTAGGTGTCAGCACGTTAAAGAACCCTCACTGCTCAATGGCCATAAGTACCAAGCATAGGCCAAAATTTGAAGCCCTTCACAGCATTTGGTGACATCTCCATATGAGCAAAATAATCTTGAGTGGGACATTAAACAATAAACAAA
This sequence comes from Atrina japonica, assembly GCA_030159075.1. Classification (NCBI taxonomy): domain Eukaryota; kingdom Metazoa; phylum Mollusca; class Bivalvia; order Pterioida; family Pinnidae; genus Atrina; species Atrina japonica. The sequence goes on from BROG01000872.1 coordinate 212,382, forward strand.
CAAACAAACAAAATGACTTAGGCCAGTCCAAATGTGTCTTTAGGGATCAATGAGTTAACATTTAAATTGAACACATGAATATTAGCAATTAACTGTATGATTTAAAAAACTAGAAAATGACAATTCAAAATTCCTCTTTTCCAGTTGGTCGACTGTGTCACAGTTTTATATTTCGACGCCTCAGATGAAACAATTAACAGTCGGTTGATGGAACGAGGCCAAACCTCTGGCCGTGTGGATGACAATGAAGAAACTATCAAAAAACGACTCGAAACATTTCACAACCAAACGAAACCGGTAGTTGAATATTACACAGAAAAGAACAAAGTACAAAAGGTATTAATTTGAACATCATGAATATGTATACGCTGTTGTCTATAGTTTCCATGGGGCCAAAATTTGGCCCCATACCCAATTCAACAAACTTGAGCTTTTTTATCAATTTGGACAAAAAAAATCCAAATTTGGTTTTGAGTTCACAACCTTAATGAAAAGTAAATTTATACAGAGGATATGCATGTAGGAAGGAGATTTCATTACATTTAGATTTACGTGTGTGCAAACAATTTTTCTAAATTTGACCAAAAAATTCACATTAAATTGCGGCATAAATGACATTTTCACAAAATTAACAGAAAAAGGCCTGGTGTATTATTACTTTTGACCTCACTGGGACAAATGTATGGGGACAAAAAATGGCCATACAGTTTTTAGTCTGCCTATTTGCCCATTCATCTGTTTTCATATAGTTTTTTTAGTCATGTTTGTACATTTGTCTGTTTTCAGATCCTAGTTTCCATTAGATAACTTGGCTTTCTAAAGGTATAGCCAATTCAATAATGTACCTGCCAAGTGACATGTTTTCTCTGTGTTAGACTTGGAATTTTAGCCCTTAATCTGCAGCTGCAAAATCTCGCACCATACATAATCAATGTTAGTCTTTTCAATGATATCAAGAATGAGATGGATTATGGCGCCAACATCTACAATACTTCTCAGAGTTATGGGACTTTAAAAGTGTTAAAATATGTAAGTGATGTCTTTTTTTTTTTATCTTTTTCAGGTTAGTGCAGAGGGTAGTGTAGATACAATATTTGCAGAAGTGGAGAAATACATGGACACTCAGAAATGGTAAACAAAATGGCAGAGTGAATGCTGCATCCTGTATCTCTATGACTTATGTACCAAGTTTGGTGTTTATGGGACATGGAAATGTAAAAACAAAGTTTTGAGGAGAACCTGTGTAAAGGATTATGTTGAACACTATTTTATCATACAGGATGAAGAAATCAAATGTGAAATGTGATGTAAAGTTGTTATACCTAAATTTTTAAGTAAAAAATTCAGAAATAGTTCTTTAGTTAACATTCAGCACTTATAAAGTATAGTAATGCATGTATGATCTACAATCAAAGGAGCGAACTTCATTGTTTTTATCTGATTAACAGTTATACAATGTGAGACTTTAAAACACATTGGACACAGATTTTGATACACCCTGTAAAGACGTTTTTTTCATGCACTTGAGGGGAATTTTCACTTGCTTTTTTCATCATAGAGTGCAAGTTAATGGTTAATTTCAAACTTAATTTATGAACCCCTGAAAATAATGGACTCTTCTACAAATCAATGACATAGACCAGTCCAAATGTGTCTTTTGGGGTAAATTGGTCAATTTATGTATAATATTATTGCTTTTCAATATGGATCTGTACACATTAATATTTTTATATACACATCTTTTTTGTTTTAATCTATATTATCTTCCTAATGTATCTATGTCCTAAGTGTGAAAGCAAAACTATCCTGCCACACCTGAAAATATATTTAAACTCACCCAAATCAATGGAAAGCATGGTCTATTATCATAGTATGGGGGTAAACTAGAGAATATTGAATATAAAATTATTGTAAAATTTGGATTATCACTCCATACAGCCTTCAATCTGACACTGAACTTTGCCATCCATTGAAATGAGATTTTGAAACATGATATTTCATTTTGACCTACTTTTGTTTATCCTATGGTCTGTGTTAAGCTATTGTAATGGGAAATCTATGTCCAATAGTTTTGCAAAAAAAATTATAGGTTAAAACTTTTATGGACAGAAGAAAAAAGCTTGACCGTGAGAGCACCGCACGAACATACTATTTTTAGATTTTTAGCAAGTGTACCGATATTTTTAGGATGATGTATGATATATTGGCAGCTATCACTGGTCTACACAATGTTTAAAAGTCATCTCCATAAACTCATAAACCCCTAAAAAACAATGGACTCTTCTATAAATCAATGACTTAGACCAGTCCAAATGTGTCTTTAGGGGTGTATGAGTTAAGCTTTAAATAACTGCTCATACTTAAAATGAGGTCAGTCAAATTTATAGTTCAAAATGGATCAAATTTTAAATATTGGTCACATGATATTTTAAAATTTTAATCCTTTCACTCCCTGTTATATTAATGGTATGTTCTTTTCTGTTATATTGGACCAGTACATTATGGTCTGTGGGGATGAATGGATTGAAAGATAATAATTTCTTTTTGTTTTGAAATTGTCAACCAATGTCCAAAATATTGATTTAGGTTTTTTTTTTTCAATTGCACAGACCAGGAAGTGTAGAATGAACTGTTCCTAGGTTATGATACAAGGTTACTCATGAGGTCAACAGACCAGTCTAAAAGTTGTACAAGGGGTGCATTAGTAATTATTTTGCAATTTGTATGTTAATGTACAAGTATTTTATGGTAGATATTCATTTTTTTATCCATGTTCATGCTTTGTTATTATAATGCATTGTTTTTTTCAGTGGTTGTGAATTCACTTTAATCAGTAAGGGCTAATCATCAACTCATCAGCCCTGAAAAACAATGGACTCCTCTGTCAATCAATGACTTAGACCAGTCCAAATGTGTCTTTAGGGGTGAATGAGTTTGTGTATTTTTTGCAAGTATGCTGAAGCAAAGAAAGATAACTCGTGTTCGACTTTTGAACATAAATACATATGTACAATATTTGTGTACTTATAATATTTGATATCTAGCTAACACAAAGGTCACTGACTGTTGATGTCTACAGGAATTAATAATCTAATCAATTTAATCAATAATATTACCAGTACTTTTATATAAGCAACTGTCATTTATCAGCTTTTTTCTAAAAGCGCCAAAAAAAAAAAATGCAAAAATAGTAACACTACTAATTTTTAAATATTTTTGTCTGCCATGTGCTTTGGCCAGATGAGGTTTCTTAAACCTGCAATCCCTGGTCATGTGACCTCAGCTTTTGAATCTCATTTGAAAGGCCTGTGATGTTCACTATGTACGTATGCGGAGTACCAGGCAAAGAAATGGTCACTACCATTTTTGTAAAGTCTTGGGTATGTCATGGCACCGGGAATCAAACCAGGGACCCGTAGCTTCCGAGTTGAGAGTAGTTAAAAACTGTAATGATACATTGTAATTTACAATATATATATATTCTGTATATATATATATTCTGTATATATTTTTTAATGTAAGTCAAATGCAGAAGTAGACAGTGATAGATTATTTGAAGTATATTTATAGATTGCTTTTTGCATTGACATTTACAGTAAAACGTCATTATACTGCCACCATTGGTTCTGCCCAAATTTGGCATTTTAAAGGGCATTGGCGATAGGTTGACCTTAAATGTTATTATAGGGAAAATTGGAAAAGTGGACTTTCAAAAAAGCTAGGTGGCTTATGAAACAAGGGGCACCGTAAAGAGGTTTTACTGTAATGTATATCATATGCAGTATTAAAAGAATACACAAGTATTTTATTGTCATTGTAAAAATAGAAGAAAAAAACCCACAAAATCTGCTTAAAGTTAGAATTTTATATTCAGAAAAGATTTTTTAATTTTGGTTTTGTTTTGGGTTTTGTTTTGTTTTAAGTCTTTCATATTTAATATTTTAATGAGTGGTCTGAATATTTCAACAAGTGATTTTATCGTGGTTGATGTTTGTCGATTGATAGAAATCATTTGTGATGATCAGTAATTTAACCTACCTGAACTTGAATACCATCGTCCACTTGAATGTCAGTGGTGATTTATGTGTAAAACTGCCTAGTGTTGAATTATATACAATTGGAACAAAATGAAAACAGAAAAGAAGAAAAAACAACAGATGAAAGTGATGAACACCTCATATTTTACCACCAGCTACAGCATAAACTTTTCATTGAATTCAGTGCAAGTGATGAACGCAACAGAAGTAGAACATCAAGTTTCCTTTCCATACACGCATCTTCATATTTTACCACCAGTTTCTTCAGTATTGATATTCCATCTTCTACAATGTCAGAACCACACAAAATAAAGTTAAATATCACATTTAACTAATAAATACAAATTCTGACAATTCATAACATCTTGGTGAAAAACACAGCCATATCGGTCATGACTATCTTTAGTTTTTTAACCACTGAAATGATCTTGTGAGGTGCAGGCCACATTTTGGTTTTTACATGTTTCTATGTTTGATGTTCTTTTGTTAATCTGTATGCTTATATGTTATTTATTTAAGCTGTTTTTCATCTACCTGATATTTATGATTAACATATATTGTGATATTTGGCATACCAATCTTGTAATTTGTTCTGATTATATCTATAGAATTTAATATATATTCTTCCCAATGCTACAAGTGTTGTGTTTTTTTTCTTACTTTGTTAGAAGAAATATGCATGTATTTAGTACTGTTGTCACAGCAACAATGTTATTTGTTTTTATAGTATGCATGAAAATTTTCACATAGATGAAAAGGCGAATTTAAAATAGAAGATAAATTTTGAAGATACTTAATTTAAGCAAAGACATACATGAGACCAGAATGATTTAGTAAAACAGTGAATATTTTTTTCTCTCTTAAAAGGGCGAAATTAACCATGGATGACAATGTCTAGTTATACAGGATTTTCTGTGAACTATTATTCAATCTCCCCCAAAGAATAAACAAAACAAAACAAAATCCGAAACAAAACCAAAAAGCACACATGAATTAATAAATCAGGGCCCAAGGTCAACAAATTTGCTCAATACTGAAGCTCAACTTTCTTTTCATAATTTTGACTATATAATCGTTTGTAAAACTTTGGACTTTGAGTTATAAGGAAACACAGTCTTTTTTTTAATTATTCCCATATGAACTTTTGTGTAACATTTATGATTTTTAAAGACATACTGATGAAAACTAGTGCACACATAAAGTGCAATTGGTCAGAAAACGAAAAAAAAACATGATACAAACACCCCTTATTATCGATCGCAGGTGTACCATTCACCGTACATCGATACAGAAAGCATGTCAAACATAAATATACATCAAATTATGGGAAGTATTTCATCGAAAACTGCAATTATTCATTTTTCTAAATAAAAATATTGTTTTTCTACACATATACTTTTATCACTTCCAAATTAAACATAAAACAAAAGAATGTATTGGTATTCTCCGACCAGTTTGAGACTCCACGATTGAACAGAAGTGTTATATGAAAAGACTGGGGTTGCTTCAGAGGAAATTCGAAGAAGGGTGACAAATTATTAATTTGTTATCAGCTTCATTTCCTTCCTCAAAACATGTCAACGCTCAGTTTCTGTTTCTAAACATGCAGCACAATTTCTTTATCGAGTCTATCTCCCTTCTTTTTCTGTCCTTTTGTTTTGTTTATTTGCTACCTGTATGGCAACGTGTTTACTTCTTTTTGGAATGTTGGTAAACTCGATCCCATCTCAACTCGTATCCTCTTTGGCTAGGTCATGCCTACGATTGACTGACTCGTAACCAAAATAATTGGAAGTATTCGTACCCATCGTTTTACTGATTTGCACACAACAACGTAGGAATTATGGTTACACCAATGACTTAATTCTCAATCATTTTTCTTCGTAGGAATCATGAATACGCGTTACACTTTTTCGATTTGTTCCATTCCGTTCAGTTTTGTCGGAATAGTTAGTGTTCATATCATGTGACCTCAACAGAATGTCAAGCAAGATCGCTTCCGGTTTCCTCATACATGTACAATGTATTTACATTGACAGATTTCAGTATCTTGTCTCAGTTTTTCTCTTAAGATTTAATTGTTGATAGATGTTGGAATCCTTTCTTGTAACGACTACAAGTGCCGTCACTTCTTTGTAGGATGCTTTTCATATCTGGCATCTGGCATTGTATCTAGATTCCAGGTCATATAGCATAAAACGTTTAACTGAAGTTCTCTTAAGCTGCATACTATTATGACAGACGATAACAGAATGAATCAACTCCAAAAAGGTTTGTTGACCCATACCAGTAGGAAAAATTACCCATTTTCCAAATAACTTTTTTACGGAAATATTTTTCACCATAGAAAAATTACCCAGGATTTTCTAAAATAGAGTAATAAACAAATAAATATTCAACAGTTAATAATGACCATGTCGTACAAGTGTTTTAGTGGGTTGAAATTATAGCTACATTATTATATACATGGTAATTGTTTGGTGTTTTCAGGCAGTGCAATTTCGTTTGAAAATTACGACCTTTTCGATGGCATAAAATGTTAACAACGCGCAATGGCAGTCCTGCTAATAGTATGTTCCTTAAAGGTTCCTCTAAAACAACTACTAATTGACACAGCAATTTTATGTCCTGTCATATAAACAACTGAAAAATCCGACAAAGTGATTTGCAAAATTTGCCATGATATATAAACAAACAGTATAGGCAGCCCCATTGTCGTAAAACCACGGTCCGGAATCGCTATGCTCTTTCCTATCCATAGTTTCATGTGCCCGAAATCACTCGTGCATATTTTCTAAAATTCATTTTTAATTTCAATATTGTATTAGATCAACGGACTTCGCGATAACTTCCGTTGCCGATCACAACAACTATGATTAGATAAACTGAACACACTTACTCCTTTATAAATAATCATTAGCTATACGAGTGATTTTGGGCACTTGAAACCACGGGTAGGCAAGTGCATAGCGATTCCGGACCGTGTTGTTAATACTATGAGGGCACCCATCTGTATAAACATCTATGCACATTCGGGCGTTCAAAATTTCTTTGTTTTCGAAACCAAAATCAATTCATAAAAAGCTCGAAAATTGTAACGACCCCTTTACCTTATATCCATATAACCTGGCGAGATGTAGTCTCGTGAACCCTTTCTTGACACGGACACGTTCAAATTTTAAGTAATAAAGAATAGCGACATTAGATTTACACTGACAAGAATAATCGTCCTTTCTTGTTATCCTACCTACGGGTATCCAGTGGGGAATATAAAGTTTTTTATCATATAGATTGTCATAACCAAAAATTTAGTAGAATCATCCGCAAGATAATCAAAAGGTTAATCCGCCTGTCACGTTTTGTGAATTTGACAACACCTCTGTCAGCGAAGTACTTCTGAAGCCACTTCATTTCCACAGATAGTTGTATGTCATTTTGAACAATACCAAACGGCATTGTTGGTAAATACATGTATACCTTCATTAATACAAACGATGGCACGAATGAGTTAATTGATGGTCACGAGTCAGCTAAAACATTAGTACGAGTCAATGAATTCATTTAGGTACGAATTGTGATGGATACGAGATGACAAAAACCTTCATCTGAGGTTGCCTTGAATATTACGCAACTCCTTTTGTATTTATTATCATTACGAATAAAAATAATTTTTTAATCTTCAAACACAGATTTCTAGAAAACAGAGAATCACTCACATGCGTAATTAATGGGAAGATAATAACTTTATATAAACATTTTTCAAAGCATATTACTATTTAAAACAAAATTAACAACCTCACTGTGCGTAAATCGCCGACCATGGGCCTTTAATATTTCAGCAGTTCTTTTTTTCAAGTGAGCAATACATTTGATCATTATTTATAATCATATGCCGTCAATATACAAACATGTTCAGTTACGGAATCAATCTTTTTACCTTAAAATCATGAAAAATTACTTGAGCTTGAGTACTGAGTAAATTTTGGTGGCTTCGGACCCAGGACGGTTTGGCTCAATACTCGGATACTTGCTATGGACATAAACTATAAGAGTTATCTTTCTTGAACCCATAACGCTTCTATTGGACCAACAAGTAACCCATACCCGATAAACTTATAAAACCAGCAGGGCGTATATGAAGATGAAAATAAAGAATAAAGAATAAATATCTAACCTGAATGTCCGTGTCATTTCATTTTCGTTAAAAATATTTACAATAACAGAAATATTTTGAATACCATAAGAAATAACCAAGTTATATGGCAAACTTGTGTAACAATTCTTGAGATGTTATACAATAAGGTCTTGTGACAATTCATCATAGCATCCACACAGTCAAAGCGCTAGACTGGAAATATTCTTATAATTTTACTACCAAAACTATATTTAAATTAAGCAATATATTTTATCGTATAAATTCATTTCTAACAGCCATTTTGTTTGGATGATTGGATGTATCAACAAATATTTACCCGTTTGATGTAATTCATGGATAAAGTTTGTGTATGCGCTTCTTAACCTTCATTTAAGGACAGAATATTAAATCAGAGCAAATAAATAAAATGTATAAAGTATGAGTTACCATGAAGAAGTACCAATAGATAAATCCCCAATCCATTAAAATACGACAAATTATATATTAAACCGGTTTCAGCAAGAAGAACATTAACGAATCCCAAACCGAGTGGGACCAGGTGTCCGGAAGGAATTAGCAGCCAGTACACCACACACGCTGCAAATGTCCCACGGAAACGTGTCAAGTTAGGTAACCAGAGAAACTAAATGACATTGAAAGGTATGGATCAAATCATTTGTGTGTTTGTTGAGTTGTGGTACACAGAAAGTGCTGAAATGTATTGTGTATGACGCTGGGGTTTTCTTATTCCCTGAGAGTTTGTTTAGCTTTCAGGAATCAATATATTCCAGCAAATTATTGCACAATTCATCCGTACTACTATTTATTAAGTTTATGAATGATTTGTTCTCAGGTCATCGACAACTTACAGTTGACCTTGGAAATCTGTGTCTGTCCTTGAAACTGGAATACACTCAAGTCAAACACTGATAAAATGTGTAATTAATTTTTACAGTATCAAGGGTCATTTTAACTAATATTTTCACTAATTGTATATTGTACAAGTTGTTGAACTCTTGGTACTGTTCTAGTTTACTGTTTTGTATGGTGGAATCAATTTTGATATATGAACAGCCCTATAATTAAAAAGTTCTTCACAGTTACAGCCAATGGAAACATGCACATAAATATATGTATAAATGTAAAACAACAAACGTATTGAATATTATATATTAAGCATAATAGCAACGTTTTAATGCTCAAGACGATCATTTCTGTCAATTAGACTTCATTGGTTGAGCTCTAATTTTAAATAGATTTTCTAAAGAGAAAGTGGTATCAGACAAGGCCAAATATTAGATCCAAACGTATAGCCAAAACCCGTCTAAGAGTTACCACTGTAAAATGATGGTTATCTTAGCTTTAGAGGAATTAAGAATTTCAAAGCTTTGTTTGCTGAAATTCAGTTCTCTACGAGGAATATAATCAGTCTGTCAATTTCAAATGTTTGAAATAGAGACAGGCCCCAATATGATATCTAAAAGTTAGAAATGGCCTCCAAGTTTTTGTGCACAAATTTGGTAACTACATGACATTTGTCAAATACAATCTACTTCACCAATACAACGCGTCCTATCACTGGATTTTCCAGAGTCTGTGATTGACAATTCTCAAACGCTTGAAATTGACTGATTAAATTTGTCATGTCATTTTCGCCCTTTTGCAATATATATATTGAACCCTCTTACATCGAAACCTCGATTAATTTGAAATGATTTTGGTTCCCCGGCCTCTTTATGTAGTCACTCGGATGATTGGTATGTACTTCCTTCAGATCTATATTATATAAAAATTTCAGATACCAAAGTATAAATCAATAGAATGTCCAGGACATAGATACAAATCCGGTAAAAATGGGCAAACACGGACCTCTGGAAACCAAGAGGTGGGATCAGGTGCCATGGAGGAGTAAGCATCCCCTGTCGACCGGTCCCACCCGCCGTGAGTCCACAGTCAAGTCCAATGAAACACGTGAGGAGTGTATCCTCGTCACAATTGGTACAGACGTCTCAACAACCGCCAACGAAAAGGCAACTCAACATTTCACTTAGTGAAACAGAGTAGTCGCAAACAAGACTATTATACCGACCGTAAAATTTGCGGAACGTTGACATTAAACGCAGTTTTCGATATCCCTGTGTCAATAATTTGTCAGTGAGTAGTTCACCTCTGTATATGAAATTTTCAATAAAATTTGCCCTCTCATCCATGAATATGACTAAAATTAGCCAAGGTCGAATATTCCAAGGCATACATAATTGTTATCACTAATGGTTTACACCATTTTCCATCAAAAAGCTTATAACAAATCAAACATGGGTTAATATGATTTTATACAGCCTCTTCCTACGGTATTTCGATATTTACATTTTATGTTATAACGCCATCTAGTATTAGTTTTTGTTAGAAACTTTGAAACGTAACCCGGTGCTCATAGCCACCTGTCAAAATCATCGCTAATTTGTAATGTCTGTCCAATATTTAACTTTATATAAATTTCCTCCATTTGATATAAGTTTCCTATCATCTATTATGTAAAGTCCTTCCATACATCTTTCAACTGAAATGCTTTTCAATTGCAACGAATGTCTAAGCATTGTCTGCTTCTTGTCAAAACGAGACAGAATGGAATGCCGTCGAAGGACACAGTAAAGAGATTTACAAATACCGCGATTTACCTTTAAAAAAATTATTAACATTAAACACAGACGGGAAATTAGCAGCTAAGCAATACGACAAACGCGACGATTTCAGCTTTCCCATCGTAAATTTTCCACATTTAAGTAATAATATCCCTCAGTCACCCGCATATGGAGTTTATATTTCACAAATGATCCGATATGCCAGGGCGTGTACAACATATGAAGATTTCATATACAGAGGTTAACTACTCACTGAAAAATTATTGACACAGGGATATCGAAAACCGCGTTTAATGTCAACGTTCCGCAAATTTTACGGTAGGTATAATAGACTTGTTTGTGATTACTCTGTTTTACTCACTGTGGACTCACGGCGGTTGTGACCGGTCGACAGGGGATACTTACTCCTCCATGGCACCTGATCCCACCTCTTGGTTTCCAGAGACCCGTGTTTGTCCATTTTTACCGGATTTGTATCTATGTCATGGACATTCTATTGATTTATACTTTGGTATCAGAGATTTTTATATTTGTATTGAAATTGTCATGTAAGTTAGAGGAAAGATTTGTTGTGAAAATGCAAAAAATTCTTAATTCGGGTAGGATTTTTCTTTAATATTTTGAAGGAGAAACGTTAAGTACAGCGGTACCATAAAACCCCATGCTACTACTAAGAGTCACATTCTAAAATCGAAAAAAGAGTAATCATATGTCTACATTATCTTCACAGAGAGAACTAAAATAGAGAAGACGCACTAAAGCCCATACGAATTTTTATCATTCAATGACCGGTCACATGGACAGAAGCTATACCGGTATAATTTATAATTTCAGTTTTACTAAGTTTTTGGAACAAAAATGTTACAAAAAGTGTCTTGTATCTTTGTTTTTTGTGTAAATGTTGTTTTACCACTGACATTTTTCACTTGTATTGAGTTGTCAGCAGCTTTAAAGGTGACGTGCAGTAAATTTTGACGACCTGTTTTATACACTGACGCTGACATGACGTAAGTGTTCTTTAACATTCCACACCTTCCGTAACGAGACTTCGGTTTTAAGTCTCATCGAATATCTCGTGACTTTCACTTTGCATGCAGAAGGATTGGTGGATTCTTTTTTATAAAATTTGGCATGACCCGGTCTGGAATATATATGAGGGATTGGCGGATTCTTTTTTATAATATTTGGCATGACCCGGTCTGGAATATATATATATATATATATATATATATATATATATATATATATATATATATATATATATATATATATATATATAATATATATATATATATCCTGTTCCAATTAATTGCATACATATTGGTTCAATATTCATTTTTGTTGCATGCCAACTCAAAACAAAACCAATTCCATATATCTTATATGTTAAATATTTCGTTTAATTCCATAGGTTAGACCAATAATTAGTGTAAATTGCATAGAATATTCCTCAAAATGGGCAAAATAGACTAATTACGATCAAAGGAAATACTATTTTAATAGAATATAAAAAAATCTCAGATACCAAAGTATTAATCAATAGAATGTCCAGGACATAGATACAAATCCGGTAAAAATGGACAAACACGAACCTCTGGAAACCAAGAGGTGGGATCAGGTGCCATGGAGGAGTAAGCATCCCATGTCGACCGGTCACACCCGCCGTGAGTCCACAGTTAAGTCCAATGAAATACGTGAGGAGTGTATCCTCGTCACAATTGGTACAGACGTCTCAACAACCGCCAACGAAAAGGCAACTCAACATTTCACGTAGTGAAACAGAGTTATCGCAAACAAGCCTATTA
>BROG01000872.1:230000-249981 GCA_030159075.1 Atrina japonica
GATAGATGGATAAGTTATATATAGATGAGTTATATTCACCTTATTATTTTTCTTTCCGCGACCATTTCTGAAATTCCTGACATACAACATAATGCCGATACCAAGGATGGTTACAATAAAGACGGACGCTATGATAGCTAGAATTACAGTTGGTGATAGCTGACACTCATCTGAATAATCCCCACAATTGTTAGATCCGTCACATTGAAGTCGTGCAGCTATACAGCGGTTGTTACGGCACTTAAACTCGTCATCAGTACACGGAACTGTAATAGTAATAATAAAATAAAAATGATGACGATGATAGCATTATATAGGTCACAAGACCATGTAAACGGCATGGTTATACAGTTTGCTCATGTTGAATATAAAAGTTCTACTTCTGATATTTCCAACAATAAAGTAAAGGTTAATGTTTATGTCCACGACGACGCCACTACCGTCAATGCCGGGATACGGCAATCGCTCTCCGGATATTATGTCCCCGCGAGCTAATTATTTTGCAATGTAAAATGATCGGAGAGTTTTGTGAAATTATCTGATCCAACAGAATTTACTTATCGGCAAATATCCGACACGGACCCTTTTGACAAACTTTTCCAACACGACGTCACAATTAAATGACTCAAACATTTGTGAAGTCAAACATTTGATCAAGTCACAATCGACTGACGTCAGACGTTTGGAATTAGGTCAGTTAAAACATCTATAATAAAACATTATCGAAAATGCTGGAGAGTATGCATACCTTCTCGGAATACCGTCAATAAAATGTCGAAGCCATCTTCATTAGCCCAGGAGTCACTTCTAAATTGTAACGTTATATATCGCCCTGTTGTCACATAGGAACCTGGTGGTTTACTGTAACCGCATATCTTTTTCGCAAGTCCTGAAATCAAAGTAATTCTTTATTACACTAATTATTACTGTATAAGTCGAACATTTCGCTGCCATTTAATATTGCCATTTTCACCTATAAATAAGGGGGCGAATTTAAAACGAAGGCGACATTTTCAAGCTGGATAAAGGAATCATGGGCATTCAGGCCATCCATGAGTCTACGTTGATTTATGAAGAATTGATTTAGCAACCCCTCAAAAACAATGGACTCTCTTGTAAATCAATGACTTAGACCAGCCTAAATATATTTCTAGGTAAATATGGATTAAAGACGGGATGGGTATGCAGTATACGCAGTCTCATTCATTCTCGGTCGCCCCGTCTCTCTCTCTCTCTCTCCTTCTCTCTCTCCCTCTCTCTATATTTCTCTCCTTCTCTCTCTCTCTCTCTCTCTCTCTCTCTCTCTCTCTCTCTCTCTCTCTCTCTCTCTCTCTCTCTCTCTCTCTCTCTCTCTCTCTCTCTCTCTCCACACACAAAATATAATCAAACCTAGAACAGTCTAAATGTAGTATCATGTAATTTTTACTTGAAACGGGGAATATTCTTAAATTACATAGGAACACAAATAATGCAACTATGAATGGAAATTATGTTTCCATCACTTGTATTCTAATATTGGTACTGCGTGTTCAGACCACCGTAATTATGTCTTGTTGAGATATCATTGGAATGGCACCAGGTTCTCTGTTAGGAAAGATGAAGCGTGGCGGCCACAAAGTATAGACTATGAGGACCAAACTGAAGACTTTAAACTATAACAGTGTAGTACACGTTTACCAAATGACAGACGCATATCAAGGTTCTGTCACAAACCATAACATCTTGTTTCCCCAAAACAGGTGTGTTTAAGTCTATCAAGTCAAAGTGGTACATACAGGTTCTGTCAGAAACCAATACAATACTATCAATTTTTCGGAAAACAGTGGTATACTGGAAAAAACATTTTGCCTTGCTCTTATTCAATGCATTACTTTAATTATTATAATATCGACTAGCCTGTTATGATTTAATTTAGTTGCTGTTGTTGTATTGTTGTTTAACGTCACACTCAAGAATCTTTCACTCGTATGGAGACGTCCCCAAATGCCGAAGAAAGGCTTCAAATTTTGGCCTATCGTCGACTCTTATGGCCATTGAGCAGAAAGGATTCTTTAACGTTTCAACACTTACTGTAATACGGGACCTTCTTATTATTATGTAAATTTAGGTTCGAATATGCTCAAATGAATAATAAACACCGAATATTGAAATACAAAATTCTCATTCGAATAAAATAATAGACAAAAATATTCGACAACTTTATTTGTGGTACTTGTTTCAGCTATAGTTTGATTTTAACCTATATGGTAATGTCGACAGCTCTAGGTAAGTGCCTATACCTAACGTCAATGTTATTTCTTAGCCATGTGTTCTGTGACACGATGCCTCAGATTTTAAAGTCTCATCCGAAAGACCGCTTCTTTCACTTCTGATGAATAGCGTTAGATGATGGGACAACCACAAACGTCTTATATATGACTCGGTACCGCCATGGGAACCGGAACTTTCCGCTTGCCAAACTACCGCAAACGGTTGTTTTGAAATAAACAATACAAGGTCCACTGCCTTAAACCACAGGAAGTCGAAAAGTAGCAATAAACATCGCTTGCGTTCTTCCGTATTCTACTTATTAATTATATAAGTATACATGTACTTACATAGAACACAGAACAGAAAGGTGTGTCTGTGTGTTCTTCAGTTTTCTATACATAAGTAAACGGACACTTATATATAGAATACGGAGGAATGAAAGTGTTATGTTTATTGTTATATGTCGACGGCTTGTGCACCGGTCAATATTTCTTAGTTTTCTTTACCCATCCTCGTCTTTTGTTGCTTACCTTTCACTGTAGGAGAAGAGGTTGTGTTTCCATCCAAAACTTTCAAATAATCGTCGTCACACATCGGTTCATACTCAATGTCAACTTTTTTGAAAACAACAATAAATCTATAACTCGATTCCGTTTTCAATCGGACAATGCAGTTCGAATCTTGTTGGTATTTAATTCTTTTTGTCTGTACCAGTTCAGCAGAATGTTCTCTATAGGAATCTAGTTTGACCATCTCTCCACAGAGTTCTTCCATAACATCTAAAAAGAAGTACTTCACTCTAAATCAGTTCTCCCGAAAATCTATAATTTGAGCCGTTTGAATACAATTATATGATACAATACTAAACATTTATATAGCGCTATAAGCAATATAGAATCTCTAAATCGCTTCAAAGACATGTTAATTATAAATAGTTGAAATGTATATTTTGAAACCAAAAATAATTGATAGTTCTCTAATCTTTGAATATTTAAACAAGTTCCTGCTGTAGGTAACTTAAAGGTAAAAATTCGTAATATTACACATTAAAAGCTATTTTAAAAAGATGTCTTTTAAAGTTCATTTTAAAACTTTCTAGTGACTTAGCACAATCTAGAATGTCCCACTCATGAAATCATCTTAAAATGTCTTTAGCAAGAATTAAGTGATAGGGTGCAGAAAAATTAAACTAAATTTGTAATGCTAAATTTCAAGGAAACCAAATCGCATCTGTTACCCAGAAGCTTGACTGCAATCATCATCATCATCATCATCATCTCACGCCTTTCAATTCAAGGTCATTGGGTAATTAAGATTACAATATTTTATTTGTATCTTTGTGCATTAACATAAAAACAATGGATGCTTCTTTATATCAATATACATCAATTATGACTATCTCAGTCAACAAGGAATGCTTAATCATCCATGGCACCTGATCTACCCTCTGGATTTCCAGACGTCAGTGTTTGTCTAATAGTCACCAGATTCGTATATGTATCCTTGATATCCTGAAGATCTATACTTTGGTATCCGAGATTTTTATATTTAAGTACAAAATACTTTATCATTTATATTGTGTCCATGTAAAAGTCAGTACTAGATCCCTGATGTATACAGTTCTATAGTTTGAGTACATATATTTTGTTATTTAGCACCGCATTGAGTAATTAGCTCTTAGTTGAGTCTTTGGTTTTAACAATTATATACCCAATATTATATCCCATTATTTTAATAGCAAAGTAATTTTATCGAGCATCTTTTCATCCTGTATTTTCCTCAAATTTGGAGTTGCGAATTAGATATTATAAACCTGTTCAGTTCAAATGTATGAAATACCGCTATTGTTTAAGAAATGCATCTTCACAGCTGACTCTTTTTAAAGATATTTAAAACACAACAAAACATCAAATGGCTGACTCAGATTTGCTGACTGACAGTTCCGTAAATTCTGTGCTTGCTGTTCCGTAAATCGAAATGCAGACATAGAATTGTTGTGGGGCAGCTCTGTAAATGGAATTGCAGGTACAGAATTCTGTGCTTGCTGTTATGTCAATGGAATTGCAGGTACAGAATTCTGTGCTTGCTGTTATGTCAATGGAATTGCAGATACAGAATTCTGTGCTTGCTGTTATGTCAATGGAATTGCAGGTACAGAATTCTGTGCTTGCTGTTATGTCATTTGAATTGCAGGTACAGGATTCTGTGCTTGCTGTTATGTCATTTGAATTGCAGGTACAGGATTCTGTGCTTGCTGTTATGTAAATTGAATTGCAGGTACAGGATTCTGTGCTTGCTGTTATGTAAATTGATTGTAAATTGAATTGCAGGTACAGGATTCTGTGCTTGCTGTTATGTAAATTGAATTGCAGGTACAGGATTCTATGCTTGCTGTTATGTAAATTGAACTGCAGGTACAGGATTCTGTGCTTGCTGTTATGTAAATTGAATTGCAGGTACAGGATTCTGTGCTTGCTGTTATGTAAATTGAACTGCAGGTACAGGATTCTGTGCTTGCTGTTATGTAGATTGAACTGCAGGTACAGGATTCTGTGCTTGCTGTTATGTAAATTGAAATGCAGGTACAGGATTCTGTGCTTGCAGTTATGTAAATTGAAATGCAGGTACAGGATTCTGTGCTTGCTGTTATGTAAATTGAAATGCAGGTACAGAATTCTGTGCTTGCAGTTCTGCAAACATGCGGTCTTTCAATTCTGTTGATCGATTTGCAGGCTTAATTGTGGTCTAATAGTTCTGTTTATTGACTTGCAGACTGAGACTGTGGGATAGCTTTCTGGTAGCGATTGATATTTTTCAGCAATTCGTCTATCCATATATACAATATGACACACTGACAATGTATTGTAGACTCTTGTTGCATGCAATGGCAATGATACAAAATTACTGATGAATTACAGTAAAAATATTTTTTAACCGAAATTAGTTCTGTTTTCAAAAAGACCCAACACAAATGTCCAATACGATCATCTGCCAGTAAGACTTCATCAGTTGTGCCCAAACTTAAAATAGTTGCAGAGTTCCAGCAGAGAAAAGGGTACGATACAAGGCCATATACTAAGCCTAAATGTATTTACAAATCTGTCTAACAGTAATCACTGTCAAAAGTTAACTATTTTAGTTTTTGTAGCATTTAAAAAGTTGGCGTCCGTATGCTAGTATTTGGTCACATGTCTAGTAGAAATGTATTACGCAGTGTAGCTTCATTTTAGCATCACTTATCGGAACGAAAAGTGTCATTCTGAAAATTTTAATTTAGCGGAGGAAACAAAATACATAACTCACAACATTTTTTGTATTTATATCTACCCGGTTATAACAAATTTAAAACATGACAACATTTTTTGTCTATACATTCAGAGCCGGCCTGGCTCAGTCGGTAGCGCGCTCGACTCTTGATCGTGAGGTCGTGAGTTCGAGTCCAGCCGGCGGCAGGTTGGTTTCCTGTCCTTCGGACTGAGACAGTAAAAACCGACGTCCCGTGTCACAGTAGGTGTCGGCACGTTAAAGAACCCTCACTGCTCTATGGCCATAAGTGCCGAGCATGGACTGAAATTTGAAGCCCTTCACCGGCATTTGGTGACGTATCCAAATGAGTGAAAGATTCTTGAATTATATCCACCCGGTTATAACAAATTTACAACACGACAACATGTTTTGGTATTTACATCCACCCAGTAATAAAAAATTTCCATAGCATTTTTTTGGTATTTACATCCACTCGGTTATAACAAATTTACAACATGACAACATGTTTTGTATTTACATCCACCCGGTAATAAAAATTTTCCATAGCATGTTTTTTTTGGTATTTACATCCACTCGGTTATAACAAATTTACAACATGACAACATGTTTTGTATTTACATCTACCCGATTATAACAAATTTAAAACATGGCAACATTTTTACATCAACCCGGTAATTCAAATATTACAACATAACAATATTTTTGGTGCTTACATTCACACGAATATTAAAAATTTACAATATGATTTTTTTGTATGTTTACACCCATACAGTTATTCAAAAGTTACAATATGAAAACAATTTTATATATACATCTACCCGGTAATTCAAAATATACATTATGACAACATTTTTTATGTTTACACCCACCGGGTAATTCAAATTTTACAACAATAAAATGACAAAACGATAACTTTGAAATATATATATTGTACTTACAATTCCGACTTTCTACGAAAGAAATCAATTCCACAGCCGTAAATAAAACAGTCAGCTTTATTGTTAATTTCATTTTCTGTAGCACTTTTGTCAAATCCTTTTATAACTGATGGTGTATATAAATTTCAACTCATTTTCGTTTAGCAACTTTCTACATCATCTAATGTTTTGAAAAGGAGAACTGACATTTTAAAAATAAATCACATCACAAATTCATATAATTCAGTTTATCCACCTCCGCACAGGTGACATATCTGTACTTAAATATATACATATGTAATATATGATTTTAAAAATCTTTTCGTCTCTCCGTCTCTTGGTACGTCAACACCTAACACCTGTAATACACAGAAAATTTCGACTTAGGATGGTAAACAAAACAATCACAAACGTTTGTTGTAGGAATCGGGAGGAAATTCCTTCTCTATACAAATTTCAAATAGAAAATTTAATGCAATTCCATCGAGTCAGAAAAAAATATATTCACATATCGCTAAATCGCTGATAATAGTTAAATAATCAACAAGATGTCACTTCTTCTTAATGCGATTAAAGCTATCCATTGTTACCTACTTCCGAGGTTTGCAGAGCGTGATGTGTTTTTCTCAGAGATGAAACTGTTTATATTATCTCCCACTACTAGGAACGTATGCTAGTCGTAGTAATAATAAAAAGATAAATTCCGACAACCGGTCAACCTGGGTGATTTATTGCCCGTTCCGAAATGTTTAGTATGCATTACATTTTAGTTGAAACTTGTTGACCCTTGGCAAAAAGAATAATCATGTGCGAAAGGACCATCTAATTAAGTACGACAGCCTCCAACAATCCTGACGAGATATTTTGACAAAAACATCATTTATACTGCTTGTCGGATAACGTACTCATTCTATGCACCGAGCTTTGCTTAAAGTGTCAACGATGTATACAAAACACAAACAAATTGTCAGTTTCATTTCTATATCATACAAACTTAGTGTGATTTTAACATAGATTTACATACTCACCAACACAGATTGACACAAAAGCCTTCCCTTTCAGGCCTTCCAATTTTTTTGACATTTGTGCATGCGTAGCTGTATATGTACTATTACATAGATCTACTAGCAGATGCAGTTTTCTGAATTTTTGTTTTTACTTATTGATTTTGTTTCTTGATATGCATTTATAGATAGGATTATGAACATGCTGTCATAGGCTGTAACTGTGTAATGATAATTGATAGGGCCTTTATTTCTTATGTCAGATATTGATTCTTGTACGTTAAGACGTATAAATAAGTACCAAATAGTTTGAATTTGTGACCTTGAGATTTTTAAAGTTCGAAAAATCCTGTATAAAATGAAGTATTTAGGGATACAACTGATTTAAGATTTAAGAGTTGTAAGATTTACAGAATCAAGCACACACGCTTCATACTTAGAAATTTTACTTAATATAAACACAGACGGGAAATTAGCAACTAAGCTTTAGGACAAACGCGACGATCTCGGCTTTCCCATCGTAAATTTTCCACATTTGAGTAGTAATATCCCTCAGTCACCCGCATATGGAGTTTATATTTCACAAATGATCCGATATGCCTGGGCGTGTACAGCATATGAAGATTTTATATACAGAGGTAAACTACTCACTGGTAAATTATTGACACAGGGATATCGAAAACCGCGTTTAATGTCAGCATTCCGCAAATTTTACGGTCGGTATAATAGACTTGTTTCCGATTACTCTGTTTCACTAAGTGAAATGTTGAGTTGCCTTTTCGTTAGCGGTTGTTGAGACGTCTGTACCAATTGTGACGAGGATACACTCCTCACGTATTTCATTGGACTTGACTGTGGACTCACGGCGAGTGTGACCGATCGACTGGGGATGCTTACTCCTCCATGACACCTGATCCCACCTCTTGTTTTCCAGAGGTCCGTGTTTGTTCTTTTTTACCGGATTTGTATCTATGTCCTGGACATTCTATTGATTTATACTTTGGTATCTGAGAATTTTATATTACAACCAACTGTGTGAGATTTTCTTAAAATTACCTCAAATTTTAAAGAAAAAAACAATGGAGGAGGGACTTCCGTGTCTGAGTAGCTAGAGCATCACACTTTGAACCATGAAGTCTCACATTTCTGGTCAGCACAGGTTCGAGTCCCGCAGGAACCAAACCTGATTTTTGTGAGAAAGATTACCTGTTTACTTCCGGAATGCTGATGTTTTCTACCCGGGAACATTGCAACCGGGTTCTCTCTCTCCCACCCATAAAAACCGCCACCAATATAACTGAAAATGGTTGTGTGGCGTAAAACACTTCAAAATCAAAATCAAACCAATGGAAAATACTGCCTCTAGTTCTAGAAAACTAACCATATCTTCAATGAATAAAGAAAAATCACGGCATCATGTTTAATCGTTTCACCGCAAAATATGTAAATAGTATGATCTTGTCTATTGTCTTGGACTAGTCTAATGTGGTCTGTAGGGGGGGAGGGTTAACACATTTTGGTAGTTTTAGTAGTCCTTTGATTTGCAAAAGGATGGAAAGACAGTGACGGTGACATGATCGAACAATTTGCAGGTGAAAATATGAAAGGGGGAGTGTCTTACCAATGTGGAAGGAAAAGTGGTAAGAAATTTGATAGGATATGCTATTTAAACTGCCGATGGACAATATATCATTGAAACAAAATTGAAAATTTCGGGGACTTTATTTGGAGAAAAAAATGAACAATGAAGAATTAATACACAGCAGTCAGTTTGTTAACAACATTAGAATTTCCGTTATTTTCCAAAATCTTTTACTGTTTATGGATGCGTAAGGCCTAACAAAGGTTTCGGTTGTAAGCTTTGTGTTCCTGTTCAGGGCATTAACGGTGGTTTAAATGGAGAAGTGAAGGAAGTCCAAAGTGACAGCTGAAATGCATGAGGATAGGGCCTAGAGGTATGAAAGTATATGCTGAAAATGGCTGTCAACATAAAGGAACTGACAGTTTTATTGGGATGTTGAATGGTGCTCCAAGTAACTTTTTGTGTTTTGTTTCTTTGTGTAAACTGTGACCTGCGCCACACTCTATATTTTTTCAGTGTTCACGATAGCCTAGAGTGGCGACCAGTGGAGTTCAAACGGTCCAACAGCAGTGACAACGACCTCGTGGTGATATTTTATAACATAATTCCAAAGTTATAATGCTCAAGACGATCGTTTCTGTCTATTAGAATTCATCAATTTAGCTCCAAAAACATGTACGGAATTATCATTGTACTAGATCTATAATTACTATAACTAGAGTATATATCGAATAGCACACAAACATCCACTAACACACATACAACTCCATTTATTTTGTCCGTGTCGATTCATTTTAGTGCTTTATATATTCTTTTTCTAACTTGTATCTATTGCTTAGACCCGACACCCTAGGATATAAAGTGTTGTTGGTTTTAGTGCTTTATATATATATATATATATATATATATATATATATATATATATATATATATATATATATATATATATATATATATATATATATATATATATATATATATATATATATATTGAAATATTCAAGAATCTATGTATTGGTTTTTGTGCCACTTCATAAGCATGTGACATTTCTCTTATTTTAGGGCCCAAAAATTTAGGTCTTCTACTTTACTCAAAATTAAATTTTTCCCGAATTCCTAGTATCAAAACATACAACTTTTCTCCTTTTTACACAACAATATATATATATATATATATATATATATATATATATATATATATATATATATATATATATATATATATATATATATATTGAAATATTCAAGAATCTATGTATTGGTTTTTGTGCCACTTCATAAGCATGACATTTCTCTAATTTTAGGGTCCAAAAATTAAGGTCTTCAACTTTACTCCAAAATTTTTTTCCCCGAATTCCTAATATCAAACCATACAACTTTTCTACTTTTTACACAACTATTCCACATGAAAAATTAAGAGAGGCTTTTTGAGATCATCAACTTTTTTCACTAAAAGTGGTACCCGAAAATATTCAGTTACCATTCTGATTCTACACATATATAGACAATATATTTGTATTGTTTGGAGACCTTGTCTTTCAGCCAACTGTCGCTTTTCCCATCGGGACCAATTGTGCATATATATAACAGGCGTGATAAGGTTTCCGAGGTCACTTGCATACATGTATGTTGATTGTGTTAGAGAAATGCTGCAGTACAATGAAATGATTAGTTCGTACCTGAAAACCTAAGCTCACGGGTGATTTTGTTTTTAGTAATCTTTTAAATTGTATTTAAATATTATAAACATAATACCAAAGTTATAATGCTCAAGACGATATCGTTTCTGTCAATTAGACGTCATCAGTTGAGCTCCAATTTAAAAGTGAAATAAATGATAAAGTATTTATCAGGCAGTTTCCAAATTTCACTGAAATGATTTGTGAAGTGAAGGCCACAGTTTGGTTTCTAGTTACATGAGTCTATGTTTTGTGTTCTTTTGTTAATCTGTATGATGCTTATTTTGTAATTACATTTGAAAGGCTAGGGAAGCATAATGTTTATAGACGAATATAGGACATTTTTAGTTACTAAAACAACTTCTTTGATGTACTGTTTGCCTTGCATGATACTCCTTTCTCTTTCGGAAATATACATCTATTTTAAATTAGAGCTCAACTTTTTGACATTCTAGTTTATCGAATATAAGTGCGTCATCAGATGGAAATATACGACACAAAAGGATACGATTTTGTGCTATTACAATTTCTAAACAACACAAACACTCACAAACCGTGAACCAAAAATATCATCTTATGTCATAGGTTGCCTAACCATGATCAACAAAACTTAAAAAGACGGCATACGATGCAAGTATGAAATTCAAAACTTAGAAGTATTTTAAAAGGCAATCCTACATACAAAATTTGTCTCCGGACACCTGGTCCTATTCCGTTTGGGAGACAATTTACATATCTAATTTGTGGTGTTCTACTGGACTTGAGTTTTGATTATCAATTGGTACTTCTTCATTTTTACTTAAAATCAGTACGGGATTACATCCCATCCATTACAGAATAACAGCCTACGGAATGACTCAGTGTGCAAACTGTACCGGATCTTAGAACAAAAGTGATACCCTTTGCTGTCACACTGCAATTTAATTCAACTGATATTGCTTTGACAAGTTTTACATATTTTATCAGGACAATATATCTACTGACATTATGCCTGGCGAAAAAGTCAAGAATTGACTTTTGTTGTTATACTGATCATTTCAGATAATATAACAAACGTCGGTTAGGACGTCAAGGGAAGTGGAAATTGATTTGGTATCTGAGATTTTTTGTATTGTTATTTAATAAAAATATTGTAAGATTTTGTTAGGTAAAATTATTTTTGAACTAAGAATATACAGATATGTAGTCGGGAATTATTTATTGATTCGTTATGTGCACGAATTCGTTCAGAGTTCGTTACTTTCAAGTTTATTGTACCTAATTAAATTTAACAATACAACGCAAAAAGGAAACATCCCCGGCGGGATTCGAACCCGCGACCTCTGGATTAGAAGTCCAGCGCGCTATCCGCTGCGCTACGGGGACATGCTACAAGGGTGGTCGTGTATTACAGGTCCTCGCATGGCAGATTCTCTGACTGTATTTATTGCTACCGAAACCATCTCTTAGAGAAATGTGATTATATTACAAATCATGTTTATTACACTTCAAATGGTGTGTACTTGACAGTGGCGTTGGAAGCAAATAAAAAGTGTGGTGGGACAATTGTTATGTAGAAAAAATTAAAAGGTGGATGTTTTAAGCTGGTGACATAAAATTATACCTAATTGTGATGCAATGCTTACATTATGAAAAGCAGACTGAGGATTCAATGTTTTATTCCTCAAGGTACCTGACTTCCAGTGGAGGAAGGTAAACACACGAGGAATTTGCTGGGTAGAAAGGTACAAAATTAAGGTATTCATGAGTAAAAGAATTCCTACTGTTTTTGTATGTGTAACATTTATGTGATACTTGATATGTATGTATATATATCTCATGGCAACAACGACCACCTATAAGACCACGACATGGACACGGAGGCTACCATAACAACGCCTGGAACCAGAACCCAGGAAGCTGGAACCAAGGATGGAACCGCCCTCAGGGACCTGCACCACAGAGAAGAAAACCGTGTAGCGGATGTGGAGGTAAGTCATGTTTTAATAGAACACAATGTCCCGCATATAATACTCAATGCCAAAACTGTAGTTACTGGCATCACTATGACACAGTATGCAGACAAGTTCGCCGACAACAACCATATAAACAGCAACAACAACAACATCCAAATACACAACAATAGGGAATCGCGCCTATCCCCGAAAAGGATAGGCACCTTACACAAGTAGCTTCATCTACTACGTTCACTAAATCTTCCAACAAGCATGACTCACCAACTAATACTTTAAGACATAACAAATCTTCATCACCCTCCCAACACCAACCTTTAACTGGTAAAAATACCTCATCAAAAGTTAGTTTGATCATGCCGGTTGATAAGAACACTGTTAGCGTAGACATTTATGGTCAATCCATAAAAGCTTTGGTTGACACAGGTGCAACAATTTCCTGTGTATCTGCATTTCTTTTACCAAAACTTGGGATAGATATGAAGAATTTGCAGCAGGCCGATGCTATGGATGCTGTTGCTGTCGGTGGTGAACATCACCGAAGTTTAGGTGTCATATCCCTACCACTTACATTTGGATGTCTTATACTCTCTCAGAAATTTCATGTTTTTGATAAGTTTCACCAACCCCTCATTTTAGGCCTTGACTTCCTAGAAAAGAATCACGCCATCTTCAATGCTGTTAACAAAACCCTGTTTCTGAAAGACAATACAAATCAGGTCTTCTTTGTCGATACAAATACAGGTTTAGCTAGAGTCACTCAAGAGGTAATTGTGCAGCCAAGATCAATAAACAATCTAGAAGTTTCTATCAGTCTTCCAGAAGAAGAACAAATCCTTCTTGAACCTCTCCCTGTTCTCCCTGAAATGCATCTTGCAGGAGCAAAATGCATTGTTTCTACTAAGGGAAAGAAGGCGTTCATACAAGTACTGAATCCAACTGACAAGTCTGTAATTATCCCTTCTCAAAAAGCCATAGCTTCTGCTTCCGTTATCTATCCTCAATCAATTTTTTCATTCGACGACAAAAATGCCACCCCATCAATCCAACGATTTTACGATGAAACAATCTCCGGATACTAATGCCTTGAGATGAAACCGACCTAGACGGAGAAAGAAAAGGCTGATATTCTAACAGATTTTCTTATCCATAATCGCGAGATTTTTCGCCAAAGGTGAAAAAGAAAAGTGGAAAAAACAGATCTTCGATATCACCATATCGACTACCGGAAGTCGAACTCCCATACGCCAACGACTTTCCCGACAATCTCCGGATGACTAATGCCGAGATGAAGGCACAAATAGAGGAGACTCTTGATCTCGGCTGATATTCTGGCAGATTCCATTGGATCCAGCCACAGCCCTGTCAGTAATGGTGACACCTAAAGAAGTGTACCAGTGGAAACGAATGCGATTTGGTCTCGACTATGCACCAGAAGTTGAACAATCTGTAACTCACGCAGGTACTACTTGGACTCACCTAGAAAACGTGCCTAGTTTTATTCGACATCCATCGGCGAATCCAAGTCATTCAAGGATCATCTTCGCCTCTAGAGGAAATTTTCCTCCGACTTCTGGCAGATTCCAATGAGTTTGACACCACAAACCAAGCAAGTGTTGCTTTGCTCACACCTACAGGAAGTACCAGTCACAACGATTTCAATTCGATCTCGTCAATGCACCAGCAAGTTTTTCAGATTAATGACGCACTTACCCAGTGGACCAACTGGAAAAGAGGTTAGTTTCGTTGCTCGACATCCTAATTATTACTCCAAGTCGTAAAAGAATTAGGATCATCTTCGCCATTTAGAGGAAATTTTCAACAGACTTAGATACGCGAGTTTGACACTAGAACCAAGCAAGTGTTGCTTTGCTCTCAAACAGGTGAAGTACCTTGGTCACATCATTTCAAAGGATGGAGTCTGCGTAGATCCAGATCAAAACAAAAGTTTCATCCTTTCGCAGATGCATCAACTTCCCAGAAAGAGGTCTTAGGCCATCGACAATAAGCATGAAAGAGTGATTGCATATGGCGGACGGTCATTAAACAAATGTGAGAGGAAGTACAACATCACAGAAAGGGAATGCCTAGCCATGATAGAAGGCATCAAAGCCTTCCACGTATATCTCGCCGGTAGACCATTTACAGTCTACACAGACCATGTAGCACTCAAGTGGCTAAAGAACATTAAACAGTCCACCGTCTTGCAAGATGGTCAGTTCTGCTTCAAGGCTACGACTTCGAAATCCAACACAAAGCGGGAAAACGAAACGAGGTAGCAGATGCACTTTCCAGAAGAAGCTATCCAGAAAGTACTGAGCCAACAGCAGATCCAGCAGACAACATACCCAGCCCAAACGTAGCATCAGTCTCATCAAGCACCATTCAACAACAGCAACCACCCACCCAGCCAAAACATAGCCACCTTCTGCAGTCAATCAGTGAGCCAAGTCGAGGAGAAGATTCCTTACATATACCATTAGACTCACTGTGCACCCTTGAAACTCCAGAATCCATCACAAGACTCCAGAGCGAATGTCCAGATTTCTCGTCACTTTATCAATATTTTACAGATGGTGACTTACCACAAGACAAACAGAAAAGGGACAGACTTTTATCAGAAGCGAATCAGTACATCTTTCTTGACGGAGTGTTGTACCACTACTACCAACCTAGGTCACATAAGAAACATCACCCAGAACCATTCCTACGTCAATTAGCAGTACCGCGAGTGCTTAGGGAAGATATACTTCGTTCCTATCACGACAGTGTCGCTGGAGGAGCTCACCTAGGCTTCGATCGCACTTATCGGGCTATTCAGATGAAATACTTCTGGCCAAAAATGTACCAAGATGTTGCAGATTATGTCCGATCCTGTGTATCTTGTCAAGCTGTAAAGAGACCCGTGCACCAAAAGCACGCACCTCTAACGAGCATGCCTGTAGTGCAAACATTCTCTAGACTGCACATGGATATTCTTGGACCACTAACAACATCTACCGAGGGATATAAATACATCCTCCTCGTCGTAGATTCTTTCAGCAAGTGGCCAGAAGTTTTTCCATTGAAAACGCAAGAAGCCAAAGAAATTGCAAGAGTCCTATACTCCGAGATCTTCGCAAGATACGGAGCTCCTGATGCAATTGTCAGCGACCGTGGACAAAACTTCATGAGCAAACTAGTCACTGCAGTCTGTGAAATTTTCCAGGTAACAAGAAATTTCACCAGTTCATACCATCCACAAACAAATGCAACATGCGAACGTATGAACAGCACAATTGCACAATGTCTACGTGTATATGTAGATAAAGAACAGAAAAACTGGCCGGAAATTCTACCAGGTATTATGATGGCTCTGAGGATGAGTCCTTCCACTCAAGCATCAAACATGTCCACTTACCGACTAGTCTTCGGCAAGGAAATGAGTCTACCATTTGACACTACGCTCATTCCTAAAGAAAACCTCTCGTCTGAAGCCAAAACACATATAGCTGATCTGAAACATCGCCTTGAAACTGCTAGAGAACTTGCAACAGAGAACATCCAGAAAGCGCGAGAGCACCAAAAACAACAATATGACAAGAAATCAGAGGAACCAAACTTCAAAGTAGGTGACCTCGTACTACTTCATTCCACCCGAGTACCAAAAGGACTGTCACCCAAGTTACATTCTCCTTGGGACGGACCCTTCTATATTTCAGCTACAGGATCAAATAACACATTCACACTGCGTCGATGTTCAACACACAAACAATTAAAATCTCCTATACACGCCAATAGGATAAAACATTACTACAACCCAGACTTTAGAAAAAGTCTCAACCCTCCTCCTCCTACTCTTCCGATTGATGATTCACACCTTCCCTCAAACAACGAGGACAACGATGGCAGACAATTTGCCAACAAACAATTCACAAATGGAAACGAGTCTCAGGTTAATACACCTGACTCTCCAGGACAATCACAAGAACAGCAACAGTCAACTCCAAATGGAGTTGATACATGTTTTCCAAATAAACAAACTCAAGATCGAAATGATAATTCACAACCAGACGCAAACAATGCTATCCGATCGTCACTGCAGGAGCCAAACGAAACATCCCAGGACCAAGCACAGCCTCATTACTACATTGATAAGCTGCTGCATTTCAAGTACAACAAAAAGAAAAGACTATTCCGAGTAAAATGGCATGGCTACAGTGAAAGAACCTGGGAGCCAGAAGAAAATCTTCCACCTCACCTAGTTCGTGAATTTCACCAGAAGAAAACACAAAAGGGTACTAAGCGTAAGGTCAAGCCAAGGTTGACGTGTTTCAAGTAAACATTTCAAAATGACGGAAGTGGTTCATCCCAAATGTATCTTGTCTTCCCTCAATCCCTTCTTTATGTTGTCACTGTACGTTAGAAGTTTAACAAATGTTAATTGTTTATTGTTAAATAAGTGCTTCTCAGGAAAGGCCATCCTGACATTGACGTCTTTGACATACCACCCTTCTCTACCTTTGATTTCCTTTCTCTCTTCCATCAGGTATATTTGGATTACTTGACGTCACTTCTATCGTCATTCTCTTGGTTATGTGCTGCAAACCCGCCTTGTGTAGTAACCATCCAGAAACAATTCAAAGAATTAACTACGGAATACTCTTCGAACAAGCAGGAAAGCTCTACGTAGGTCAAGATTACTGGATACACACTTTCCAGATACCCTTACCTAGAAAAATACACCTTTCAACACGACTTTTCTGTGATGCGTCCCAGTGTAAAACAGCAAGTCATATCCTAAAGTCATTGAACAGTCTTCGTGAAGAGTGCATGTCTCGCGTAAATGCTACGGTACATCAGATACAGCAGTTAATTCCAAGTTCAAATCTACCTAGGAAAAAATCATTTTTCGGAACATCACGTGTTAAACGAGGATTATTTGACTTCATTGGAGAAATTTCAAAATCATTATTTGGAACCGCGACATCCAGTGACATTTCCACTCTGCAGAGACATATGCAAGTTCTGAACAGAAACAACGGAATATTGACAAAAGTAATGACAATGCAAGAAAAACATTTGTCATCATTCATATCCACCGTAAACGAACGCTTTGATAATGTAATGGAAGCAGTGCAACAAAACCACCGTGATGCAGTAGTGTTTGCAAATCAAGCAAAACATTCACTTGATGCCATTGAACACGAACTTGTTCTCTTAACACTTGATTCTCAAGCAGGTAAATGCTTCTGCTAGACTAAATACGGAATTAGAACTTTAGGTATCTCAAGCAGGAAAACTGCTTTTTACTCACACCTCATGCTTAAGTCTTCACTACAAATACGGAAAAGTTTGCAGAACATGTCATCCATTAGGATCCCTTGTATTACCATTTGCAAATTTCCTGTATACCAGAATTCACTCTACCTTATATTTGACTCTCAAAATCCCTATTTCTCCTTTTTCTGAGCCACTTTCATTGTACAAAATCACATTGTGTGCTTGTTCCAATTACCACACTTCCACTTTGCCCTGACAACTGGGACATCGAAACACCACAAGATGTATCAAGCATTATGATCAGTTACTCACGCTTTCTTCACATTCGGACATCCAATGCACAAACTACAAACAATCTATATCGGTTCCACTGAAAAATTTCGCTGTTGAAAGCAAAACAGATAAATGATGTCATCCCTATATAGGATCTATCTCTTCACGTATTTTAAGCTTAATTCAATGTGATTTCTACAAAACATTTACCATCGTTTATACCAGTGGAATTCACTTCTATTATATATAAAATTTTGAACCAGTTATTGTCATCTTTGAGGACAAAGATTTTTTTCAAAGGATTATGACCGCACTTATCTTCTCCTTGAAATTTCTGAAAAATACTTTATATTTAGACTAAAACTATATATTTTCTAAACAAAAACTTTGTTTTATTCAGTGTCAAACAAAATTTATCTTTACATTGTGTCAATATAAGGTATCTTGTATCTATTATATTTTGGTGAGCCTTTAATTGTTTTCACTCTTTCACAAATGGAACATCCACCTCAAATTGTCATAATTAACGTCAATGAGCAAGAGTCACTCTGAGCGACACGCAAATTACTTAATGTCAATTAGACAATTAAGTTTAATCCACACCAAGATGTTTCGCGTCCGGTCGTACTTTCACTTCAACGCACATTAAACGTTAAAGTATCTTTTTCTGGTATTTTCAGATCAATCCTGCAAACAAACAAACAAACAAACAAACAATTAGCACTGTGATACTATACACAGGAAGTATTGTTGTAGTTATTCTGTGGTGTAATTTTCCAGTTTTAGTGATGCTGTGGGGACGAACATCGCTTTGCGTCTCCGATCTAAAAAGTGGATAGATAACACCAATTATAACCACGGTAAATTTGTGGTTGTTAAAAGAAAATGAGAAAACATAAAGATATTTTAATTTCTAACTGATGGTAGGCGGACAAAATTCCTAAATCACACCCGTGCTTCCATACAAAGGAATTTAACTCACTAAAATACCCACTATATAGTACTGTGAATATCGCGTGTAATTTGTTCTTTAATCTCTTGGAATTAAACAAAGTATTCAACCTGTCCAATATTAACCTGTACAGGTGACACTTGGTCGCTCTCTATTGAAGATATTAAATGTGTTGTTTCATATTTACTCACAATAGATGCTAATGAATTTCTCACTTTGAAATGTACACTTATTTGAAATTACTTTTAGATAAAAAGTCCAAATATCACAAATTATCATTTTCAGTCTAAAATGTCAATTTAGCACGGTGATAGAGCAATAAGTATAATATTGTATCCAATGCACAGTTTGGTTTTCGGAAAGGTTTTGGAACAGTCGATGCTATTTTTGCACTTTATTGTATAATTAATAACTATCTATGTAGAGGTGAACGTCTCTATTGCTGCTTTGTTGATTACAGTAAAGCCTTCCATTCTATAAATAGATCATATTTATAGCACAAACTGTTTAAACAACATGTGACCGGTAAAATCCTTAGAATGATACAATCTTTATATACAGTAATGTTAAGAGTTGTGTAAAAAAAGGTTTTGATATTTCTAATTTCTTTGAAAATAAGGTCGGTTTGTTTCAAGGTGAGACACTCTCACAAATTCTGTTTTCTATGTTTTTAAATGATTTAGAGTCAGAATTACTAAATAATTGTACTGCGGTTGAATTTCGTAATCTCTCTTTATTTTTGATAACTTACGCAGATGATACGGTGTTGTTCTCGGAGTCAACAGAGGTTCTTCAGTCTATCTTAAATGAGCTGAGTATTTATTGTGATAAATGGAGACTGGC
>BROG01000873.1:0-10000 GCA_030159075.1 Atrina japonica
GGATGCGAAGCTAGGTGTATAGCTGTATGAAATGCAAGGCGTTTGAAATTAGCATCAACGTATAAGTTAAAAGCTTGTTGTTTGGCATAACACTGGAGTTAAAATGACAAATTTTATACATAATCTGTTCACTAACCATAAAAATACGAAGATCTGCATTAAGATATATTCTAGTAACGTTCTAGTTGTACATACAATTAATCTTGATTGATCGTCATGTTATAAACAAAAGGAAACGTTATTGTTCCGGAACATTTACATATGTACATATTCTATTGTTTACTGAATATTGTTATCAATATTTGTTTTCTTCTGTATGAAATTATTCAGATTAAATAGTATAAATGTATCGATTTAATTGTATATATAAAATATAGTCAGCATATTTAAATTCCGTTTTCAATATAACTAATACATTATTTAAACATTTGACACAATAGGTTGTATTATCATCAGGCCTGCAGAGTTATTGGCTACCTAAAATGAATAGAATAATCGATATATCAAAATGTAATGAAAAGCAAATAAACACCAGGTACCTTATATTTATGTTTTGTTTTGCCATTTTAAGCATACATTTTTAATTTAGATTTACAATTTAATATGAGTAAGTCTGCCCTTCTCATGTTATCGTTTCATGGTTCCGCATACAAGATTAAAATGTTTAGATTTTGGTAATCTTGCTTCTCATTTATTTTTGTATAGCGACAATATGTAATATAAACATATTTAAATAATACATTGCATACTAACACAACAATTCCATAGCAGTTTGGAAGAAAGAGGGGTTTTAATAATTAAATGTTTTGTTTTACTTACCAATACATTGACTTTTCTTTATCATAAACAGATTGTCTCGGATGATAAAATCATTATTACATTCATTTTGTAAAATGCTTGTATTAGTTTAAAGGTAATTTCCACAGGTCTGAGTATATCCACTATTCAGTAACAGTATTGACCGTTTTATTCATGTTTTAAGCGTTTACTTTTATCGTATGATTCTCTTAAGATTCACAAACATGTCACATATTGACCGGAAGTGGTTTTCTGTTTTGTAAATAATGAACAAAAGCGAATTGTACAAGACAGCACACAGAGTAAGAAACATTGGACGTCTTATTTAGCTGAAAATAGATTTTTGTAAAATTGAAATTTAATTTTACTAAAAAAAAATGTACATGTATGAATTATTATATATTTATTTTAAGTTGTACAAAAAACTTTTAAACGACAAAATTCTACATAACAATAGAATTCCACCTTTAGCAGTGCAATGAGCAACAAAATGTCATAAGTATTCATTGGAAATCACATATCGACTCAAACTGTGTTTCATATACACAATGCCAATAATAACTGGCGTAATGTTTGAAATCTTGCTGATTTGGACGTTTTTACAGTACGTAACATAAAAATCTTACAACTTCCTATTCTACAGAAGTTTCAAGGGGTATACAGAAAAAAATATCAATTATGAATTATTGATCAAAACGCTTTTACTTAGTGCGATTAATAGATCCCTGGCTCCCTCGATACATTTTTCCTTTCTGAACTTGCTTAATCCTTTTCTGATATTAGGTACTATGGAACGAATAAGACAGAAATAATTCTTTTTTTGCGTCCTTTCTTAGGAGATATAAGTGGTATGACAATGATAAAAATGTAAAATCATACTCCTCCATGTCACCTCATTCCACTTCTAGATTACCAGAGGTCCGTGTTAATCCAAATTTTACCAGATTTGCATATTGTACCGTGGACATGGTGGTTATTAATATTTTGGTATCCACGATTTTATAAATCAACATATACAGCTATAACCGATTATTTACATGTTTCATATATTCGTATATATATTACAGATTATTTAACAATTAACATTTTGTTTTCTTGAGTTCAACGTTTCATGATTGAAAATGTATATCATTGATACGTGACTTCACAAAATGTAATTTATTATTTGAATATTTGACGTAAACACCGTAGGATTGTGTGTTAACTGAAGAACCAAATATAATAATTGTTTACATACTTATAATTGATTCCAGAAGTAAAATATATTAAGGTGCACTTCAGTGGGGAGTTATCTTCTAAAAGTTTGCAATAAAGACAATGGATTACGAGCGGCTAATTCAGAATCACAGTTGTGGTGGTCATGACTAAATGAAGTCAGATGTACGAATAAGAATAAAAGTAAAGATTGCAATGAAAACGAATAGATAAAGATATTGATAATAATGATAATAATTAATATATGTCATTAATTAATTGTTTGTATTTTGCCGTAATGTGCAAATGGACCATGGAGTTACGTCAATAATCTCGGGAAATATTGATAAAAGTCTGTCTTATTGATAAAATATTGCCTGGACAAAACAAGAAGACGTACTCAATAGCACTTGCATGGCCTATGCCAAACTTATCAGATAGCGAACTTATAAGCATAGGAAAGATCCGAATCGCGATACATGTACACAAACATTAGGATACAATTGTCAGATACACAAAATGCTATTGGCTTCATTTTAAATTCCTGTCTACAGAGTCAATTATTTAAAGGCTAAACTCTGCCCGGTTAGAAGGCGTTCGGCACTGGATTTATATGTGAGAACTGGATAGGACCAGGTGTCTGGAAGGAGTCACCGTCCCCTGCTAGCATGCCACACTCGTCGCAAATGTTCTGTAGAATCCTTTCTAGTTAGATCAAAGAGTCAAATTCGATGAAAAGGCCAAGGTTGGTGAAACGGTCAAGCTCGGTAAAATGCACCTTGAAAAGGTCAAGCTTGGTGATCTACACCGGTCTCAACATGAACAACAATTGCTCATAATAATAATGATAATAATAATAATAATAATAATAATAATAATAATAATCATAATAATGGTATCGCTGATCATGTGAAAATGATAGGTGACGACAATGATGATGTAAAAGCCCATTACAATTGCGACGTAAATCTATAGAACTGAACTAGTATTCATGCAGTTAAAAAGCCTTGAACTTTTGTGTTATATATGGCTTTTGTTTAGAAATTCCGTATATTAATTTGTTTTTTTATTATTCTGATTCTTTCGTAAGCCTGACACGTTTCAACCTCCTGTATCAATTAGATATGTTCTCTTGTGTGGCACATACATAGACGCCAATGTATTGTAAATTATTGCATGTATATTTAAGCCAAGTCTTGGGAATGCAATTAGCAATTCTTATTACTTTGGATCATAAACAAAATTCTTAACACAAAGCTCCAAATCACGCGGTATAAAATGGACGCAAGTACTCAGAATTCTAATCGCGGTCCTCACTATGATGAAATGCCCACTGGCTGTAATTACAAATAATTTTTCTCTGTATTCAATTAAGGAGTATTTTATGTTGTTTAATTTATTTGTACGAAACATTGTCCTCATCACAAGGATAGCTTTAACACCTCATTGGAGCTTTATTGACGCTATCTCTATTACATGGTTGGCGATTACTTATTTATTGTCGCTGAAATTCGAATCAAAGCAATAACTAGGTGCCGTAAATACCGTATGCGGGAAAGCAGAATTACATTATACGACTGAACAATGAGAAGTATAGTCTTTAAATGAATTATCGTTAATTATTGAACGTCAAGAACTACGCTTCATATTGTGACGTCCAAACTCAGATGAATTTTGAATAGTCCCTTTGATAATTAATGAGTAAACTGTTACTATATTCAAAATATATATGAATCTATCTACGTGAACATGGTTTTGACATACTTTTATATAATGTTGTTGTTGTTGATGTTGTTGTTGTTGTTATTATTTATTATTATTATTATTATTATTATTTTTATTATTATTATTATTTTATTATTATTATTATTATTATTATTATCATTATTATTATTTTATTATTATTATTATTATTATTATTATTATTATTATTATTATTTTTTTATTATTATTATTATTATTATTATTATTATTATTATTATTATTATTATTATTATTAATTTATTATTATTATTATTAATATTATTATTATTATTATTATTATTATTATTATTATTATTGTTATTGTTATTATCTTCATTAACGAATTTTGTTATCACTCTCCTAGAATCACTTGGGAAATACCAGCCTTCAAGACATTCACATTATTTTTCTTGTTAAATTAGTATTTTTTGACTTAATCACAGGTCCTTACTATAACTCGCATCATTATTGGT
Organism: Atrina japonica; assembly: GCA_030159075.1. NCBI lineage: Eukaryota > Metazoa > Mollusca > Bivalvia > Pterioida > Pinnidae > Atrina > Atrina japonica. Next base: position 4,209 of record BROG01000873.1, read on the forward strand.
ATTAAAGTTACATATATTTATAAGATTTCATGGGGACATTTGTGCTCACATCCCAGCGATGATTATTAACGCAATGAATTACTCTGTCAAGATGAACAGTGAGTGTGGAGTAAAATACTATTCAGAATTTAGAATTTAGATAATTCACTTGAATAATCCGGTGCAAACATAAAACAACAAAAATTACTAATACACATTTACAAAAGAACACATATACAAAAACGCATAAACAAAACACACATAAACACATATCCATATAAACACATACGTAATACACAAAAGACAAACGCATATATGAACAAGGCTGTAGATGTTGCACTTTGAAAATCGACAAAATTGTAGACGGCAAAGTTTACAGAACTATTAATCATATACTCATTTAGGAAATGTTGTAGTAAAGTGGTAGATAGCAACACTTGACGGTTTAGTTGATATTTACATCTTGTACACAAAGAACACTCAGTATTTTAACGAAAGCCTTTAATTACAGGAATTTCAATATATGTTGCGTGGTTAATTACGGTAAGTTATTATGCATTTGATAGACCCTACATGTATCCCTTAAGGAGCGTTCCGTGCACTGCTTTGTCAGACAGAACACGACATACTTCAAGTTAGTCCTTCTCATTTATGTTTATTTTATTGTATAGTTGTATCACATATGAGAAGATCAAACGTTTTCGGAAAGTGCTCCTCAGATTCGCACTTTTCCACACACGAGTTCAATTTGGCAATTAGAACTTACAGTACAAAAGATAACAGAACATATCCAACAATCATTTACATACCTAATCCCAAAGGCGTCATTTTGGGTTTGCATGATGAGCAAATTTCAAACTTGAATATTTAGTGTCGGTTAATCCGAAGTAATTTCCATTCTTTCTACCTTTCACAAAAAAAGATTATATTCCTTTCAATATGTTTTATTAAAATATAAAAAATTTCAGATACCAAAGTATAAAGCAATAGAATGTCCAGGACATACAATTACTATTTACAGACATTTACGATAAACATATAGAAAAAAATGCTTTCTCACAAAATTTTCTGAAATTCTTATTATATTTTTTTATTGCAATATGTTTCCATATATGCACAGAAATGACTCAACATACGTCTATCGTGAATTTTCATACAGTAAAACCTACCTAATCAATATCACCGTTATATATTGAAAAAAGGATTGAAATCTCTGATATTTTGAACTGAATTGTAATGGTCAAAAGGTGTTGTTAAAAATGTACGGTGGAAGCTTGCCTAATGACCAGCTCGTTTATCACCTCACAATTAAGACCATACATATTCAATCCCTTTAAAAAAATCAAGGAGTATTAAATAAAAGCAAATTTTCACTGAAGAGAACACCTCATGAATCAGACCCCTTTGAAGCCGTCAGTAAGGTGGTCTTGATAGGTATTTATATTGTGTATGATAAACTCCAGTTTGCCAATTTCAAACGGTATATCAACCAAACAATCGCAAGTGGTGTTTGAAGACGTATAATTTAATAAAATATTAAAATTGAAATAGATTTAGCCGTAAATCTAAGTTTCGTAAAAAATACACATGTTAAAAAGGATATCAGTTTTTACGTCATAGTTTATTTGAAAGTAATCATTATATTAATTTCAATATGCAGGGGTCAATTGCATTTTTCTTTCCTAATTTCTTTTCTCTTAGATAACACCTTCACAAAAGCTAAGATATTCGTTTTGAGACCGTTGAATATCAAAAAGCTTGATCTTTTCACTGAACTTGAGCTTTTCACCAAACTTGATCTTTTCACCGATTAGACTTTTCATGAAATCAGAAAGGTTGGGACATTTGCGACGGGCGTGGCATGCTAGCAGGGGACGCTGACTCCTTCCGGACACCTGGTCTTATCCCGTTTAGGATGATTTGCAATTGTCCGTCATGTTGAGACCATTTGCACATCTAATTCGTCGTGTTATAATGGACTTGAGTTTTGATTATCAATTGATACTTCTTCATTTTAGCTTTCTATTGGTAACCATGTAACTAACATTGCTATCGATATTTACTAAACGTATTACGTTACGTTAAAATAGATACAAATCATAGATACCAAAGTATAAATCTTTAGGATGTCTATAATATAGTTTACAAATCTAGCGAATATTAGACAAACACGGATCTCTGAATATCCAGAGGTGGGATCAGGTGCCATGGAAGGTTAAGTATCCCATGTTAATCTGTATAGCACCTGCTGTGGGTTTACAGTCATATTGACATTAAATAAGTTAGGAATAAATCCTCGTCACAAATGATAGAGATGGATCAACAGCCTCTATCAAACTAGTAACTCAACTTTTCATTTAACCAATATAATCGGTTCTGCAAAAATGTAACTGATTCTCAATTAAGTTTGTTGTATGTAAACTTCAGCAGCAAAAGTTGAAGTGTTCTCATTTAGATAACGTTGTTGACTTTTGCAAATGAAATTATTGCTTTGATTTTTAGATCTAACAAAACACGTTTAAATTCTCTTCTGAGAGACATGCGACATCACTTTTGTATTGAGTGTTTTCAATTGCAACCATTACCTGATATTGTCCAGATAACGCAATGGTTAGCAAACTCGTTTCTCGCCAATGCGACCGGGTTGAATCATAGAATTGGGAAGGGGAGTATGTAAGATGGAATGGTGATCGCCAAGTGGGACATGGGTTTCCTCCTAAATTAAGTTTAAACTGGTTTTATACCAGCTTTATTAAGACTGGACTATCACGTTGTCTTCAACCTAAACCTTCGTTTGCGAGATATACTCTTTACTTTTAACAAGAATGACGTTATAGGGATTGGAAACAATATACGAAATGATACATTATGAGTGGCACATGTAGGTAACACTATGCCATATGTAATCATCATTAACAATACCAAAGTTTTACAAAAACAGTCCAAAACAAATGCTCAAGGCCATCGTTTCTGTCAATAGGACTCTATCAGTTGAGCTCGAATCTGATATAAATATGTAATTCCGAAAAAAAAACAAGGTCAAATCATACCAAATATAATGCTAAAATCATCAAATACAGAACATATATTTGGTATTATTTTACCTTGTACTTTTATAGCTTTGTTTTTTTGTGCTTATGTTGGAGTTTTTCCGTTCCACTAGTTTGCTTTTATCATCTCCGTTGATTTATTTGTATATATTCAAAACAACAGTACCACTGTAACATCTGAAACTATATACTTAATATTTCAGAATTCTATTTAAAGTTTACACATGATGTGATTTCAAGGTTAGACCGCTTTTAAAGTACATACAGCACCTACTGTAAGTTTTTGTACAATTCGTATCGGCAGCTGCATTACATCACGAGGATACAGCTGTGCCATTCGGAATACATGTGTATGGATATATGATACATAGATATTCTCTGCACAATATAATATTTCCTGAATTTTATATCACAGATAAACAATTGAATATGCACGTGATTTCCCTGATATTCCATAGACAAAAAGATATTATCTTTAGCTATGATTTCATACGTAATCTTCACGCATATGTTATACTGTAATATTTGCTGTCCGCTCTTTTGAAGCTACATCGGTATCAGACGATAGCCTTTGATTGAACACTGTATACAAAGTTAAATAAAAAACTACCGAGGGATAATGCGATCATATTACTCCTCCATGGCGTTTGATCCCACCTCTTGATTTCCAGAGGTCCGCGTGTTCTCATTTGTTACCAGATATATCCTGGACATTGTATAGATTTATACTTTGGTTTCTGAATTTTTTCTATGTTGGGATATTAAAAATGATATTAATACTAAGAACAATTGTGAATCCCAAACGGCATGGAACCAGGTGTCCTGAAGGAGCCAGCGTCCCTGGTTAACATGTTACACCCGTCGCAAATGTTACATGGAAATCTCTCGAGTTCGGTGAATGGTTAAATGTCGGTGAAATGTTATCAGTAAGTTTAGATCCGATCAGTGATAGTCACTGTTTAAGGTCGTGCCCCAGAATACTTTCAAGCATTATAGAGGGGCTTCATATTGTTGAATAATATCCCCGTGTCAAGCATACTTCCTCAGTAACGATTTCAAGCTTTCAACAATGTATCCCAAAGCATTGTTATCCACAGTAATGTAAACATACATGCTTTACATTCGCAGAACAAAGTCAGTTTTAATATTACTTCAGCACAATAACTTTGCCAGGCAAAAATTGGTCCAACTGTTCAATAATTCAATAGGAAAAAGTTTATGAACACTCAACATTGCTGAGCGAATGATTACAATTTATTTTTTGTCTTATTAGTGTGTACAGATTATATGCAGCGTCTTAAATCGTTAAACCTAAGAGAGTTTATTATCAATTGTAGCCGGGATAGGAAAATGTTCACTTTAGTTTCTGTGGTTAAACTCGTCAATCAGTATTGAGATAAAGCACTATGTGCATATTAAATCAATCATTCTCAACTTTCTATTATCTGAAATGTATTTAATCCAGGCAGACTGACCTAGTTTATATAACCACACGTGCAAAGACATAATATATAAAGCGGTCTAATATATATGGTCTTTTGTTTAGCTAGTGCTCTGGAGAGTTAATTCTACCTGTATCCGATTTCAAATTCAAACCTCAAATAAAATACATTTTTCGTTGTTCCATATTTCATTCGTTCATAGTAGGGCAGAAAGACAGAAAGAGAGAATAGTCAGTGCATTTCCCAACACCGTTTACAATAATCGTAGTATTATTTTATTTTAAGTACGCGATTTTCATATGCAATCCATACGGGTAGATTTTTACGCAACTCACTCTCAGCTGTAATGCATTAAACATGGTTCTAAGCACAATTGTGGATTGGTACGCGGGGAAAATTAACAAAGAAAACCCTTAATGGCGTATTTAGTGTTAATAACCCCCACGTGTAAATTTCCATGTTTACAGTATAGTAAACATAGGCTGCACATCATTTCATTACCTACATAAGTGATCACGTAACAACACAAATAGACAAGTGGAAGAAATTAGCTGTCTTAATTTATGTTCAACAATTTTTTGAATGTGTCTACCTACAATCTATTTTGAAAACCAATCTGCCTAATATATCAAATATTTATAATTGTGTTGATTATCATAGAATAATCCATAAAAGTTCATGGAAACAAACATTCGAAGCTTAGAAAAACATCGGTAAATCATTCCTAATAACCTATCTATCTCCCTATCTCTCTCTCTATCTATCTATCTATCATCTGTCTCTCTAGTTATCTAATGTATATATATATATATATATATATATTTCAGATACCAATCTTCACGATGTGCAGGATATAGATATGAACTTGAAAAAAATGGACAAACACGGACCTGTGGAAATCCAGAAATGGGATCGGGTGCCATAGAGGAGTAAGCAACAACTTTGACAGGACCCACCCGCCGTGAGTCTACAGTCAAATCCAAATGAAAAACGCGTGGATCCAATCCTCGTTACAATTGGTGTAATATAAAAAATCTAAAAAATCTTAAAAAAATACATATATAAAAAATCTCAGATACCAAAGTATAAATCTCAACAGCCGTTATCGAACAGGCAACTCTACATTTCACTTAGCGAAATATAAAGTTTCAGATACAAAGGTATAAATCACTAGGATGTCAAGGATATAGGTACAAACCTGGTAAAAAATGGATAAACACGGACCTCTTGAAATCAAGAGGTGGGATCAGGTGCCATCGAGGAGTAAGCATCTCTTGTTGGCCAGTCAAGAGGCCGTGAGTCCATAGTCAAATCAAAACTA
>BROG01000873.1:15000-25000 GCA_030159075.1 Atrina japonica
ATAAAGTATTTGTGATATATTTAGAATCAACAGTAAATCCCAAAACTCAGCTCTCATCTATTCAAGCAATGTTCTAGATTTAGTTCGATGTAGAAGATAAATAGTAATTGCTCTGTAAGTCTATTTCGTGCGTTACATAGAAACGTTATATTGAAGACGGGTGAAGATGGAATTATGGGATATATCGATTTTCTGCCAGTGGTGCCACAATCTGATAGAACTGAGAAAAATATTGACCAAAATACCGGTTAAACGACAATGGCGTCTATATTTAGAACACAAGCACTTTCTTTAGTATGACAAAATATAGATATATTGCATTGCTATTGTCCCCAACGAAAAAAAATTGTAGTAATGTTTCATGCATCAAAGCAGAAATTAGTTTTCCTGTTAACATACTTTAAACGAAAACTACATTTTGTCGAAATGGAAAGAAATATTAAAATAGTCTTCTTGACTGATCAATTCAAACACTTAACAAGATCGGTCTTCGTAATTGTTCATTCTTTTCAAAATCTCCGCAAACCGTTAACTGTAGTGTTTAGGAAGAACTTAATTTTACGGTTAATTTTGAATATACTGTCATATATAGAAAAAAATGTATCGAAATACAGTTAATACAAACTGGACAGTAGATATAGTTTAGAGTCTATAATATGAAATGACCTGGTTCCATCGTTGTTTTTATATTGAAGTCAAATCAGATGGAGCTCACTTACTGTTACTTCATACAGTATTACGATAGGTGATAAGGAGACTTCGCACTATTTGATATTGAGTTAACACGCACACCCCTCATGGTAATTGTACTAACACTTTTATAAAGATTGATTAGACCAATACATATCACAATCAAATCACAGTGTGTTAAATAATTAATGCGAAATGATCGTGTTTGATAGGTTTCCTGGCAATACGGGTAATTCTTTATTATTATACAAATTGTATGTACGTTGTTCGTGTACGTTGTCTTTTCAATATTTCAACATATGCACGAGCATATTCAACAACCGTTGAGACAGAATAGTTCGTGTATCTGATTGCTTATTATTTTTTTACCATGTAAGATTATATAGCGGATATATTTGATAGAGCCCATCTATAGAGCACTAGATCTATACTAAGTAGGGTTGGCCTGTACATCGTGTCTATATCTGTGTAATTTCAGAGAATGTTGATAGGTCTAAGACGATAGATGAACCTAAAGCTTTAAAACTAAAGTATTAAAGTAAATGATATATATATATAGTAGAATTTTTCACTTATATGAAATTTTCACTAAATTCAAAATGTAGTAACACACATTTTGTCATTTGCTGTGGATAAACATAAATGCAGTGTGGGTTCCTTTATGTGACGCACCCATTGTGACCCGAAATCTGGGTATTAAAATATACGATCGTCCTCAGCATTTTTGTTTTTTTGTTTTTGTTTTTTGTTTTTGTTTTTGTTTTTGTTTTTTTTGCAAAATTAATATTTTGGTTCATACGAAAAACCATATCTTTACTTCGTTAGCCGAGACCATGGCGAAAGAATACTCACTATAATTTTGGACTTGGAATCTAACTCGCGATCTTCCGCTTCCATTCTTCAGAACCGTCTTTCAACAGCGATTTATCTTTTAAAATATTTTCAGTCTATCCATACTATACCATTCTATATGCCTGTGTTTTTTATACGTTTTACTAGTAATATTTAGAAAATTCAGACTCTAGCTCTCTTTATTACAATAGGTCTCATTCCAACATCTCGAAATTCTAAATAGCAGAATCATTTTAAACATTATAAGCATAATACTAATGGTTCATAAAATAAAAGTCCAAACAATAATAGCTTTCCAATAAAATATAATGTCCTCCAAAGGGAAGTACCAGTATGCAAAAAAAGCAGTAAAACACTCAAAATTCACATATTTTCGGCCACTTGGCCTTTATCAAGTGAAAGACGACAATATGTATATCAGTTACATAGTATTAAGTCTGCACAATACAAAGCTTCAATGCAAATGTTTATCGGTGTTTATCTATACACATAAACATAAATATCTATAACAGGGAATTCTTACTGCTTCATAGTACCCGCTCCTACCTTTATATTTCCGGAGGTCCGTTATAGGTATCATATAAAAAATCATACTTACTTATGAAGACTGTAATAAAATGCAGTCCACTAAGCTAGATAAGCATTTAAATACAATACAATATAATGGGTATAAGAGATCTGATAAATATAACCGATTGCTTATTCATTTAAAACACACCATGTAATCAAATACATGTCAAATCACCACTGCCTTACAAATGAATACTGATGCATAATTAACAAGAATATGAAATCCTTGTGGTCTTATATATACCCAAAGGCATTGTTCGCAAGATTATATGGATAAACAGGAACTATATACTGTGACGAAAACCCATGCATCGATATCAATTACTGTAAAATTTCGTGGATATGGATCAATTATTTACTATCAATAATAGCTTTTATGTCGAATTAGAATTTCTCGTTGAAAGGTGTTATGCCTCATTTGTGGTCTAATTATCTCATTGTTACCTAAGAATGACTACATCTATGACACGTTTAGATATATATATATATATATATATATATATATATATATATATATATATATATATATATATATATATATATATATATATATATATATATATATATATATATATATATATATATATATATTGATTGATTGATTGATTGCGTGTTGCTACTTTAACCTGGGTCTCAAAATGGTCTCAACATGAAAAAAAAAAAACAATGAGAATACTAAAACGAATTGTGACCAGTTGTCCATAAGGACAAAGTACAACCATCTTTAAATCTGATTTACTTCAAGAGGAAAAGTAAAGTTTTATGTCAAAGGTAAATATAGATGTATTTTGAATGACATCTTAGTAAAATTTTCCCATTAATTTACCTATAGTTATGATATAGACATTTCTTAATTTGTTCAAGTTGTGATTTAGACTGAACATAGTCTTGTCATTTCAAACAGTCAAAATACAATTACAGTAAAACCTGCATATAGGGACCACCCAAGGGACCAGAGAATATTGACCTTTATGTGCAGGTGGCCCTTATACACAGGTTCAATTTAGTTGAAGTATGCAGTCAAGGGACTTTTCTAAAGTGGCCTTTACAGACAGGTGATCCTTATATAGAGGTGGCCGCTATAGCAGGTTTTACTGTAATTACAAATGTCATATTTGTCATATATGCCATATGATCAAATAGCGCTGATATATCCATAAGTTGACGAACATAAGAAATTCCAGAATTTCTACAAATTTGTGTAAGTTGAATTGTTCTTTATGTTGAGTCCATATACACATCTTATTCGTCGTGTTATAATGTACTAGAGTTTTGATTATCGATTGGTACTTCTTCAATTTTACTTTGAAGAATATGCGTAATAGTTTTGTATGCAAATATTCGATACAAATAGAATAGTGTTTACTAAGTAATCGATGCTTAATGGCACTGAAATATCCTCAAGTTGACAAACATAAGAAATTCAGAAAATCCAGAATATGTGTAAGCTGAATTTTAAGAATATCCGTAATGTTTTTTATGCAAATAATTGATACAAATAGAATGGTGTTTAGTAAGTAACCGATGCTTAATTATAAACCACCTAGTATTTTAGGAATACATATGATGGTCTATGATTTGCGATTAATAATACAGATATGCATACAAACAATTAAGAAAAGTTTTACGTCATGTTGAGGCCGCCGTTTTATCAACCTTCTCACCGATCTTGATTTCTTCACCGAACTTGACCTTTTCGCACATTTTCTCTTAACTCGAGAAGTTTCGATGGAATATTTGCGACGGGTGTGCCATGCTAACAGGGGACGTTGGCTCTTTCCTGTCACCTGGTCCCATCCCGTTTGTGATTTGCAATTGTTCTTCATGTTGATATATTTGTTATATCTGATTCATCAAACTCTAATGGACTTGTTTCGAATAACCATTTGTACTTCTTTATTGTATACAATAAGATACACATATATACTGCAACTTTATACTGCAACTTTATACTGCAACATTATACTTTATACTGCAACTTTATTCTGCAACTTTATACTGCAACTTTATACTTTATACTACAACTTTATACTGCAACTTTATACTGAAACTTTATACTGCAACTTTATACTGCAACTTTATACTTTATACTGCAACTTTATACTTTATACTGCAACTTTATACTGCAACTTTATACTGCAACTTTATACTGCAACTTTTTACTGCAACTTTATACTGCAGCTTTATAATTTATACTACAACTTTATACTGCAACTTTATACTGAAACTTTTTACTGCAACTTTATACTTTATACTACAACTTTATACTGCAACTTTATACTGCAACTTTTTACTGCAACTTTATACTTTATACTGCAACTTTATAATGCAATTTTATAATGCAACTTTATACTGCAACTTTATACTTTATACTACAACTTTATACTGCAACTTTATAATGCAATTTTATACTGCAACTTTATAATGCAACTTTATACTGCAACTTTATACTGCAAGTTTATATTGGAACTTTATACTGCAATTTCTGTTAACATGTTAACAAGAAATGTAAATGCACATTTAATTTAGCAGTTTTAGCACATTAATTCGCTAAAATTCAATTATACTAAAATTTGCAAGTGACTATAATAACAGATGCAACATTTCTCTCTCAAGTGGTCACTTATGTTCAAGGACATGTATTTAAACATCGCGTAAAATTTGCCATCTGTCAGAGTCCTTACTATGTTTTCGACAAATAAAAATATTTTACAATTACAATACATTTACTATGGTAGTTAACGTGTTATATTTACATCAAATTCTATATCTATAAGATGCATCACTTTCTTATAATTAAGGTATATCGGATATCTTGTGGGGCTATTAATTTGAAAGCTATTTGTCATAATTAATCATCAGAAAAATGAACATTACAGCGCCACAATAATTGTTTTACTGATATATAGTGTCCATCATGTAAGCTAATACTCACCCAAACGCTTTTACATGCAATGCCAAACTAGAGAAATGTCTACGATTTTTATCAAGAACAAATTGTGTTTTGTTCTGTCCATTATACATGTTTACGATTTTGTGATATTAAATATGATATGAATGCTTATATAACAAACATATACGGCCATAAATTATTTCCACATAGAATTAAAAATGCATAAAAATCAAAATATTTTATTGTTCAGAAAAACGTCAGCTCAAGTGAGGAAGCCTTATTGCAAGAAACGATCATCTTAAATAAGTTTGACCTCTTTTTTGCAGAACTTTGGATTTATGATTATAATATTTTATCAAAGTTTGTGCACATGAATATATCTTTCCTGTTTTTTCCCCCAAAATAAAAAATCTTAGAAACCAAAGTATAAATCTTTAGGATGTCCAGGATATAGATGCAAATCTGTTTAAAATGGACAAACAAGGACCTCTCAAAACCAAGAGGTGGGATCAGTTCGCGAAATCACCATATTTGCTCAAGCTCAACTACCTTTTCTTGATTGTAAGGTAAAAACACGCAAAAATTTATTCTGTAACTGGACATATTTGTATATTGACAGCATACAATTGCAAATAATGATCAAAAACATTGTTAATTTGAAGAAAACTTCAGAAATATTAATAAATAGCTTGAGTACGTACTGAAATTTTGAGTACTGTACTCGTATTTATTCATTTTTTCATGAAAATCATAAGTGTGACACGAAACGTTATATGTGAATGATGCAAAATAATAATATGTTTCTTAATTATTCAAACCCAAAAATGTACAAGCGATTTTACAGTAGAAATAAAGAAATAAAAGCTAAGCTTAAGTATTGAGTAAATTTGGTGTCTTTGGACCTCGTTGCCATTGAGGACTAAGCATCCGCTGTCGACAGGTCACACCCACCGTGACTCCACGGTCAAGTCCAGATGGAATACGTGAGGAACGAATCCTCATCACTAATAGTACATACCTTTCAAGAACCGCCAATAAAAAAGGCAAATCAACATTTCACTTAGTAAAACAGAGTAATCGCAAACAGGAATGTAATACTGGCCGTAAAATTCGTGGAACGCTGACATCAAACGCGGTTTTCGATATCCCTGTGTCAATAATTTGTCAGTGAGTAGTTTACATCTATATATGTAATGTTCATATGTTGAACACGCCCTGGCATATCGGATCATTTGTGAAAGATAAAATTCATACTGTAGGATTTTACTACTTAAATGTGAAAAAACCATCACGTATAAAAGTTTAAAACTGCCTTCCATACGATGTTGTTATAGATATTGTTAGAATGTATTTGAAAATGATTACATCTAATATTATAAATTGTGTAAAAAATGTTTTTGACTATCAAGGAGTGATTAACTACACGGAAACTGGAACACCAAGAGAAATGACCACTTGTATACTATCGAAACATAACTCCACTGACTGTATGCCAGACTTATACTTATGCGTAAAGGAGGCAGGTATTTAGATAGATAGATAGATAGATAGATAGATAGATAGATAGATAGATAGATAGATTGATAGATAGGCAGACAGATACACACATACATACATACATACATACATACATACATACATACATACATACATACATACATACATACATACATACATAAAATAAACTTTAAGAAGCAAGTTCAACCAGTATATTTCAGGTAATATATACAAACAGGTGAAATTATTTACGATTGGTAATTTTGGATTGCGCGTGTTTAAGATGTTTTTATTTGTTATCGCAGTCTGGTTGTGATAAACTTGTAAATGAATACTGTGTTGTTGTTATGTATATGATAATTCGTTTATTTATTGACTTTAACATTTCATAAGTTTTTAGTACAAAAATAAACTAACCTAATAGGAAAAGTTAAACTTCATTATTTTAAAACGAAGCAATTTATGTCTCATTGACATTTCATGTATTTTTAATGAAAGGCCAAATATTCACATATATATTTTGTCTGAGACAAAATACCGTCTTAAACTTTTTGACCTCTATGTACTTTAGCATCTTCACAAATTGCCCCTCAGCACAGATCGGATTAGGCTTATTATTCCTTCTATAATTTTACAATGACATGTGTGACCCGGGAATTTGCGTCAGCAGCCGACAGCGTGTGACCAGTCAAACAGAATGAAGCCAATTAGCAAATGTAGAAAAAAATTGAAGTTAAATATTTCGGTTATCGATCAACTGTTTACTAAATGTAACTATTATGGTTCAATTATTATACGCCTTAACCTAAATTATCGCAAAGTTGGGCTGATTTATGCGTAAGCCCTCAAATACCACGCCAAATTAACCGTTCACCATGGTAATTAAGTCTCCCAAACGAAGTTTGGAGATATATTGTTTTGCTGCGTTTCTTATTATTCTTATTTATAGATTCTTATTAATATGTTAAGACAAATTAGAATACCTAATTATCACTGAAGAAAAAGCGGTCAATATTTATGCAACAAAAATGGTTACATAATTAGAGCGAGTTCAGTAATTAAAATGTATCTCGCTAAAACGGTTTCGATTCTACACGTCATAGGTATTCCTGATGACAAACGTTACTGATTTCCATTTATCCCTGTATCCATGCATATATAAAAAGTGAAACATGTTATCTTAACACCATATTGATTTGACACACACGCACGTACATACACATATACACACACAGTGTTAACATAACATGCTTCACCTTTTATATATTCAGTTATTCAGAATCTAGAAATATCGTATATTATATATATATATATATATATATATATATATATATATATATATATATATATATATATATATATATATATAGGTATATAATATAAAATATATATATATATCGATAGCATTGTCATTTGATGTATCATTTTTATTTCTGCACATGTCTTTTGGAGAAAATATTTTTGTATGGTTGTTTGAATTATAAATATTATTTCCCTGGTAGCTATACAAAGGGTTATATATGGTTTAAACAACATTAGAGACGTTACATGTCTCTGAAAACGGTCATTTAGATTTTTTCTGCGTCTCATGGTTGTGAAAAGCAAACATTTCCATTTTCTGCCCCTTGCTGGCGTTCAGTAAAACTTCCTTTAAATCTTATATAAACTATAAAGTTGCAAGATTATTTGCTTACCCTAAATATACAACTTTCCATAAATATTTGAGGAAAGTGCACATTGCGTAACAAATGTAATAGATCTGAAAACAAAGATAAGTGTTAAGTTGTAATTATAACAAATTCTAACACCCAGACCAAGTGTCATATGTTTAGATTCCAATTCTATATCATGATAAATAAATAATGGGAATGTAACTAAAGTGCAAATACCTATAATGAAAACACTGATGAAGGACTTGTGTGAAGTCGCTTTTTGGATTTTGGCAACGTGCAATTTACAAAATGAAATTATTTTGGCCACAAATCACTTATTACAGAAAAGAAAACATGTAATTGTGTACATAGCAACAAACCATGATATAATTAAACTGATTAAATCCGTTATTTTGTACTGAACCACGGATACATAATCCTGGATTCAATTTATGGTATCGGACCAACCTTGAACTCTAAGGACAACATAAGAAATTAAATTACAAATCTATGAGTACTAAAATATTAAAGTAGGTTTTGTGTTGTTATTCATTCTAATACTTTTTGTTTTCTTTCTATTTTTGTTTGTATTTATTGACGTTGCATTATGACACTTTGTGACCAATTTCTGTCCCTCTTATAAAAATTAATTGTAAACACAAAATTTACCTATCACTTAATTTTTAGCGACCTTCAATATCTCTAATTTTCAGAGCGGTGAGAAATCGGGAAATTTGAAAGGTAGTGCAAAAGTATTCCGGAATTCGGAATCTGGGATCGTCTCCTGTGTACAAACATAAAATCAGCGAAATGTTGAAAATGAAATATCGCTATATTTTAGTGCAATGAAATCAAAATTGTACACAGTATAATGGATGTACAATATGACAAGGATGATGTGAATGTATTCTATGTGCAATATTTTAGTGAATCCATATTGGATACCTAAACTTCATAAAACCCCATATATGCAGAGGTGCATAGCAGGGTCAAGAAAATGTTCTACTAAACCTTTATCTTTACTCCTTACCAAGATACTGACAGCCGTTAAGGTGAAACGTCAGCAATAATATACGGTTGCTGATCCCAAAAGCGGTGTAAATCAGATGGGGATCCTTAAACATTTTAAACAACTTTTAGAAAATTAGAAGGTACAAAAAATTTTTCACATTCACAGTATCAAAACATACGACTTCTTTACTCTTTACACAACAACTCCACGTTAAAAATAAAAGAGAAAGTTTTCAACACCATAGACAACTGGTTTTTCACTAAAAGTGGCACCCGAAAATTTAAATATTCAGTGATTCGTTATCATGATACTTTCTGATTCTACACATAAATACACTGAACTTGAAATTAAAAGATCCTCGAATTTCTAATAGACAATATATTTGTAATGTTCGGAGACATGCTCTTTCAACAAACTGTCGGCATTCCTATGGGAACCAATTGTGCTGCTTTATTGGCTGACCTGTTTTTTTTTTTATTCATACGAAGCAGACTTCATTCAGAAACTGCTAAATCAAAAGAAGGAAAAGCTAACTGTGTCATTTAATTTGACATTTAGATATATCGACGACGTTTTGTCAATTAATAATGCCAATAGTCATACAAATGTGAATACGATATATCCCAGCGAACTAGAAATTAAAGAAACAAAAAACAACAAGCACACACGCTTCATACTTAGACATTTTACCTTCTATAGACACTGACGGGAAATTGGCAACTTAGCTATACGACAAACGGGACGATTTCGGATTTCCCATCGTAAATTTTCCGCATTTAAGTAGTAATATCCCACAATCATATGCATATGAAATTTATATTTCACAAATGATCC
>BROG01000873.1:30000-130000 GCA_030159075.1 Atrina japonica
ATATAGGAAAACAAAAATAATTCATAACGCAAGCCTTTCACCCCGAGCTTCTTAATAGTATGCTCCTTTCCTTTTGTTTTAATTCAGTCGATTTGGGTATATAGTTTGAAACGGTTAAAAGTAATTTAAAAGTATGTTTGAATGCGTCATAACCCAGAGCTGCCCTAAGTAACGCATTGACTTTAAAGTAGCACAATTCGATGTTTTTACAATTTATGCGGGATGTTTGAAAGTGGAAAAATCTTCATCTAAATACTTCTGAACATACGAAGGCAAAATCAAAATACATCCTACAAAATAATGTCAGACTGGTTTAAAGCCAATATTTGAAGTGCAACTCTGACTATGAATGAACTGAGTGTACATAGCAGCACAGTGGGTATATCGATACAAAACGTTTTGGTCAAACGACACTTACCAATTTCACATGGCTTGTGCACTTTGGCGATAAGAGTTTTGATTAACATAGCTTAACGATAATATTTTGAGGCATAAAATTATAATTTAAAACATTCATTTCATTCCGATGTATTTAGATCTTTTTGCAGGAAACATCTTGATGTCGCCCTTACAAAGCCTTAACCCATACCAACTTTATGTCTCAGTAAATGCTTATCCCGAACTTCTCAAGAGAAAATAGAAATTGGATGATAAAGCCTTAAATTATTATGTTCACCTTGTTGCTATGTTCATGTAATGTTATACGTCTTTGTGGGACAAGATGTTGGTTGGGCTAGATATCATTTCACACGTAAACTTTGGTGAGGTTACACCGTTCGCTGAGGATATTATGTACAATATAGAGCGTTTAAGTACACATGGGACAGAGAAAAGTAGAATTTTTGCGGAAAATAAAAATCATGTGTACTATTAGCATTCATCAGAATATTTCTAAATAAAATACATAACACATACGCAATTTTCAAAATGTTTGGTACAGACGTGTAAAAGTTGTCTATAAACCTATTGTAAAATACGGGTAGAAATTTACCTCTATTCCGACGTGTTTAGTTACTAAATTGAACAGCGGTGATGAATTGAGAACTGTACAGGGGCCGTTTCAGAAAGCCAAAAATAAAAAAAATATTTAGATAGTTGAAACCTCGGTCTTTCGTGAAATATTAGTTAATGTAACCTACAAAATCACTGATGACCAGCGTGGTCCCACCTTTCATGTTTTTACGGATTTAATGTAGGCCTAGAAAAGAGGAGCAGAGGAGCATTTGCATTCTAAAATATATGGCATATTCTTCTTGAATTTGACGTAAAATGTGATTAACGATGTAAAGTCTTACATAATACATAATGATATGCGAAAAATACCCAAAAGACAATTATAATTTGTTTAGGTACCGACTGTTTGAGTAGACGCTATTTCTAAGCAATCCGATAATGTGACTACTTAAATCTCCGAGACTTTTCTCAGGTATAAAGCATATATTCAGACTGCATTGTCGCCATTGACGTTTAAAATTCAAATCAAATTCTGTCAAACTGTTTCCTTATTCCCAAGGTCCTACAATGCGCTACTAAAACGGCTCTTGGCCCTCTTAGTATTTCTCTCCGACAGAATGAAACATTTATGCTCAATTCAATATTAATCTTTGACATAACCCATTCAAATTTAATTTTGTCAAATCTCTTTAACCACGTGAAAAAAAAATTCTATATATTAAATTTGCATATGGTTAACGTGTTTTTATTCAGTTGATTGGTCACTTGTGTTCACATGACAAAACAGTAGGTAATAAAGGCTGTTCTGTTGATTGTTTAAACCATCGTCATGAAATGGCAGAAATTTTGAAGATTTTCTAAGAGTACAGGGCTCAATCATCTGGATGGATTTATGTAGTAAATTCTGCTCAGTTACGTATTGTAGAAGCAAATTGATTTTACGTAATGTAATGGATCCAGATATGAATGCCTTTGAGAAAATCGCGAAAAACCTTGTCTTATATGTACCCAGACGCACTATACCAAAGTTATAGTTTTACATTATATTGAAAAAGTACCGATAGATATTTCAAACTCCAAGCCCATTAGAATACGACAAAGTAGAGATAAGGACGGTCTCAACACGAAGTAAAATTGCAAATCCCAAAACGGAATGAGGCCAGGTGTCCGGAACGAGTCAGCGTTCCCTGTTAGCATGTCATGCAGTCACAATTTCTGATACAAAATCATTTATATATTAAAGATAAGATTTCAATAAATACTCAGATTCGTCACTAAGCAATGCCATGCAAACACAGCTTACAGATGTATTACAACAATTGATTAACCATACATTGGCAGACTCCGATACATTTCTTATTTACAGCATAATTTCACTAAAATAGTCTTTATGATTGACAGGTAATTAAATGGAAACTAAATTTTGCAATGATTTGGACTCATGTTTACTGGCTTCGAACAGTAGCGTAATGGCGCGTATCTTTGTAAACACGGATATGTCATCTCTTAATGACTCACCCCATGTATCATAATATGACACAACTAGATGAATGCATATATGCACTGTGTGGAATTATACAGAAACGTATTACTGCCATAAAAAATACTTCAAATTTCAAAACAATAACTCCAAATCTAAAAGATGATAGCTCAAATATCAATATCTCGATATAATTTCGAGATTTAAATTCAGATTTCGAATAACTATCTTGGAGTTTAAAGATAGACTTTTTACACATGGCATCAATATGCTTCTGTAAAATGTGCATCATTTGTACGCAAAGCATAAATGAAGAAATACCAATGGATATTCGAAATGGCGATGGATAGTCACCTAAAGTCGCCAATGCTTTGCTAATACTTATAAACAATAGGTCGTTGCATCTGCTGGTGGACCGTTTGAGACCCCGAGGGTATACATAAAAAGTCTTATACCAATGGATATTCGAAATGGCGATGGATAGTCACCTAAAGTCGCCAATGCTTTGCCAACAGCCAATTGTTTAAAACATCTGAAATGACTATGGATAATCACCTAAAGTCGCCAAGGCTTTGTCAACTGCCCGTTGTTTAAAAAACTTAATGTTGTGCTGATCAGCGTGTTAACTGGAATTAGTGTAACAGCTGAATTACATTAGGTCAGTGAGAACTATCATGATAATTAATGTTAATACAATTACCATATATAGTACACATGACCTCAATTACACTTAGATACTGGACAGCTTGTAAATGTATAGATGATGATGATGATGATGATGATGATGATATTTTGATTATATAGCTAAAAGTATGTTATTCTATTTATAAATGATTATTCAAGTGCGTTCTATCCATTCGAACAAAAACGATACAAAAGAGTTAGACCCCTGTAATTCACATTAATACATTTGTATACATTTGAATGCACCATGCACTCACTTTTTCAAAGCTACGATAGTGTTAACTGTGGGTACTCTTAGGCGGATTTGGCTTTACTATTTGGCCTTATTTTCTTTAGGAACTTGATCCATACATTTTTATTACATTTTTTATTAAATTTATCAATTAAATATAATTCATATTTTTCACTGATATTTCTCATTGATATTTTTAACCGATTGAAAATACAACTCAATGCAAAGTAAAAGGAAAACGCTTATATTTCTTTTTTGGCCGATCAAAATGCAGTGAAATGTTCACCCTTTCTCCCCTGGATATCTCAGTGGTATGTTTTTTCTATTTAAGACCAGTCAATTATGGTCTATAGGGGTGAAAGTGTTAAACAAAACGGTTACATTTAGAAAATCTTTTCATATTATCAGCTAGGGGTTATTCTCAGGGAACTGCACTTTAAACGCACCAGTCACATTACATTCACTTCATCACAAAACAAGCATCACATTAGTACATCCTCGCACACATCTAGCACGGGTCACAGGGCTATTAACATATGACTGACAATTCCTGCTTTGCTTCGTTGTTCTTCAAGTTTATGTATGTTAATGCGCCTGTATATTTTCACATATTTTAAATATTCAACGGAACATGAAGTATACATGTATTAGAATGATTTGTTATTTGTAATAAATATTTGACTGCGTATTTGAGTCTATATTTTCTCCATTTCAATCCACTATATTTTAGAAGCGGGGTGTTACACTTCAACCAACATGCGAATTGGTTTGTTTACATTTTATGACTCAAACAGTGTAAACTGTATCTTGGCCTGACTACAAAGCATCAAGTAACAAAACATGGCTGGAAAATGTAATAAATGGAATATTTGACAATATCCTGTATATATTAAATCGGATATCAATTGATGAAGCCTTATTGACAGAAACAATCGTCTTGACATTTTTTACATCTATTGTAAAACTATAATTTTGGTATTGTCAATGATATTTACTAACATAGTCGAGCAGATAATAACTAAGGTTTTCCTGTATCGCTATATTTCTACGCTGCAATCTAATTGACAGAAACAATCGTCTTGGACATTATAACTTTGGATTTATGTTTATAATACTTATAAACAATAGGTCGTTGCATCTGCTGGTGGACCGTTTGAGACCCCGAGGGTATACATAAACCTAGTGACTGGTATATCGGTACCAGCTGATAATCTTATACCGAAGTAACATGTTGCATTAATAGCACCATTTAAAATTCTAAATTACTCTAAAGCTGGGATAGCCATCTTTCATACAGTGGACACTCTAAGTCAGATTTTGCCTTTGTGTTTAGACTTATTATTTGGCCTTGTCTGATGTCACTTTATCTTTAGAAATCTGTTTAAAATTGGAACTAAACTGATGAAGTCTTAGGAGATGTGAGTCCCCGTGGGTATACATAAACCTAGTATCTGGTATTTCGGTACCAGCTGATGATATTCTTATACTGAAGTAATATTTTGCATTAATAACACCATTTAAAATTCGGAATTCTTGAATCTGATATAGCCAGCTTTTTACAGTGGATACTCTTAGACGGATTTTGATTTTACGTTTAGACTTATGTCAAAATCTTAATAATCTATTTCTAAAACTGAGAACGAAGTGCTGCACAATGATTTTTTTCCATGAGCAATTGCTGTTATACCCCGATGAGGTTAAAAAAAAACCAATTCTTATATTTATACATATATATATATATATATATATATATATATATATATAATATATATATACATATATATATATATATATATATATATATATATATATATATATATATATATATATTTATATATATATATATATATATATTACCATTTTTCAGTGAAACTGTAGTCCACTGGATACTAAATTCATTCCAGAATACTGATTTTGTGGGGGTGTTTTCATATGACGTAACAGCTCAACAGCTGTTTTGACATGAGAAATAGTTCTCTTTTCTGATCGCAAATACTAAATGAAATTAAGGATTAATTACTTTGTTTACATCATTTTGAAAGAAAATAGTGATATGGACAATTTTGAATACTTATTCTCAGATTTAATCGGCGATTATTAATATTCGACCATTCAATAGTGGCGGTTTAAATGTGTCAGAAGAGAATTGCCCGAAAGGGCCATGTGCAAATGGCTGATAGGCCTACCATGTGCGATTTAGATAGCAACAGATGATTGTTGATTACAACAAATTTTCGTTTAAATTTTGATGATTTATCAGTACACCACAGAAAGTTTGAGCGTGACTACTTATATTCGTTCATGACAACTGGAGGTAGCCATTCTACTGTACTTGACATGTCTACCAATCGCTGAATCAGCTGGGAAATGCCGTATCGGTGATGTTTTCGTAAGTATTTCAGTATACTGTATAGGATAGTCCACAAGCAAATCGAATAATTCGAATAAATTGAAACAAGACAAATGCAGATTATGTTGTGAAATAACAAACTTTTATTTGTCTGTTTAAAAAATAATAATTATCAACACTTTCGTTATTGAAAATCCGTGTAGGCCTACAAGTATAAAGTATAATAGGTCCATATGTTGTTATGTAGGTCAATTCAGACTTCCGTATTTACCAGCTGATCATATATTTTATAATGCGAACACGATAGGTCTAACTATATAATATAAAGTATCCCGTCAATTTACTGAGAAACCTATGAACACTACTTATGCTCGGCAATAACATTACAGGTTGTGAAAACAAGATGGATCTGGGAAGTAATCTTGCAATTATAGGATTTGAGGTGAAATGAGAGCCGATTTCACACGACGCGAGTGACGAATTGTTTTTGACAGGAATATATGGTGACGGCAAAGCATGCTGTTTATCAGAGATGCTTGACAAAATTGCACAAGACCTAACTCTCCTTTTCTCTCGAAAACCGCGTTTAATGTCAACGTTCCGCAAATTTTATGGTCGGTATGGTAGTCTTGTTTGCGACTACTCTGTTTCACTAAGTGAAATGTTGAGTTGCCTTTTCGTTGGCGGTTGTTGAGACGTCTGTACCAATTGTGACGAGGATACACTCCTCACGTGTTTCATTGGACTTGACTGTGGACTCACGGCGGGTGTGACCGGTCGACAGAGGATGCTTACTCCTCCATGGCACCTGATCCCACCTCTTGGTTTCCAGAGGTCCGTGTTTGTCCATTTTTACCGGATTTGTATCTATGTCCTGGACATCCTATTGATTTATACTTTGGTATCTGAGATTTTTATATTCAACTTACAAGCAACGAACGACGAAGCAAATTTTCATTTCTGTGGCCTGTGTTTCTTTTCATAATATGACCTAGATCTGTCGCAATATGGGCATGTAGTGTGCTACAGATGCAGGCCTAGTCTTGTGTTTTCGATTTCTTTCTGTTTGTTTGTTTTGTGGTATTGGATGGCTTTTAAGGTTAAATAAAAAATACGAAATAAAGGTGTGTAATTTTATTCTTTATTTATTCATTCAAATGACTTGAGAATACTTGTATTACAAATACATGGTCAGTAAAAGGATTTCTAAAATGTTATGTATTCCTACGCCAAAAAGTAAAGCGGTTAAACGCTTGGGTCACGCGACGACCGACTTGTGTTATTGAAATATAAATACAGTCGTTCTATATACTTACAATGAAGGAAATAACGGTCGGTATGTAAATATAAAAAAAATATAAAATCGGACCAACAGATACACACACGCCAGACACACAAACACACACACACACACACGGATAAACTTATATACAATAGCAGTTGAATTACTAATAAATAATCGTTACCAGAATTTTGAAGCTTGTTATTTTTATATCAACAACGGGTGCATCCACAAGTTAAGACGTATACCACTATACGATAGATATACAGCATGATATTGCACAAATTTTATTGTGTGTCTGTAATGTTGACTCCTCTATCTATTTCGGCCAGAGGTATACATACATTTTTACTGCGTTTATTCATTACTTTTTATATTGCTTTACATATTTTGAAAATGTAAATTCATGTATTTGGTCTTTATACTTCACGATTTTACCTATTGTTAACAGCTGACAAATTTATTTCAACAGAAAACCGAAGTGAAACAGTTATACGCAGCTCAAAATCAGGTTGAAAAGATTCCTGTTCGATTTCCTTATTGATCACACTTCCTCTTAGCTCAGATTTAACTTGTGACAAATGACACGTATTGGGTTACAGACCGAGCGACATTACTATAAAGCGACTATATCGATTGAATATTTCATTGTGATTCTAGCGGTTTATTTCAAAATATCAAAGTCAGAGATTGATGGCACCTTTGATGTCCGAGGTAGAACAATCGAGGGATTTACGACTATTTAATGATCACTTATGACTAATGAATGATGGGTATTGCTTTTCTATGGCGGATTATCATATATGATCGGAGTCATTTCATCAATATTCCGAATACAAACACTACACATTATTCCAAGTCGGAAACAAGGTTACAAAACAAGAATACAAATGTGAGTTATGCATGCAACCCATAAATATACCACTTTACATACGATGTCTTCTTAGAATAGCATATGATTTGATTTAAAGATTCATATGTGCACGGACTGTAAATATTTTCTACAAAAGACTTTCCTTCAGCGAAACTAAAGGGTAAAATAAATGAACAGCACGGGGTTTGATGAAGCAATGTATAAATATGTGTTTACTTGATCTAATTAATGTTCAACAATGCGTGACCGCAACATACTTCTAGATAACATCAATACGCTAATAGGGAGTACAAAAGGAAACATACATTTCAATTTTGTCAGAATTAAAGGCTGCTCGAAATAACAGATTTTTGTAATGGTTGTAAATCAACGCTATCAGTACAGTAAATAAGTTTTTTTTAATCTCATCTGGAGTTTAGATTTTGTAATTATCTAGCACTCTGTGTTCTTAACTTCGCACTTTCACAGATTGCCATTGAAAGGGTTAAAATTTTATTCACGTAGCTCATGATTTTGATAATAACTTGATGATCTATACCGCTTATATAGATAATACACTTTTTTAATTTTTCCATTCAATCATCGTTCAGTATAAAAGTATGCAGTTTTAAAAGAAATATATGGGCTGCATCACTTCCGGTTGAGCAGTTTAAAGCATATATGACAATGTATATCATGCGTGCCAGATCTAAAAAAAATCGCCCACTTGAAAGGGGTGACACATATCAAAATTTCAAGAAAGAACATTAAGCTAACGTTTTCACTCGGAATGAACTGTAATAATATATAATCGAATTCTGTCAATGTAAATATTACGAATCCTTTAGTGACCTAAACCTCATTAATGTTAGCGTCCGTCACGTGATTTGAGTACAAAGTATTTTGACAAAACACAACGGAATGCAACAACTATGAAAATGTCTATTCAAAATGTGATATAATGAGAAAGAGCACCTTGAACATGGTAAGCTATAAAAAGAATATTGCTATCATGTGGATATTATTAATCAACAACGTTACAAAACAAAATCACAGGATCACTTTCATTTTATAACGGACGTGACAAACTTTCCCCACACGGTCAATTTTCGTGGCAGTGAGACAAGATTGTAAAGTCTCCCAACACGTAATATTCTAACTATTTGTTCAAACCATTTGTCTATTTAATGACAAACTGATAATTACTAGATTACAAAATCGCCTAACTATATACAATGTGTATACATGTAAAATTCTAATATATAGCATGCAAATAAAATATCTTGGACTTCTCATTTCGAATGTAGATAGCACTGCGCTTTCAAAAAGGACATCGTTAGCATCTATTCAATGCGGGAGTTTAAGGGTGATAATATGGGGTAGCTTACCAACTTCCTTCCTATTTTCTTACCGTAAGTCTTTTTTCTCCAATTTTAAATATCGCTGTCATCATATAACTGAAAATTGGAGTAAATATCGATAAAACAAACAAATAAAACAGATTATGTTTCGTCTATTTCATATTTGCTTCAAGATGTTTCTACTTAATAGACATTCAAATAACATCTACATTCTGTCTAAATAACAAACCGATTCAGAAACAGTCTGAAGTTTGATTGGTTATATGAAATACAATGCATCACTACATTAGATGTAATGGGTTTACATCTTGTCTATCTCCTTTCAGATTGTAAGGGCTTAACCAAACATAATCCATTACACGTGCTATTGATACATTGTTTCGCTGTATAATTGGATAGGTGTAGCAATATTGATCTTTGTTTCTGAAGGTAGACAACATGATTCACCGCCTTGATAACAAAAATAGGCATCCATTTGTTTTGTCAAGGCACATCCCTTAGGGCCTACATCCTGAAATAAACTTTGTCATTGCAAATAAGTGATTTTTCTTGTAAATGCAATATATTGTTGTAAAGAGTTGTCTCAAGTCTCTTTACTTCGGAAGCGTATGAGGGCCACCTTTAATTTTTTATTTCTCGTTTTGCCAACTTTAAAGTTTACTTTTCCAACTTTATTCTTGGAATTTCCAACATTAAAGTTGGTTTTCCCAACCTTTTTCTTGGAATTTCCAACTTTTTTCTCGTTTTGCCAACTTTAAAGTTGGCTTTTCCACCTTTGTTTCTGGACTTGTCAAGTTTAACATAAATATGGCCTACATAGATAAAGAGGCACTCGGACAGTGTGTAATGAATAAAGAACATCTATAACGTAGTTTTTAATTTTAAGATACCGTGTAAAATATCACAAAACGGTAGAATTATTAATTAGCAATTAGGCAATTTTTCGCTATAATGGTGGAGTTAAAAGGAAAATGATGATACATCTGCATCTAAACTATCGTGGGAGGCTATGGAAGTGACTAATATTACCAGAAATTGTGCATATATTTGGTGAAATGTAGCATTGATACAAATAAATTGAATATTTGGAACAAAATTAATTATTTGAAACTGTAGTTTATTAAATGGATGCATTTTAAGTTTCTTTTCGATGTGATTCGTAAATTGTACATTGCTCAAAGCGTTATATAACTTCAGGGGACGACTTTTTGAGGACAGCATTACAAATTTAGCAACTCAGGTTATTTTCAGTACGTCACAAGACAGAATATCATTTTGTAATCTTTTTAAGGACAGATTTTTATTCAGTTGTTTTGCCTTTGTGATCAGAATTGTATTGTAATATAACGTAGTGGCAGATCTAGACATAATCAAAGGATTAACATAAATATATACTAAATCAAAACTCGGTTACTGCACATTAGATTTATTAACATCTTTTACTGGTTTTATCAGCACCCAGAAATGAAACTAAGCCTCCAACTGCTAATATTTCACATTGATTATACATCTCAAAAGAAGATTATCTAAACAATGCTAAATGTTAGAAAGTATTCTCAACCGGAATCTTTTTATTTTTATTTTACAAGGCATACAAAGGTTATTTTTCACTTGGAGACACTAAATTGTGGCATCTTTATTCTTCAAAAATATTTCATTGTCAACTAATTATATCTGAAAAGAAAGAAATTCAGCAGTTATAAGCTGAATGCTCCATTGTTGTTTTTAAGCCCACAGATATATATATATATTTTTATATAGGATTGACTAAGATTTAACTGGTGCAAAGTTGGAAAAGCCAACTTGAAGAAAAAAGTTTGTAAAGCCAACTTTTAAGTTGACGAAACGAAAACAAATTGGAAAAGCCAACTTTAAAGTTGTCAAAACGAGACAAAAAGTTGGAAATTCCAAGACAAAAGTTGGAACAATGTCAACTTTAAAGTTGGGAAAACGAGAAAAAAGTTGGAAATTCCAAGAAAAAAAGTTGGAAAAGCAAACTTTAAAGCCGGCAAAAAAAAAGAAAAAATGTTGGAAAAGTCAATTTTAAAGTTGGCAAAACGAGACAAAAATTTAGATATTTACAATTATATTTTATTTATAATGATATTTGGCAATATTTGGCGATATTATGGTTATATTTGCAGATTGAAAGTAGGTACTCGTTTACGCAAAGTTTTATGTTTAAATCGTTAAAGTCATGTGTAGAATTCTGGCAAATCATAACACATGAGCACACAGTACCACTCAACAAAAACAGACATTCGGTAACATAGAGTTACATAATCTTACCCTTTTCTCTAACATATTTGTTTCATGTTTATGCACAAACGCATTTAAATCTATTTGTAGCAAAATTTATGACAGATATGTTGTCGTGAGTACATTACGTATTACCACTATAGTTCAACGGGGGAGTTCAAAGGCAAAGCTGTCTGTATAGTGCTTGAATGATGGTCCCAGCAGCAGCCTGAAGAGATATACATTCATTAACACGCATGCTAGAAAGTGATTTTGGAAAATGTATATTGCAATATATATATATATATATATATATAAACGAATTTTATTAGAATTTCACCTAATCTTTCTCATTTTGATATATGATACATTTAGTTCCACCATATTGCGTGTTATGGACAAGGAATTTATATCGCTGCAGTTTTACGTCATATTTCACAATGAATCCTCCACATACATTTATTATTTCAATTTATATCGCTGCAGTTTTACGTCATATTTCACAATGAATCCTTCACATACATTTATTATTTATATAGTATAACATTGTGAGACAAAAATGTTTTATTGATAGAGTTTACTGCAACATACCTCACTGGTATTTTCATGCTTGCAAAAAAGTCTTAGCGATATGATGTCATATGCCCAGTGTTAATACAAAACACCTCAGATGCCAAAGTATAAATCCTTAGGATGTCCAGGACAAAGATACAAATCCGGCAAAAATAGACTAACACGGACCTCTGGAAAAAAAGAGGAGGGATCAGGTGACATGGAGGAGTAAGCATCACCTGTAGACAGGTACCACCTGCCGTGAGTTCACAGTCAAGTCCAAATGAAATACGTGAGGAACGAAACCTCTTCACAATTGATACAGATGTCTCAACAACCGCCAACGAAAAGGCAACTCAACATTTCACCAAGTGAAACAGAGTAATCGCAAACAAGACTATTATACCGACCGAAAATTTTGCGGAACGTTGAAATTAAACGCGATGTTCGATATCCCTGTGTCAATAGTTTGTCAGTGAGTAGTTTACATCTGTATATGAAATGTTCATATGTTGAACACGCCCTGGCACATCGGATCATTTGTGAAATATAAACTACATATGCGGGTCACTGTAGGATGTTACTACTTAAATGTGGAAAATTTACGATGGGAAAGCCGAAATCGTCGGGTTTGTCGTATAGCTTAGTTGCCAATCTCACGTCCGTGTCTATAGTAAGTAAAATGTCTAAGTATGAAGCGTGTGTGTTTGATTTCGTTGTATCTTTAATTTCTAGTTCGCTAGGATAAATTGTATTGACATATGTATGAAAACTGTCATTATTATTTGACAAGACGTCGTCGATATATCTAAATGTGAAATTAACGGACACCGCTAGCTTTTTCTACTTTTGATTCAGCAGTTTCTGAATGAAGTCTGCTTTGTATGAATAAAGAAACAGGTCGGAAAATAAAGGGGCACACTTGGTTTCAATAGGAATGTCGACAGTTTGTTGAAAGACAACATCTACGAAAATTACAAATATATTGTCTATTAGAAATTACAGCATGTTTTTGTATCAACTTCAGTGTATATAGGTGTAGAATCAGAGTGAAATTTGGCAAACATGAAATATGATAATCAATCACTAATTGATATCTATCAATACAAACTTTGAGAAGCAAAATCTAGCATACGTGCAATTATTGTTGCAGTGTAAACCTTCTGAAATCTCACGTGGACTATTGTGATACGCCATCGCCGTTTGTCGGGTAACACTTTTAAAATTGTCACTTCAAGAACGCAAAATAGCTTTTATATCGTATATGCATGACCCTTTAACTTTTGTCTACGAGTCACTTGGAACCCTTTTATTCGCATATGTTTGATAAACTTTTTATTTATGTAAATAAATGGGGATTTTTTATGATGATGCATAAATCCTGATAATGTAAGCTGTATATTTCCTCATTAATGCTATCTTGTTAAAGGGCATTAGGTGTATTTTAAAAAAATATTTAGAAATTTTTTACATTTACTACTCGACAATAACAAATAAGATTGAAACTGAACCCCCTTTTTACTGTTTAGATTGATATACAATGAAAAAGAGGTATACACCGGAATAAAATTCTTGAATTCCTATACATTTTATGAATATTGCTCGAGAAACCCAGGTTGGGCATTTTTCACTTGCAATTGATAAACTAAGCATTACAATCTGTTTATTAATTCCACAATTGACAGGACTTTATTTTAACAAACTATATAGGGATATAAGATTTATAAGAGTATGTCTGTATAGATAGATGCATTGAAAAATGTTAGGCCTGACATGAAGAATATTTTGTACAATTTCATTGGGTAAATGAAAATGCTATTTTCCTTAACATCCTGTCAACATTGTACAATCAAGGACCTCTGATAATCTAGAGGTGACGTATGCAGTTGAAAATAACTAGATCTAACATCAAGGATGTCTGTTAAAAATATTCAAAGTTCTAAGATTAGATGTTGTAGGTCGTCTGCCATGGAAAGAACTGAAAATGTCAAAGTTAACATTTCAGGACATGTAAGCTCTTGTGATCTGAAGGAATTCGCTTTCATTCACCGTTTGTATCTTTGTAATATGTTTTCTTTTCTTCGATCGAAGTCATTTTGTCAATACCAAGGCTTTAATTGTTTTCATGTTTTATACGTAAGACCCTTTTACTAGGGGTGTCTTTACAAAAGCTAGTATATGTATTATAGCACATCTTTTTCAAGTGGCATTACTTATGTTTACCATAATAAATTATTTCTTATTTCTGATATATGTTTAGAACGCTATATAGATGATAATAAAAAATCATTTCCAATTTCTTTACGTTTACAACTTATACTTGATGTACATTAACAAACAAGAGCTATAAAGAGACATACGTTTACAATGTATACTTGATGTACATAAACAAACAAGAGCTATAAAGAGACATACGTTTACAACTTATACTTGATTTACATAAACAAACAAGAGCTATAAAGAGACATACGTTTACAACTTATACTTGATGTACATTAACAAACAAGAGCTATAAAGAGACATACGTTTACAACTTATACTTGATGTACATTAACAAACAAGAGCTATAAAGAGACATACGTTTACATCTTATACTTGATGTACATTAACAAGCAAGATCTATAAAGAGACATACGTTTACAACTTATACTTGGTGTACATTAACAAACAAGAGATATAAAGAGACATACGTTTACAACTTATACTTGATGTACATAAACAAACAAGAGCTATAAAGAGACATACAAAATCTTATATAGTTTGTGAAAACAAGGTCAGGTCCAGTGTTTTAAGCATACACAACAAGTAAGATTGAATTAATGGCAAGTGCATACTTGCCAAACTCGGTTTCTCAACCAATTTGCACGAAATCTGTAGGAATTTGAGCATACTTATGCGTGCATATATCGGATTTTGTAATTGTATATCAATGTAGGTAGTAAAAGGGTTAGGTATTTAAAACAAACGACAAGTAATGCCCCATCAATTTATTGTCATTAGATCAAATGACAGTGTATTTAATTCAACGAAATTATGGTGCAACTCGGGACATATCAGGAAGTGGAAAATGATATCCTGGACATTCTAAAGATTTATACTTTAGTATCTGAGATTTTTTAATATAAAAGGAGATTGTGTGTTATATGTATCTAAATAATCTTTAAACAATGACACAATAAACATTGTTAACATAGAACAATTTACAATCTTATATTACAGTGTAAAATTCACGCAGAATTGATTTTGTGGGTCAGCATCTTTACCTACTGACACACACACACACACACACACACACACACATATATATATATATATATATATATATATATATATATATATATATATATATATGTATATATATATATCTGTGTGCGTGTGTGTGTATATATATATTTATATATATATATATATATATATATATATATATATATATATATATATATATATATATATATATATCACGGTTTAGGGTCTCAGGCTTCTAAAATCCTTTAAAATGACATGTGCATGTCCTCAGATATATTTTGTAATAATACTAATTTAATGATGTGCAGTTATATTCTTGACATTTAGTTATTCAGTAAAAAAAACAAAATTTATAGCATTTCCGTTACATTTGAAAGACCAACAAAACAAAGATCCGTCAGTCTCAGATAGTGATGTAAACATACAAGAACTATATCCTATTTCTTACAGATGGTTATGACAGATTTGGATTTGAAATTACATATAAATGTATTTAACTAGAATTACAAATATGGCCTTCGATTGAACTTTGGCCATGTAGAAAAGAGGACAAAAGATCGAGGACAGTTACTATGCAACAAAATAAGGAAACAAAATATTAAAAAAGAAATACAAGTCTTATTGATATAGTTTGAATCATTCTATATTGTTATTAACAAGAATTATTTGATATTTGAATATTAATTAGATATGGAAATGAGAGCACCCACGGTATTGTGATGGGAAAATTAAAAACAGTCCTCTGTTAGAATTATCGGATAACATATATTCAGGCATGTAGCTTGCAATAAAGTAAAAATGACTTTTTCTGTAAAATATTTCGATGAACACAATCATGGACATAGTATCAATGGTTTATAGTTAAGCAAGGGTTCACTTCTTATTTAATATCTTCTAATTGGTAAATAGTACTGTTATGACGCATAGTTAAGATTTAAAACATATAACATCTCAGATATCAAAGTACAAATCAATAGAACGTCCAGGACATAGATACAAATCCGGCAAAATGGACAAACACAGACCTCTGGAAACCAAGAGGTGGAATCTGATGCCATGGAGGAGTAAGCATCCCCTGTCGACAGGTCACACATCTGTGGTGTTCATAGTCGAATCAGGCCAATTGATGCCATGGATATTTTACCCAAATTCTTAAATGAAAATCACAAATACCAAAGTATTTATCATTAGGAGATTCAGGAGACAAAACATTGGTGAACATTGGATAGACAAGGGCCTCAAAAATATAGAAATGTGATCAGGTTACAATGAATGATAAGTATCCCCTTTAAACTGGTAACCCCTAACGAAGAGCAAGCCAAATTCAAATTAAATAACAGGGAAATAGACCCTCGTCAACATCGGTACTGATCATTCAACAACATTTACCCAACAGATAACTCAACATTTTGTCAGTGAAACATAGTTATAGCAAATGTAGTCATTATACTGACTGCAGAATATTGGCATTAAAAGCAATTCCTGATAATCAGTGCCCAGCACCATAAAACGTACGAATTACTTCAGTCTAAAACTTTTACTCAAGTTTGGCTATCCTGAAATCTGATTAGCTAAACTTTCTCAGACTTAAGTAAATTCTCAAGTTGTATGGTGCCGGGCCCAGGAATAATGTAATAAGCGTCAATCTTCTCTGATAGATGTAAACACTCTTGTTTTATTGTCCTTAGCATTTCACTGACATATTACGGCAATATCTAATAAAAAGATTCTGTCATTCCAAATTAAATATTCCTCTAATCAAAATTATGAAGCATAGATATTAACGTCTTGACAAAAGCGAAATATGTAACACAAGGAATAGCTGACAAAAAGTCTTCTGGATCAAATAGATGTGGGATCAGGTGCCAAGGATGAATTAGAATCCTAATAGATCGAAGGATCGAACGATAACTAATGCCGGGATTTAGAAATATTAAGTATAGTCATTTTTCTAAGGGTACCCAGGGAAATTTCCACTATAGTTTTCTATTGTGCAATATTGACATGGATACCTTTTATACAGTGCGATAATGACCTGGGTACTTTTTCTATCGATATTTCACAATTTCGCCCAAAGACTGTCTCACACATTGACCAAAAACAGACTAAAGCAGCGTCATTATATCAAAATCTTTATAGATGGTTTATCATCCAATACCTAAAACGATATAAAGAATTTCAGATTGCGAGCCATGGTATCGGCAAAATAGATATCATATCGACCGTAAAGAGGTACGACATCCTTGACTCTAAAAGTGACTCTTACAACAGCTTATCAATAAGAACCAGTAGCAGGTTTCTGGTTCGATAATCTACACCAGGGTCCGAAGTCATCAAATTTACTCAATACTCAAGCTCAGCTTTTATTTAATTATTTTAAGTAAATAGTCGTTTATAAACCTACTGGTTTTGACTGAATATGAAGTACATTCTTATTTTCCATCATTCACATAATAGGTTTAGGTCACACATGATATTTCTGTAAAAACAAATGAATAAACACGTTGAGTACAGCATTCAAAATTTGAGTACTCAAACAAAGTACTGACGTTTTTTTTTTCCGGTAAGCAATTATTTTCATCATTATTTACCATTATACCATCAATGTGGAGTTGCAGCTTAAAATGTTGTGTGTTTTCCGCTTGAAATAATAAAACAAATTGTGGAACTTGAGAGTGCATTTGATGACTTCGGACCCAGGTCAAACTTAATGCTTTAAAAAGGTAGATATATCACCTCTCAGCACAGGAAGTAAAAGGTTTAAAAGGGTATTTCGAATCGGAAAAAGTCAATGCCACAGGTAAAATTTGTGGCATTTCGATTATATCTCTCTAAACAATTCAAATATTGCTATCAAATTCATATTCAAAGCAAAGTTTTTAATATATATCTCGCTCACCCTTTAAATGGACTGTGTGGCTAAAGACACATTTATCTGAAATTTGCTGCATCAACAGCACTTCTTATAACCAGAGTGACTCGCAAAATACGGATTTGAGGACGTTAGTTCCTCATACATGTGTTTCCAAATGCGATTGCAAAGACTTATAGATAATAAAGAGTTGTAAGATTAATGTTATACAGTAGTCCATGTACTTTATATTAAGTTAACAATCCAATGCTCCCAAGTGCTATAAAATGAAACATTTATGAATATTCTGTTGTGAAGAATTATCTTTTTATTCTCAATAGACTGTCTTCATCAAAAACGCAAAAAGCATCATTTGATCTTTCCGTTAATTGCATATTGTTCTCTAACTGTCAAGTATTATGACGTTTTATCTTGTTCATCGCAGATTAATTACTTCTTAACAACAATTTCCATTTTTATGACATGTATTCTGAAAGACAATTCACCTCATTCCTTCTTATGACTGATTTTAGACAATTGCTTGGAATAATTGATATCTTTGTCTGTGATGTAATCACTTTATCTTTCTATGACCAGACGTATCACCATTTAACATTCAGGAGACAAGAGAACGCGCTCACAAGTTAATACCCAATAAAAGACCAAGGTTATAAACTCTTGGCATGCTCAACTTCAAGTTAAAGAAACAATTCTCTACCAATCAAGTATACTGTTGAAATTAAAACGCAAGGTCGGTTAAACGGATATTTAGTACAGTGTATAGTTAAACAGAAGAACAGTTATTCAAACTTGTATTGCATGATACCAAGACGTTATTTATATTTATAAATATCAAAAAATCTCAGATCCCAAAGTATAAATCATTACGGTGTATAGGGTATAAGTACAAATCTGGTAAAACATGGACAAACATGAACCTCTTAAAATCAAGAGGTGGGAGCAGGTGATTTGCGATATAAGGAACTTGACTTTGTATTCTCATTTTTTAATGTTATAATATAAGTATGTGCGATTTACCAAAAAAATGAAATAAAGCTGTCTCAAAATGTATTTTAAGTTGTAACATTGATTAAGATTTCATTTAAATACACTATGCACCACAACAATGTCTTCATAATCGTTTTGAAAACTAATATACCCATGCTCTTTGAAATTAATTATCATAAAAGTATTCTATATTCATTTTTTCTGTATATTGATGGCGTGGTTCCACAACATGCATAGAGCACATTCGGATGAAGTAAAACCGACCTTCGATGTTAACTTGTGAAATCGTAGAACGGAAGCAACTAGATTTTCCGTAAAGAGCGAAATATTAAAAGAGAACATTTTGTTTGACTCGATATGTTAGACCGTATAGACACCAGCAAATGTTAGTAATTAATCTTCCATGTCTTGTTATTTAAAGTCTTCTGTCACGTACGCTAAAAAGTTCCGCATGAATGCATGCATTAGATTTTATTCCAAATGCAGTTATCGGTAGATTGTGTATAAATTATTATTTTGAAGAATACACAGCAATGACACTAACATCTTGATAACAGCGGTGTCAAACGTGTAATCACATTTGAATACGGACATTAGTGGACCTCTGAAAATATACATATGAAAAAAGGTGTCTTGGACTGGTTAACACTCCCTGCCCACCGGTAAAATGTCATTGAACAGTAAATTACAATTAAAATGATAGATTATAATCTTGGTAAACAAGACGGATAATTAAGCTATCACTTTTGACAAAAATCATATTTTTTGTTACCGAGACATTCATTCATCAATTTTTAATGTCAACGTTCTGCAAGTTTTACGGTCGGTATAATAGTCTTCTTTGCGACTACTCTGTTTCACTAAGTGAAATGTTGAGTTGCCTTTTCGTTGGCGGTTGTTGAGACGTCTGTACCAATTGTGACGAGGATACACTCCTCAAGTGTTTCATTGGACTTGACTGTGGACTCACGGCGGGTGTGACCGGTCGACAGGGGATGCTTACTCCTCCATGGCACCTGATCCCACCTCTTGGTTTCCAGAGGTCCGTGTTTGTCCATTTTTTATCGGATTTGTATCTATGTCCTGGACATTCTATTGATTTACACTTTGGTATCTGAGGTTTTTATATTTTAAGAAAGATGTAAGTGTAACTGATATAGCTATAGTTTCCCTCACGTTATATTCTTACCTCCTATCTTGGTAATTATCTGGCAGGAAGTAAGTTTTAAAGTACGTGTTCCTGAATTTAATCCATATAATACCGACAAGGTAGTATGTAGTATATTTAACCGTCGACTACGCCAAAAATGAAAGTGCTAGAATGTTGGGAATTATATGCCCATGTTACAAGAGATGTTGGAATGACAAAACCTGTTGAAAAAATTGGCTCTTGTACAAGGAAAAGGTCTAATCTTGTGTCATTTTTTCTAGATATAGTTAAGTATCAATATGTGTGAAACTATTTTACCTTGGGCGTTGACCCTCATACGAAACCAGCTTGTACATAATATCTTCAACATGTCAATGCAGACAACGACCTTTTGCTTTCTTATGTTGATACTGTAAATTTATACAGGTGCAGTGCATGTTTTTCAAGCAGTTTGTGATATTACTGTCAGGGATTTTTGCTCTGATTGTTCAGTTGTTTTTAAAACTTATACCACAGTATTTATGTTGGCAAGAGTCGTCGATCAGCACAAAGTTCATGTCTTTGGAAGGGCTTTGCATCTATTATTGACGCACGCAATACAATTCCCGTTATGTTTTGCTATAATTCTTAATCTTCATCATACAATTGATATGGATATCAAGGTGGAGTCGTAAAGTTTTATTTTAATTGGAATTAGCGTTTAACGTTTTAATCTTACATTTTGATGCATAGAAAAAAGCTTGTGTGCCAATGCGCCCTAGTTTGAATGTTTGTACAAATACAAGGACATTTAATTATTATTTGTAGATAAATGAATCGCCTGCGGTTGTCTACTGGTAGATCATCGACTTACAAGTGGATCATCCCGTGGTCTATTTTCGGTACTGGGTCATTTATCAAACACTTTTAAAAATGTAGTGATTCCGTGGTCCAAGCAAGAGAATAGTAATTCACAGGTCTTTGGGGTGAGAGTTAACAACATGACATGTGTCAGGGGAAAGCGTGGGACGTCAAATAGCGTCACTGAAATGGCGTCAGTCAATAGCATAAGAAACGTTGGTGTCATCTTTATATACGTTAAATATTTCAGACTTGATGTAAAATAACAGTAACCTAACACAGCAATCAGTTAATCAAATAAATACTGCAAGATAAAATGTCGTTGTAAGAAGACTATGTCTGACTTCCATGCACCAGACAATTACAGTAATTCTCAAACTGAACTGAGGTACCTAATCATCGAATATCCAGGGCAATACTGACACATACATTTAGTAATTTGATCATCGCCATATCAGAATAGGCAGTATATAATTCACTTTGATTCTACGTCACACCAACTAAAAAGCCACAGTAAACATTTCCATCACAATGACTGCTATCTGAATTCTCTTTTGAAAAGAAGTAAAAGGACATGCTGACGGCAAAATAATATTTGTAAGACATTGTAGCAAGATCTGGTTTCTTGAGTCTAAGAATGTTGTTTGAATATAAAAGAACGGATACCGAGGTGTGAGCCAGGGAGAAATTCAGAGGACTATATTGAAATATCGTGAATGTTGGACAAACATTGACGTGTGGTGGTTGAATCATCTACGATGGGAGAGTTGTATTCCTTGCCGACCGGTAACATCGGCTGTGAGACTGCAGTCAAATGTGGATGAAACAAAGTAGGATTAAATTCTGTTTACAATCGGTAGAGATGAACAAGTTTGTCTGGTCGCATTTAAAAATTTGTTTAACGACGAAGGACGAGGCTATTCCCCATGATTGTAACATTAGATGACGTTTTGGAATAAAAAATATAATTTATGAAGTTTGTGAAATCATTAAAACCCCAGTTAACTGTCACCTTAAACGTGCGACGAATTCCATAGATGTAATATGTTGTCTCTTTTTATTATAACTTCCTGATTCTTGGAACTCTGCTTCCGATCTTGTAACTAATTAAAAGACGAGTCGCTTTGATGTGATAATTATTGCGTGTAATCTATTTATTCAAGAACAAAATCAATTCTGCCAACCTAGTATTATTGCAATTGTGAAGGTCGGGTCCTGTTACCTAGAAACATGTTTTATCTCTCCATTTACCAGTTATAAATACAAATATGCGTAAATATTAACAATATGGTATATACAGGAATAATCCTTTTAGAACCGCGACATTTCACAGTACAAGATCTGTCAATCTGTTTCCAGGTAACAATAAATAGATTCTGTTTACTGTCTGTTGCGTTGTCGGTTTTTTTGTTTTTGTTTTTTTTTTTCCTTTTGCTTTTTAGTTGGCTTATTGTAAATTTCTTGAACAGATATATGATTTCACACCATTGACCCCGAAGCTTCAGATAACCATAAGTACCATATGGTTCATTACTGCTAGTCCAACTTTCCAGACATATTTGATCAATATATGTACTTCCGGTTCCGACAACAATAAGTCTGGTAAACAAAAATCCCACTGATTCATTTCTTAATTGCACAACATTGTTTACAGCTCTCACGTTAACCAGTAACAGACAATATCTATACCGAAAGCGTTATACCCAGGTTTGCATGCTTAACTATTTTAATCTGAGTTTCAACCTTGACTCATGGTCTGTGTAACCGAGGGGACTAATCGCACCTTAGTGATATCTGATTTAACTTCGGGCAGCGGTTTTGTAAGATATTAGAGGTGGGGATACCAATAATACGATAAGGGACCATTTCATAAAAGTAACCGATTACGGTTAGATTTAGCTAGATTTAGTCGATTATTTGTACATCCGGTTCGTTTTCATCAATAGCACGTTAAGTGTTTCGTGAAATGCTCTAAACTTGCGTTTCAAAATGGCAGCTTAAATGATTTTATTCGATGAAGTAAAAGAAAAACAAGATTGGTAAGATATTTTCAAAGACAGACATTTCTAGTATATGGTGAATGTTTCCCGTGTTGTTGTGTATGTTTTGTTTTATCTGCGGTACAGGGGAATTCGAAAACAAACAAAAAGGAACATAAAGCGAAATCGGGAGTCATAAAAATACTCCAAAATGATTTATGAAGCAATATATGGCCATAAAACTGATCGGCATCTGACCTATAATGAAACGCTTCCCTAAACCACGCTTATCTACGATTTAGTATTTTTTATATTTCGGCTTTGGGACTTTTCGGGTGTCAATAGTTTGTTATCTTTAATCTGTATTGTCGTATTACAATGCCCTATAACAATACACCAAATCATAGCTCTTGATGATAAGTACATAAATATATATATTCTTGGTAAACGTGCCCCATCATTGTGACACAATGCAATTCAAATGTTTAATCAAATACAATCCCACTTAACACAGGTAATTATATAATAACGTAGTTCAACTCATAATCATATAATAACGTAGTTCAACTGATCGCATTTTAACTTTCCTTTAACACCTAGGACCATGTCATAATCATTTTCATATTTTAAGACATTTGTATAACTTTTGCAATCACAATCAGGGATTTTGGATAGAAACTGTAACTAAATCGATTGTTCATACCACTGATAAAGGCGCTGATATTCAAAGTCTTTGAATGCGGGATGCTACATTGTTAGTGTGAACTCAGTATATCAATGGATAAAACTAAAACATTTTTATTTTTTCACACAAAACAGTGATTCGTTGTTCTGTTATTTCTACGTAAGTACCTGCAACATTATAGACTATATCTAGTTAAACCATTACAGTGAGACTGTCAGTAAAATGTTATGTTCTAAGTGAAAATTTAGTTTAGATATATACAGTATGACTGTCAGTAAAATCGAGATGATTATTAGATTAACCATGTAAAGGTGACTGCAAAGTGTAAACACTTACATTGTAAGTATTTATCAAAATTTACCATGTAAAGGTGACGGCAAAGTGTAAACACTTACATTGTAAGTATTTATCAAAATTTACCATGTAAAGGTGACTGCAAAATGAAAACACTTACATTGTGAGTATGTATATAGATTAACCATATTTAAGGAGACTTCAAATTGTAAACACTAACATTGTAAGTATTTATCAAAATTTACTATGTGAAGGT
The DNA here is from genome assembly GCA_030159075.1 of Atrina japonica. Taxonomy (NCBI): domain Eukaryota; kingdom Metazoa; phylum Mollusca; class Bivalvia; order Pterioida; family Pinnidae; genus Atrina; species Atrina japonica. The sequence goes on from BROG01000873.1 coordinate 54,296, forward strand.
GACTGCAAAATGAAAACACTTACATTGTGAGTATGTATATAGATTAACCATATTTAAGGAGACTGCAAAGTGTAAACACTAACATAGTAAGTATTTATCGAGATTAACCATGTAAAGGTGACTGCAAAGTGTAAACACTTACATTGTAAGTATTTATCTAAATTAACCATATGCAGTGTAAAATTTTGTATTATAAGTGTGTCAAGATTTGGGGCAAATTTATTGACATAACGGTCCTTCGTATTTTTTTTAGTTTCATAGTTATTTGTTATTGCTAATGTAGTCCTCCATACATTCTATCGGAAGATTGTTCTTTTACCATATAATTCGTATGTAGTTTAGGTTCGGAAACTTTCTTGTATTACGGGAGTACTTGTATTGTTATTGACCGGTTTTATGTAATGTTTTTGTTGCTTGAGTGGTCACTGTTATTTCCCGTGCTTTTCGTTTTTTGTTGTTGGGTAATATGTGTGTGTGTATTTGAAATAAAACGAGTAGTTAAGAATGAGATTGGGTGTCGTAAGGATGTGCTTTTGTGTGTGCTGTGTATTTTAAAAGATGTATAGGAGAAGAAAAGACAATTTTGCTGGGTGCGAAAATTCCAAAGAGCTGAAGTGTATGATTTGACAAAACTAAAAGCTGTGTGCATTTTTGAAACGTTTAGCTGTGTGATACGTTTATGTGGAATAGCAGTGGCCGGTGACATATGCATTACCTGTAAACTTGATATAGAGATGACAATATCTACACGTTTGTGTACTACAAGTGATGTGTACGATACATATTTTGATGTCAGTGTTTATGGCGTCGTATGAATCCCAGAATTTATATTGTGTGTGACTTTTCAAATACATGTGTATGGAAGCTGGGAATCGCCAAAACGACTATTACAAAACCGTGTGATATGCAGTAATTTTTGTAACTACTTTGTGGAACAATTGAACTTTAAACTTTGTTACAGTGTATTTGTTATTTGTTGGATTGAAAGTGAGTGTCCTGAGGAGAATGCATTATAATAATTGTTTGATTTATGTATATTTGTAAATAAATATATTTGTTACTTGTCTAACTTAATTTGTTTTTTTCTAAATGTTCACAAAGGGCTGTCCAGAATAACGAACATTGTGACATTTGGGGGCTCGTCCGGGATCATTCTGGAATTAGTATTATTTAACCCTTCTGTGAATATTGGAAATAACAAATATGAAGTTAGAAAAAATCACTGAAATTGGTGAAAGACTTGGTCTCACTGGTGATAAACTATTAGAGTTTGTAATGCAACAGAATAAAGAAATCCAGCAGTCTGAGCGTGAACGTGTAGATAGAGAGGAACGTGCAGCTGAGAGAGATGCTAGACGGGAAGAAAGAGAGTATGAGTTAGAGTTAGAGAAAATAAAATGTAATTTGAACGAAATCAATTTCAAAGCACGAGTCAATTTCTCACACCACTGGTAATGGTGCTAAGTATGCTAAGCTGCCCAAACTTCCCTTATTTGACAGTAGTAAAGATTGCATTGATGCTTATTTACAACGGTTTGAAAGGTTTGCTGAAAATGCAGCCTGGGAAAAACAAAAATTGTGTATCAATCTTAGTGCTCTGCTCACAGGTACAGCCCTGCAAGTTTATTTCACGCCTGTCACCCGAAGATGCGCTTGATTACGATAAATTAAAACTAGCTTTGCTTCGTCGATTTCAACTAACCGAAGAAGGATTTCACGATAAATTTCGTAATAGCAAACCGGAAACCGGCGAAAATCCAGGTCGCAATTTGTTTCACGTCTTGACAATTATCTATCTCGATGGATGCAAACTCGCTAGTGCACCACAAACGTTCGAAGGACTGAAAGATTTATTATTGCGCGAACAATTCATTGTCAGTAGTAGCAAAACGCTCGCGATGTTTATCAAAGAACGTCATCCTAAGGACGTAAATGAAATGACACTACTTGCTGACCAATTTATAGAAGCGCACGGTTTCTCATCATTTACAAAAGAGCTTAGCCCGCATTGCTCTACTTCAAATTTGAGCACAGATAGATCATATCCTCGTTTGCAAAAACATACAGCGTAATCATCCGCAGCTACGTACGCAAAATATACAACGTGGTAATACGCAAACTAAACGCACAACGTAATAACGGGAATCGAGCTGATCGAAAATGCTATGAGTGTGGTCGTAATGGACATATTGCGAGGGACTGGTTTTTATAGGGTGCGACAACAGGCAGGTTATAGAGCTGCTGCTCTACTCAGTAATGGTTACGACGGTCGGTCTGAAAAGAATGTTTCCGATTTCAACCGCGAGAGTATAACTGCTAATCGACCAGCTCCCAGTGTTTCGCAAAATGTTAACAAAAATGTTGCTCACTCTACTTCCGGTAACGCTAACGGAAATCATTTCGGTTCGCTTTGCGTGTTGTCAAATTGTCTCCCGTGAATGTTTGCGTGCAGAATAACCAAGTAACTTTACATTGTGGTCACATGTTACCAGTCATCGGAGGCGCGTGTCAAGTTTGTCACAAAATGCCTGTCACTAATGGTTATGTAGGTGCCACACTTGTGCAAGTTTTAAGAGATAGTGGGTGTAGTGGAGTGGTAGTGAAACGTGATCTTGTCTTGTTAGACCAGATCAGTTTAACAGAGAAAACTCTTGAGTGTGTGTTCTTATAGACGGAACAGTTCGCAAAAGTTCCAGAGGCGAGTATTGTTATTGATACTCCATATTTTACAGGCTATGTTAAAGCTTTATGCATGGACAACCCTGTCTATGAGCTTATTGTAGGTAATATTGAGAATGCCAGAGATCCAGCTAATCCTGAACCAAAGTGGAAGCAACATTGCATACAAGTAAATGATCAAAAAGTAAGTTATGAGGAAACAACAGAAGTCATGGCTATACAAACTAGAAGTAAAACTAAACAGGAACAAGATGAATGTGAAAGGTTGGGGGTACCTTTAATTCCTGACATCTGATATATCAGTAAGTAGTATGCGCAATGACCAGATTCAGGACGTTTTAATTGACGCTTACAGGAATAATGCGAAATCAGGTAAGAAAATATTTTCAGGGAAGCAAAAATGTATCTTGGTTCATTGTTGAAAGCGGTATATTATATCGTTTATTCCAGTCTCCAACGGTAAGTAACAACAAAATTTTTAAACAATTTGTTGTACCCACAAAACATAGGACTACCGTTTTAAAACTTGCCCATGACAGCGTGTTATCTGGACACCTTGGCATTAAGAAAACAACAGATCGGGTGTTGTCGAATTTTTATTGGCCTGGCGTACAGGGCGATGTCGTGCGATTTTGTCAGTCGTGTGACGTTTGTCAGCGTACTTTAGCAAAAGGGAAAGTGACAAAAGTACCCCTTGGTTCAATGCCTTTAATAGACATACCATTTGAACGTGTAGCCGTTGATATCGTCGGTCCGATTCATCCTGTTACCGAACGCGGTAATCGGTATATTTTAGTTCTAGTTGACTACAGCACGCGATATCCGGAAGCGGTCGCGCTTAAAAAATATTTGACACGGAAACGGTGGCTGAAGCGTTGCTTTGAAATTGTTTTACTAGAGTCGGTATTCCGAAAGAGGTTTTATCGGATATGGGTACACAATTTACATCGCGACTCATGAAAGAAGTAGGCCGTTTATTGTCGATTAGTCAATTGAATACTACACCATATCACCCGGAATGTAACGGTCTTGTCGAAAAGTTTAACGGTACCCTAAAACGCATGCTTCGTCGCATGGCGATTGAACGACCGAAAGACTGGGATCGGTACATTGCGCGCCATTGCTTTTTGCGTATCGCGAAGTTCCGCAAGAAAGTACCACTTTTTCTCCTTTTGAACTTCTCTATGGGAGAACCGTTCGAGGTCCAATGTCAGTATTACGCGAAATGTGGACAAATGATGTGCAAGACCCAGAAGTCAAAAGCACATATCAATATGTCCTAGATCTTAAAGAGAGACTTTCAGACACGTGTGAAATGGCAAAACAAGAGCTCCAGAAATCGTCCGCACGTTACAAGAAGTTTTATGATAAAAAGACGAAACCACGAACTTTTAACGAGCGTGACAAAGTTTTGGTATTGTTACCTACCGACAGTAAACAAGTTGCTAATGCAATGGAAAGCCCGTTTACAATAATAGGTAAACAGGGTATTGCTGATTATAAGATTGACGTTAACGGAAAAAATCAAAACGTTTCACGCAAACATGCTAAAGAAATACATCGAACGTGAATCTAGTATTGAAACACCCGTGAGTGTAACTCTCGCGTCATGTGCTGTGATAGAACCAGATTTAGATAATGGCATACCGGTACTTGACAATTTTCCAATTGAAACACTTCCGTTACAAGCTACCGAGACATTTCGCGACGTACATATAAGTGAACAGCTGAATGATTCACAGAGAAATGAGTTTGCACGATCTTTTGAAAGAGTTTAGCAACACATTGTCGGATCTACCGAAGCGTACGAATCTCGCGACACACGAAATTAATTTAACGACTTCTGATCCTATCCCGTAGTAAACCGTACCAGATACCATTCGCTTTACGCGATACAGTACGTGACGAGATACGTAAAATGATTGAAATGGATATCATCGAACCTTCAGAAGCACCGTATGCAAGTTCCATTGTTATTGCTAAGAAATCTGACGGAACTAATCGCATTTGCATAGATTTCAGAAAACTGAACGCGGTAACGATCTTTGACGCTGAACCTATGCCGGATCCCGAGGGAGATTTTTAGTAAGATCAGTCAGTGTAATATTTTTCAAAAATAGACCTTTGCAAAGGTTATTGGCAGGTGCCAATGAGAGAACAGGATAAAGATTTAACATCTTTCGTCACTCCTGATGGATTATATCGCTTCAAGGTCATGCCTTTTGGTTTATCGAATGCCGCTGCGACTTTTAACCGTATGATGCGCGTGCTTTTAAGTGATCTCATTCACACCGATAGGTTTTATCGACGATATCCTTTATTCATACCGAAAAACTGGTCAGATCACATATTTGCTTTACGTCAATTACTTGAGCGATTGCGATCTAGCTATCTTACGACGAAACCGTCAAAGTGTTTTATTGGTTACACTACGCTTGACTTTTTGGACATTCGATTGGCGATGGTGTTATAAAACCCAACGCGGAAAAATTAGAGGCTATCCGAAGTGCTCCAAGACCTCAAACCAAAAAGCAAGTTCGTTCTTTTTTGGGTTTAATCGGTTATTACAGGAAATTTGTACCGAATTTTGCCGCTGTCGCAGTCCCGTTGACTGATTTAACTCGGAAAGGTGTTCCGAAAAAAATTCCATGGCGTGATGAACATGAAAGGTCATTTCAGAGTTCTGAAATCGATGTTTCTTTTTTTCTCCAATTTTTGAGGTTGCCAGATTTCAAGAGAGAATTTTATCTAAGGTGTGATGCATCTGATTATGGTCTAGGTGGAGTTCTTTTACAAGAACAAGGTCTTAAATTTTCCAATTGCTTATGCAAGCCGGAAGTTGTCTGACAGGAACGGTCTTATGCAGTAATTGAGAGAGAATGTTTGGCCATAGTATGGTGTATTATGAAATTTCAGGTATATTTATATGGCCGTAGCTTTATTTTGGAAACTGACCACCAACCATTGGTATATCTTGAACAAATCAAAGGTCACTAATGGTAGGTTGATGCGTTTGGGCATTGTTCTTACAGTCGTACAGTTTTAGAATTAATTCTATCAAAGGTGTTGACAACATCGGTGCAGATTTTTTAAGCGGTCATGTTTCTTAGATTTTTGGTATATTATGTTAGCAGCGACAAAATATGGATTTAAAACCAATTTTGTGTCTTAGAAAGAGGGGGTTATGTCAAGATTTGGGCAAATTTATTGACATAACGGTCCTTCGTATATTTTTTTTAGTTTCATAGTTATTTGTTATTGCTAATGTAGTCCTCCATACATTCTATCGGAAGATTGTTCTTTTACCATATAATTCGTATGTAGTTTAGGTTCGGAAACTTTCTTGTATTACGGGAGTACTTGTATTGTTATTGACCGGTTTTTATGTAATGTTTTTGTTGCTTAAGTGGTCACTGTTATTTCCCGTGCTTTTCGTTTTTTGTTTGGGTATATGTGTGTGTGTATTTGAAAATAAACGAGTAGTTAAGAATGAGATTGGGTGTCGTAAGGATGTGCCGGTGTGCAGTTTAAAAAGATGTATAGAGAAGAAAAGACAATTTTGCTGGGTGCGAAAATTCCAAAGAGCTGAAGTGTATGATTTGACAAAACTAAAAGCTGTGTGCATTTTTGAAACGTTTAGCTCTGTGATACGTTTATGTGGAATAGCAGTGGCCGGTGACATATGCATTACCTGTAAACTTGATATAGAGATGACAATATCTACACGTTTGTGTACTACAAGTGATGTGTACGATACATAGTTTGATGTCAGTGTTTATGGCGTCGTATGAATCCAGAATTTATATTGTGCGTGACTTTTCAAATACATGTGTATGGAAGCTGGGAATCGCCAAAACGACTATTACAAAACCGTGTGATATGTCAGTAATTGTTGTAACTACTTTGTGGAACAATTGAACTTTAAACTTTGTTACAGTGTATTTGTTATTTGTTGGATTGAAAGTGAGTGTCTGAGGAGAATGCATTATAATAATTGTTTGATTTATGTATATTTGTAAATAAATATATTTGTTACTTGTCTAACTTAATTTGTTTTTTTCTAAATGTTCACAAAGGGCTGTCCAGAATAACGAACATTGTGACAGGGGGGGTTATGTCAAGATTTGGGGCAAATTTATTGACATAACGGTCCTTCGTATTTTTTTTAGTTTCATAGTTATTTGTTATTGCTAATGTAGTCCTCCATACATTCTATCGGAAGATTGTTCTTTTACCCATATAATTCGTATGTAGTTTAGGTTCGGAAACTTTCTTGTATTACGGAGTACTTGTATTGTTATTGACCGGTTTTATGTAATGTTTTTGTTGCTTGAGTGGTCACTGTTATTTCCCGTGCTTTTCGTTTTTTGTTTGGGTATATGTGTGTGTGTATTTGAAATAAAACGAGTAGTTAAGAATGAGATTGGGTGTCGTAAGGATGTGCCGGTGTGCAGTTTAAAAGATGTATAGAGAAGAAAAGACAATTTTGCTGGGTGCGAAAATTCCAAAGAGCTGAAGTTGTATGATTTGACAAAACTAAAAGCTGTGTGCATTTTTGAAACGTTTAGCTGTGTGATACGTTTATGTGGAATAGCAGTGGCCGGTGACATATGCATTACCTGTAAACTTGATATAGAGATGACAATATCTACACGTTTGTGTACTACAAGTGATGTGTACGATACATATTTTGATGTCAGTGTTTATGGCGTCGTATGAATCCAGAATTTATATTGTGCGTGACTTTTCAAATACATGTGTATGGAAGCTGGGAATCGCCAAAACGACTATTACAAAACCGTGTGTGATATGCAGTAATTGTTGTAACTACTTTGTGGAACAATTGAACTTTAAACTTTGTTACAGTGTATTTGTTTATTTGTTGGATTGAAAGTGAGTGTCTGAGGAGAATGCATTATAATAATTGTTTGATTTATGTATATTTGTAAATAAATATATTTGTTACTTGTCTAACTTAATTTGTTTTTTTCTAAATGTTCACAAAGGGCTGTCCAGAATAACGAACATTGTGACAAAGTGTTTGTCTAAATAAATCATGTGCAGTGTTACTATAGCTAGAAAATTATAAACCTAACTAGTTATTGAAAGTTTCCAAATGATTGATGATTGATTATTATCATTACTATTATTATTATTATTATTATTATTATTATTATTATTAGTAATATTATTATTATTATTAGGGTCATCCGACTTCAGGTCGGATGACCCTTCTATTATTGCAATTATTATTAGGGTCATCCGACTTCAGGTCGGATGACCCTATTGTTATTGCAATTATTATTATTATTATTATTATTAGGGTCATCCGACTTCAGGTCGGATGACCCTATTGTTATTGCAAATATTATTATTATTATTATTATTATTATTTTTATTCTTCTTTTGTCCTGAAATTTTGTGCCCTCTCTAGCTCAAAAACGGCTGGACCGATTTCGCTCAAATTTTCAGGACTTATGTAGGGTCAAAGGTTCTAGATCCATTTTTCTCAATTTTTCAATTTTCCTTTTTGTTCTCGAGTTATCTCCCCTTTTCTACTCTTTTTTGACCGATTTTGTGACACGACTTCCTCAGTAACTACTGAAGCTAGAGTAAATCTATTTGGATTTTCTGGAAGGCCAAAGTATCTAGTTGTGCACATCGTTTTCAAATTTGATCTGAGTGTCCCCTGAAAAAAGCTCGCTAGGGGCTGAATATTAAGGGGTCAATTTTTGTTGCTAAAAATCATGTTTACATCGAAATATCTCAGAAACTAAGCACTTTTTGTATAGACATATGCATGAGAAAGTTGTTCACTTTCACAAGTTGCACAAGGTGAAAAAGTTTCAAGGTCACATGATTAAAGGTCAAGGACACAGAGTAATTCAAATTTTTCAAATCTGAATATCTCTTAAACTATGAGACTTTAGTATAGACATATACATGGATGAATTGTCGCATATGACATAAAGAATATTTGGTAGAAGTTTCAAGGTCGTCAATTTTGAGGTCAAGGTCACAAGTCATTTTGAAAATTCAGTAAAATTTTCAACTGAAAATAGCTCAAAAACTATGGAACTTTTATATACATGTTACTGTTGAAGATTTGTAGGCAATGTACTAAAAAATATTTGTGTGAAGTTTCAAGGTCATTGGATCAAATGTCAAGGTCACAGGTATATTTGAAAATTCAATTAAAATTTCAATTCAAAATAGTTCAAAAACTATGGAATTTTTATATATCTGTTAGTGTTGAGGAAATGAAGGAACAATTATGTAGAAAATTTGTAGGAAGTTTCAAGGTCATTGGATCAAAGGTCAAGGTGACAGGTATATTTGAAAATTCGGTTAAAATTTCAACTCAAAATAGCTCAAAAACTATAGAAGTTTTATATATATGTTACTGTTGAAGATTTGTAGGAAATATGCTGTAGACAATATGTGTGAAGTTTCAAGGTTGTTGGATCAAAGGTCAAGGTCACAGGCATGTTTGAAAATTTTGTAAAAATTTCAACTCAAAATAGGTAAAAAACTATAGAACTTTTATATACATGTTAGTGTTTAGGATTTGTAGGGAATTGACTGAAAAATATTTGTGTGAAGTTTCAAGGTCATCAGATCAAAAGTCAAGGTCGTAGCTCAGTTTGAAAATTCAGTTGAAATTTCAACTGAAAATAGCTAAAGAACTATGAAACTGTATATAAGTTAGTGTTGTCGATTTGTCGGTAATTTTCTGACAAATATTTCTGTGAAGTTTCAAGGTCATCGGATCAAAGGTCAAGGTCATAGCTTAATTTGAAAATTCAGTTGAAATTTCAACTGGAAATAGCTAAAGAACTATGAAACTATATATAAGTTAGTGTTGTCGATTTGTCGGTAATTTTCTGAGAAATATTTCTGTGAAGTTTCAAGGTCATCGGATCAAAGGTCAAGGTCATAGCTTAATTTGAAAATTCAGTTAAAATTTCAACTTCAAATGGCTCAAAACTTTCCCTCCCCGGAAATTTAGATGGCGACAGATATCTATAGACAATGACGCCAAGAATATGTGTGTGAAGTTTCAAGGTCGTCGGAGCAAAGGTCAAGGTCGCAGTTCAAATTCAAAATTTCCACTCAAAATAGCTTAAAATGTATGTACTGTTTATAAATAAGTTCCTGTTGAGGATTTGTAGGCAATTTGTTGAAAGATATTTGTGTGGAGCTCAAAGGTCATCGGGTTAAAGGTCAAGGTCACAGCTCAGTTTAAAAATTCAGTTAAAATTTCAACTCTGAATGCACAGCTCAATTCATTTTAAAATGTTTTTCAAATATAAGTTTGAGAACTTGAAAAGTTTCAAAATTCATTGGAAACTTCTTTTCTTATCTCATTTCTTTTTCAACTTCTTTTCAACCATTTGGTCCCGTAACTGATCGGATGACCCCGTTGTTGCTTCAGCAACAACCTCGCCTCTAGTTATTATTATTATTATTCTTTTTTTCCTAGTAGATTTTGTGTCAGCTCTAGAGCAAAAACGGCTCAGCCGATTTTGCTCAAATTTTCAGCGTTTGTGCACAGGAACATTCTACAGATAGGTTTTTGAAATTTTTTCAATATCACCTTTTCTTCCCGAGTTATCGCCCTTTATCACTTTTTTCATGTACCATTTTGTGGCACAATTTTCTCAACAACTACTGAAGCTAGAGCAAATCTGTTTGAATTTTCTGGTAGAGCAAAGACTGAAGTGGTGCATGTGGGTTTTTGATCCAAGTGTCCCCTGAAAAAAGCTCGCTAGGGGCTGAAAAAAGGGCTCATATTTTTTCAGCTAAAAAAATGGGAGAAAAGTCAAAATATCTCAGAAACTACACATCTTTACTATAGACATATGCATGAGAAAGTTGTTCAGTTTCAGGAGTTGCAGAAGCTCAAAAAGTTTCAAGGTCACGTGATTTAAGGTCAAGGTCACAAAGATCTTTTAAAAATTTTAAATCTTAATATCTCTAGAACTATCTGATTTTAGTATAAACATATACATGAGTGATTTGTAGAGAATAGGCTGATAAATGTTCATACGAAATTTCATGGTCATCAGATAAAAGGTCAAGGTCACAGGTGAGTTTGAAATTTCTCGAAAAATTTCAATTGAAAATAGCTCGAAAACGGTGAAATTGAAACTTTTATATACCTGTTACTGTACACGATATATAGATAAGTTGATGAGGAATTTTGATGTAAAGTTTCAAGGTCATCCGATCAAAGGTCAAGGTCACAGCTCAAATTGAAAATTTCAACTCAAAAATAGCTCAAAAACTATAGAACTTTTTATATATATGTTAGTGTTGAAGATTTGTAGGGAATGAGCTTAAGAACATACGTGTGAAACTTCAAGGTCATCCGATGAAAGGTCAAGGTCACAGCTCAAATTGAAAATTTCAACTCAAAATAGCTCAAAAACTATAGAACTTTTATATATATGTTACTGTTGTAGATTTGTAGGGAATGAGCTGAATAACATGTGTGTGAAATTTCAAGGTCATCTGATGAAAGGTCAAGGTCACAGCTCAAATTGAAAATTTCAACTCAAAATAGCTCAAAAACTATAGAACTTTTTATATATATGTTATTGTTGCAGATTTGTAGGGAATGAGCTGAAGAACATACGTGTGAAACTTCAAGGTCATCCGATGAAAGGTCAAGGTCACAGCTCAAATTGAAAATTTCAACTCAAAATAGCTCAAAAACTATAGAACTTTTATATATATGTTACTGTTGAAGATTTGTAGGGAATGAATTGAATAACATGTGCGTGAAATTTCAAGGTCATCCGATGAAAGGTCAAGGTCACAGCTCAAATTGAAAATTTCAACTCAAAATAGCTAAAAAACTATAGAACTTTTATATATAGGTTAGTGTTGATGTTTTGTAGGGAATGAGCAGAGGTACATATGTGTGAATTTTCAAGGTCATCCGATTCAAGGTCAAGGTCACAGCTGAAATTGAAAATTTCAACTCAAAATAGCTCAAAATCTATAGAACTTTTATATATAAGTTAGTGTTGATGATTTGTAGGGAATGACCTAAAGAACATATGTGTGAAGTTTCAAGGTCATCCGATCAAAGGTCAAGGTCACAGCTCAAATTGAAAATTTCAACTCAAAATAGCTCAAAAACCATAGAACTTTTATATATAGGTTAGTTTGCTGATTTGTAGGAAATAAGGTGAAGAACATATGTGTGAAGTTTCAAGGTCATCCGATCAGAGGTCAAGGTCAGAGCTTATTCAAAATTTCAACTCAAATTAGCTCATAAACTAGTGAACTATTGTGTTATGTTGCTGTACGAGAATTGTAAATATGTGCTGAAGAATATTTGATGAAAGGGTCAAGGTCATCTGATGAAAGCTCAAGGTCACAGCTCAGTTTGAACATTTCAACTCAAAATAGCTCAAACTTTAAGAATCAGACTTCTGTTAAGGGTCAGAGCTTCTAAGCTTTTCTCTGTTGCTCATCTGATGCTGTATCAAAGCTGTAGCTTCTGAGCTTTGCTCTGTTGCTCAGCTGAAGCTTTATCAAAGCTGTAGCCTCAGCCGTATTCGGATGACCCCTTTTTGCTTCAGCAAAAAGCTCAGCTCTAGACAGATTTTGTACTGGCTGTAGTTCATAAACGGCTCAGCCGATTTTGTTCAAATTTTCAGCAACATTAAAGCATCAGATGATCCAGGGTCATTTTTCTCATTTTTTCAAAATTCCCTCTATTTTCAGAGTTATCTCCCTTTTTCATTTTTCACATGTCCCATTTTGTGGCACAGTTTTCTCAGGAACTACTGAAGCTAGAATAAATCTGTTTGGATTTTCTGAAAGAGCAAAGACTGAAGTGGTGCATGTGGGTTTCAAATTTGATCTGACTGTCCCCATTAAAAAGCTCGCTAGGGGCTGAAAAAAGGGTTCATTTTTTGTCAGCTAAAAATGAGACATAAGTCAAAATATCTCAGAAACAAAGCATTTTTACTATAGACATATGCATGAGAAAGTTGTTCTGTTTGATGAGCTGCAGAAGCTCAAAAAGTTTCAAGGTCACAGCATTTAGGGTCAAGGTCACAAAGACATTTGAAAATTTAAAATCTCAATATCTCTAGAACTATCAGATTTTAGTATAGACATATACATAAGTGATTTGTAGAAAATAGGCTGATAAATCTTCATACGAAATTTCATGGTCATCGGATAAAAGGTCAAGGTCACAGGTGAGTTTGAAATTTCTCTAAAAATTTCAATTGAAAATAGCTCGAAAACGGTGAAACTTTTATATACCTGTTACTGTACAAGATATGTAGATAATTCGATGAGGAATTTTAATTTAAAGTTTCAAGGTCGTTGAATCAAAGGTCAAGGTCAAAGCTCAAATTGAAAATTTCAACTCAAAATAGCTCAAAAACTATAGAACTTTTATATATATGTTAGTGTTGAAGATTTGTAGGGAATGAGCTGAAGAACACATGTGTGAAGTTTGAAGGTCATCTGATGGAAGGTCAAGGTCACAGCTCAATTTGAAAATTTCAACTCAAAATAGCTCAAAAACTATAGAACTTTTATATATGATTTGTAGGGAATGAGCTGAAGAACATATGTGTGAAGTTTCAAGGTCATCCGATGAAAGGTCAAGGTCACAGCTCAAATTGAAAATTTCAACTCAAAATAGCTCAAAAACTATAGAACTTTTATATATAGGTTAGTGTTGAAGATTTGTAGGGAATGACCTGAAGAACTTATGTGTGAAATTTCAAGGTCATCCGATGAAAGGTCAAGGTCAAAGCTCAAATTGAAAATTTCAACTCAAAATAGCTCAAAAACTATAGAACTTATATATATAGGTTAGTGTTGATGATTTGTAGGGAATGAGCTGAAGAACATATGTGTGAAGTTTCAAGGTCATCCTATTGAAGGTCAAGGTCAAAGGTTAAATTGAAAATTTCAGCTCCAAATAGCTAAAAAACTATAGAACTTTTGTATACATGTTGCTGAAGGAGATTTGTAGACAATGTGCTGAAGAATATTTGAGGAAAGTCTCAAGGTCATCTAATCAAAGGTCAAGGTGACAGCTCACTTTCAACATTTCAACTTAAAATAGCTCAATATATCAAGATTGTTTTTTGAGGATCTGACTTCGGTCTCAGGGTCATAGCTTCTGAGCTTTGCTCTGTTGCTCAACTGAAGCTGTATCAAAGCTGTAGCTTCTGAGCTTTGCTCTGTTGCTCAGCTCAAGCTGTATCAAAGCTTTAGCCTCAGCTGTAATCGGATGACCCCTTTTTGCTTCAGCAAAAAGCTCAGCTCTAGTTTTATATTATTATTATTATTTTTTTTTTTTTCCTAGTAGATTTTGTGTCAGCTCTAGAGCAAAAACGGCTCAGCCGATTTTGCTCAAATTTTCAGCGTTTGTGCACAAAAACATTCTACAGATAGGTTTTTGAAATTTTTTCAATATCACCTTTTCTTCCCGAGTTATCGCCCTTTATCACTTTTTTCATGTCCCATTTTGTGGGTCATTTTTCTCATCAACTGTTGAAGCTAGAGCACATCTGTTTGGATTTTCTGGTAGAGGAAAGGCTGAAGTTGTGCATGAACATTTCAAAATTTCATCTGAGTTTCCCCAGAAAAAAGCTCGCTAGGGGCTGAAAAAAGGGCTCATATTTTATCAGCTAAAAATGACACAAAAGTCAAAATATCTCAGAAACTAAGCATCTTTACTATAGACATATGCATGAGAAAGTTGTTCATCTTCATAAGCCTCACAAGCACAAAAAGTTTCAAGGTCACGCAACTTAAGGTCAAGGTCACAGAAACCTTTGAATATTTAAAATCTTAATATCTCTAGAACTATCAGACTTTAGTATAGACATATACATGAGTTATTTGTAGGAAATGGGCTGATTAATATTCAAACGAAATTTCATGGTCATCAAATATAAAAGGTCAAGGTCACAGGTGAGTTTGAAAAATTTCTCTAAAAATTTCAATTCAAAATAGCTCGAAAAACGGTGAAACTTTTATATACCTGTTACTGTACAAAATAATTAGATAATTTAGTGAGGAATTTTTTTGCAAAGTTTCAAGGTCGTCAAATGAAAGGTCAAGGTCACAGATCAAATTAAAAATTTCAACTCCAAATAACTCAAAAACTATAGAATTTTTATAATAAGTTAGTGTTGATGATTTGTAGGGAATGACCCGAAGAACATATGTGTGAAATTTCAAGGTCATCCGATGAAAGGTCAAGGTCACAGCTTAAATTGAAAATTTCAACTCAAAATAGCTCAAAAACTATAGAACTTTTATATATAGATTACGTGGATGATTTGTAGGGAATGCGCTGATGAATATATGTGTGAAGTGTCAAGGTCATCCGATGAAAGGTCAAGGTCACAGCTCAAATTGAAAATTTCAAATCAAAATAGCTCAAAAACTATATAATTTTTATATATAGGTTAGTGTTGATGATTTGTAGGGAATGAGCTAAAGAACATGCGTGTGAAATTTCAAGGTCATCCGATGAAAGGTCAAGGTCACAGCTCAAATTGAAAATTTCAACTCAAAATAGCTCAAAAACTATAGAACTTTTATACATATGTTAGTGTTGCTGATTTGTAGAGAATGACCTGAAGAACACATGTGTGAAATTTCAAGGTCATCCGATGAAAGGTCAAGGTCACAGCTCAAATTGAAAATTTCAACTCAAAATAGCTCAAAAACTATAGAACTTTTATATATAGGTTAGTGTTGATGATTTGTAGGGAATGATCTGAAGAACATACGTGTGAAATTTCAAGGTCATCCAATGAAAGGTCAAGGTCACAGCTCAAATTGAAAATTTCAACTCAAAATAGCTCAAAAACTATAGAACTTTTATATATAGGTTAGTGTTGCAGATTTGTAGAGAATGACCTGAAGAACACTTGTGTGAAATTTCAAGGTCATCCGATGAAAGGTCAAGGTCACAGCTCAAATTGAAAATTTCAACTCAAAATAGCTCAAAAACTATAGAACTTTTATACATATGTTAGTGTTGCTGATTTGTAGAGAATGACCTGAAGAACACATGTGTGAAATTTAATTCAAGGTCATCCGATGAAAGGTCAAGGTCACAGCTCAAATTGAAAAATTTCAACTCAAAATAGCTCAAAAACTATAGAACTTTTATATATAGGTTATTGTTGATGATTTTTAGGAAATGAGCTCAAGAACATATGTGTGAAGTTTCAAGGTCATCCGATCAAAAGTCAAGGTCACAACTCAATTTCAACATTTCAAATCAAAATATCAAAAATTGTCTTTGTGGATCGGACTTCGGTCTCAGGGTCATAGCTTCTGAGCTATGCTCTGTTGCTCAGCTGAAGCTGTATCAAAGCTGTAGCCTCAGCTATGGTCGGATGACCCCTTTTTGCTTCAGCAAAAAGCTCAGCTCTAGTTATTATTATTATTATTATTATTATTATTCGGATGAGACAGTAAAAACCGAGGTTCTGTGTCACAATATGTGTCGAGACATTAAAGACCTCTCACTGCTCAATGTGCCGAGTATAGGCCAACATTTATTATTATTATTATTATTATTATTATTATTATTATTATTATTATTATTATTATTGTTGTTGTTGTTGTTGTTATTATTGTTGTTGTTGTTTTTGTTAATAATAGTGATTGATATGTTGGTTTTTTATATATACTTATATTTTACCCTTATGACTCGCATAACAGGTTGATAATGTTCACATTTATGACTGAAAAACAGTTGATGTTAGTAAAGCATGAATATTGGCTTAGACAAGAATAATGAGATGATAACGAAATGATGGTAATAATTATATTCTTGATTAATCATTCATTTGATATGATTTAATGTTCAGTCAAGTTTTTTTTACTGTATATCTGTTTCAACTATACGAACCAATTAAATAGTCCTTTAGAATTGCAGTTCCAAAGACTATTAGGTGTAAGTCGGCTTAACAGAAGAAAGTAAATTACATACTGAATTCGTTCGAGTAACACAATCATAATATAAATTAAAATATGCCGATTTATGAAAAAATAAGCTAACATTGAACGAACCTCTGGGAAATCCCAAAGTGGGATTGGTTTGTCTGGAAGGAGTATACATCCTTTACCGACCGGGATTATAATTTAATGTATGAAATTTTGTTTTAGTGTCCAAACCCAATCATATCTACCAATGCATTCCAGGAAAACGAGAGGTTCGATGCTTACACTAGCCCGAAGGTAAGAGTGATAAAATTCACCAATAACAGTACGAAATATAGAAAGTCATTGCTTACAATAAGCAGTCCGTAACAAAAATAAATAGTCGAAGTTTCCGACTACATACCAATCTCGGAGTTAGCACTAGCATATCAAAATAGGAAAACGATGTCTTTATGTGAGTATGCATTTATACCTGAGATAAATCCAGGAAAGCACAAATAATTTTAATTTTTTACCTGAGATAAATCTAGGAAAGCACAAATAATTTTATTATTTTAGACGAACATATATATATATATATATATATATATATATATATATATATATATATATATATATATATATATATATATATAACTACAAAATTACTACTTGTTACCAAGCAAAAGATAATTCACGATTGAAGTTAATTGAGTTTCGCTCCATCATTAAAAACATCTTTTACTTCTCTATAGTCGACCTAAGATATAGCGATAATGAAACATGACGGTGTTGTATTTCATGTAAAATAATGTAGAGCTAAAATGAAGTGAGACAGTTTATAGACCTTAACTCCAGACGCTTTACAGTGATCTGTCGTAGTAAACTATATCACTGTACAAAACAAGTGCCACTGGCACCAATCTCTTATGTAGTCGTACATTTGGTGGTCAAACATTTTGAATGTATGTGATGGTTTACCAATATGCTTAGTTGTTTATAATTATTTTACACATTGCATATATTTTGCAAGGATGATTTGCTACTTTTCAGAATAAGAAAACCTTGCAGATATATATCAACCCTATCCCAAAACGGAGAGATGTACAATATCCTCAACATCATAGTACATCATCCTTCTTCCAATATTGCACACAACGCAACAGAAATGCACACACACACACATACATACATACACGCACGCACGCACGCACGCACGCACACACACACACACACACACACACACACACACACACACACACACACACACACACACACACACACACACACACACACACACACACACTTCAACATACAAACACATGCCAATGGTAACAAAATGTCTGGATATTAAAACCTAAACCTGATGCTTAGAAAAGTTTTTAAAACTAGGGGCGGAGTGTAACGTGCCGAGCGCATCACATCAGATTGTCACCCACCTGCCTATATCCACGACTGTTACAGAAGGTCCTAAGCTTTGAAGCCAAGAATCTGACTGATTGCTGATCTATTGTGACAAATAAATATAGAAAAATTCACCGGCTAGATTGTTTATCATAACAAAGTTCAATCACGCAGAGAGAGAGAGAGAGAGAGAGAGAGAGAGAGAGAGAGAGAGAGACAGAGAGAAAGAGAGACAGAGACAGACAGAGGCAGAGACAGAGAGACACAGAGAGTGTGTATATGTAATCTCTTGTATTTTTCGAGATAGTTCAAAATAAATTATCGATATCGCAATCTTATAAGAACTATAGGTACAAAAAGCAATATTAAGAATAGTTTTTGAAGAATTCGCTGATTAGGGTACACCATCTGAGATTTTGAAAAGGAAGAAAATATCATGCACACGGAATATGAAATGTGTTACCTTAACTGCATAAAAGTAAATATTCTTCTGGATAAATTTTGAACTTTGAATTATGTCTTAATGTCACCTGTTTTTTATTATTATTTTTTTTAAATTAAAATCATGACTTTGAAATAAGCAATGAAAATGAGTTGGGCGGCTGTACATGTTCTGAAATATTCATTTTTAAATGTAAAAATATTGTGAATAATAACTTTCTTAGGATACCAAGAATACGTCAGGGAAACGGCTGAGGGAAAAGCAAACTGTAATTACTTTCATTCCTCTTTTAAGGAAAAGTCGACATGTATTTCTGTAGTTCCTTAAAGGAGGTCAAAGGCACTGGGCGTCGGTCGATTAGTTAAATTATAAGAAAATATGGTGCTTAAAGCTTTTGGTGGTTTGTTCTTAACGAGAATTTGAAGATTTCATATCTAAATTCTGAAATACATCTCTACAGGTTTGGTATGTTAAATAAAATTTATCGCCAGTAAATTGGCAAAGAAAATATCTACAGGGATTGTACTGTACACCTGCTGAATGTGGTAAAAGTAGTTGTAATTAAAATATTTAGAATTATTTGTGGTGACCCAAACGATCTTTCTGTTTGTCGGTAGTTGAACCAACACAAGTCCTCTTGAACATACAGATTAAATACGTTTCACTATTGTACCATAGATTCCATTTAAAGAAAAAGAGTGTTACACATTACAATTAAGATATTTTTACATTTGTAAATTCGAATGAGATTATGAATATCTTTAAAATCATTTTGTGATAAAACATAAAAATATGAATGTGTAAAAAAAATATTATATTTGAGCATAATTTGATAAGATCAGTGAAAGTTTATGTGTTAGATGTATGTATGTATGTGTGTGTATGCCCATGCTGTTTGATTTATCTATGTTATGCACTTCTATGGATATGTCGATAGATAAAAATTAAACACCCACTATTTTAACCTAAGCTATGGACGGGTGCCAAAGCAATGTGTATTATTGTACACTGAATGACATGCCGTCTCTCGTCAATAGATAAAAGTTAAACGCCACAAACGTTAATATGTGCTATGGACGGGTGACGACGCAGTGGGGTGTCGTTCAAAATATGACCTGCCGTCTCTCGTCAATAGATAAAAGTTAAACGCCACAAATGTTAATGTGCGCTATGGATGGTTGTCAACGCAATGAGGGGTATTGTACACTGAATGAACATCCAACTCTCGATTTAAGATCGCATTCATTGATATTTGATGGCGTTTAACCTTAAACTCGGTGTTCTGTACATACACCATAACACAAACAATCCACTCCGACAAACCAAAGATAACACTAGTTAAACAATATTGACGGAGATATAAATCGTACATACTGGAGCCTTAACTCATAATATGAGGAGACTTATATTTAACTGATGGACGTATGCTTGTTTCCATTAGTACAATAAATAACGATATACATGTGTTCGTATTTATGTATAGATTATCAAAATAATATTCCTGCAATATTTACAGTAGCGTTTTACAACACGAGAACTGAAAATATCCTCGTCAAGTGTGAGTGCAAATGTATAGCATTATATACTTAACAGTTTTATTGAAAAAATGGGGAAAATGCACTCTGTTGTACTACGTGATAAAGAATGTTCTTATTTCATTACTTTATTTGTGTTACTTAAGGTCATCATAGTTTTAGATAAAAGCTTTCTGTACACATAAATGCGTTTCTACTTATTTATTCAGGTCATTATTATGGCAAAACGTTAACTCCATGGTTCCGTATTAAAAACTTTTAGAAATACTCCAGCCGTCCTTACAAATTATATAATAATAATATGCTCATTTGATTAAGCACCATGGTTGTGCTGTTTCTAAATGTATATATGAACGACAATGGATAGATACGTACCTACGCCGTACACTTTATTTTGTAAAATGATGGTACGCCATGAAATATACAATACAAATCATAAATTGACCGAGATATGACGGCTGATATCGCGAGGGTATACATAAACCTAGTACCTGGTATTTCGGTACCAGCTGATAATCTTATACTAAAGTAATATTTGGCACTGATAACACCATTTATATTCCAGTTTTCTGAAGCTAAAATAGTCATCTTTTTACAGTGGCTACTCTTAAACGGATTTCAGCTATACTTTTAGATATATTATTTGACCTTGTATGATACCAATTTCTCTTTAGAAAATACATATACATTTTAAATTAGAGCTCAGCTGATGAAGTCAAATTGACAGAAACGATCGTCTTGAGCATTATAACTTTGGTACTGTGTTTATAATATCTACATCAATAACGAAGAGCACAATATTGTCATCATTAAGTTAATAGTAGCGCTCTTTGAAATATAAAAATCTCAGGTTCCAAAGTATTAATCTTCAGGACGTCCAGGATATATAGACAAATCTGGTTAAAAACTGGAAAAAACAAGGACCTCTGGAATCAAGACCAAAATGATCTGAGATGTACTTAATATGTGTACTAATTACAACATGGTTTGTATGTAACAAATAATACGAAACTTCTTGAATGCCTTAAAGGGACATAAGCTAACATATTTATTTCAATTTCATTCCCATTTTTACTACTTAGATTGATATATATTAATAAATGAGAGATATAGACAGCCATAACAATTCTTAAACCCTGGTTTGGCACATTTCAATTGCAATTTAAATCAACCATACATATTTGTATATGAATACCATACTGAACCTGTCCTTATTTTCACACAATATATGTGTATAGCTCTTATTGGGTATTGTACATTACGTACAAGTAGTGAAAGTAGACAAAATCGAAATATTTTTTGGGGGGGTTTAAACACAGCTAATGTCCTTTTAAGAGAATTTAAATCTCGATTAAATTACTTCTTTTTTATCCGACCCCAGGATTGCAAGAGGACTGGGTTTGTATAATGTTCCTAGATTAATAAATATTTGTGAGTTTTATACTCTTTACCATTTACTTCCTGTTGCAGACTTTCAAATAAGCCGACATATTTTCTTAGATTCTGTTAATACGTTAGTATCACGTGTTTATAATCAGTAAATGGAATTAAACCAGGTAATGTAACTAATCGGATTACAATCCCCGTTTGGTATTCAGATATAAGTATAAACGTAAATATCATTATCACATTTGATCATGGTCTTAGGTTGAAAGGTTGCGACAAGCGCTTAATAATAAAAAGTGATTAGTTAACGATAGTATTTCTGCTAGCTAGATAAACATATCTAACCCATAGGCGTAGGAACCGGTGGCAGACACCAGACCCACTTTCAAATTGTATATAAAAATATTTTGTCCCTTCCCTCTCCACTTTAGATTTGCTTCCCACGCCACTACACCTACATTTTAAAGTTTGAACGATAAAACAAATACTTTTGTAGAAAATCATTCTCGGAAATATATCATTAATTTTTTAATTCATTTCGTTTTCATAGAAAAATAAGGTCTTTGATAAACAAAAATCATGGCAGATACATAGTCTATCTATCCGTAGTTAGAAACAATGTAACGTGCAGGTGTTAGGATTAACTATTGGTACGAAGTTTTGTTATTAAGGTCATGCAGGGATTGTAAACAGCGAAAATTAGGAACACTTAACACAGATTTCGGGGAACCTGCTGGAGTCAGACACAAACGGCATTTCAAGTGAAGTTATAAACGGAAGTTAACGTTCTGTTTATTAGTTTCAAATCAAGTGTTAGTGCGTTTAATCATAAAGATTAATGGTCGAGAAATGATAGCATATGCTTGAAATAATTATCTATCAATTGAATTATCTGTATAAAGGAATGAACAAGAGTAAAAAGCACTTTTGATGATTACGTAATTTTATTTTTATTTAGATCCCTTGGTACTATATCATCATACTAAAAATGTCACTACAATACACTGCTAACATATCCATTAGCTGTCATTTTGTTTTGGTTGGGTGGTTCAAACCTCTTTACTTTTGGATTTTACGTAATGGCAACATATGGATTGATGATTGATAAGTTGAGTTAAGCAAGTTAAAGAGTCAAAAGGTTGAAAATGTTTTAACTATTAAAACGACTGACTTAAAATCAGCCTGATGTCTTTGATTGGGGCATGCGCAGACATGTATGTCCATCTATTATTGCATGTCTGTCGTATCAAGTCTCGGGTATATATATTACTATATATATATATATATATATATATATATATATATATATATATATATATATATATATATATATATATATATATATATATATATATATATATATATATATATATATATATATATATATATATATATATATATATATATATATAAATATACAATACATAATGTTTTACTTACTTTGGCCAATATATTTACTGATATCTAATGACATAAATGTTCAAATGTTTTAAGATACCTACCTGTTCCGCATGACATATCCAATGACAAACTTTGTTGAATCGCTCTGTTTAACTAGAATGAACCAATACTGAACATTCGGAATGTATGTCAATAGAATTCAGACAATCAGTGTAACAGATGAATCGCAATGTTGTTACCTCCTTTCACCTTTCCGTCAAAAATATTCCTCGATTGTGAAAGTTGTTAAAAGGTAATTCTGACTTAAGTCTGATTTAAAGTGCGCATATGTTCCGTTATGTTACCATTTCTCAGATTGTATACTGGTTCAATCAACTGATGTAACACCCAGCTAATTATCTCGTCTTTCCATCACATAAAATAATTGTTGTAGTGGATGAAACTAGTTCCTGCAGCTGTTATAGAAACAATTCTAGAACAATTACCTCTAGAACGAAATAGCGGAACCATTTCTTTTCTTTTCTTTATAGACTCTCCGGAAATGCATAAAGCACATGTCATGATGGTATCCGAGCTATCATGACACATCGTCCTTATCTTCTAATTTTATAAAGTTTATTTAAATCATGTTTACAGATAAACATATCTGCATCAATTTGTTGATTGAAAAGAAAGCAAAACAGGAAAGCTATCAGAGATCTCCAGTCGATTTGAAAGTATTATCCTGTGGTTTTAATTTTGGTAATCTGGCCAGTCGATATATGGTAGATTGTTCATATCATACCGTCTGCCTTGAGGTGTTATTAAATGTAAATAAATGAAAGTGCCCTAAAGAAATGAAAAAATGCTGTAACTGAATGATAATTTATTTCTGTATTTTAATTGACTGTGTATTTTCCATTCGCTTATATAGATGGTTGAGTGTGATATCTTTTTTTCATATACTTTGAATTTCCATTACATTATACTAATTGTTGTATGAAGTTGTTTATGTGTGTATGTATATTTTCATCTTCTGTGCAATTGAGTACTACTGTGGTTAGGTTTGGTTAAGGACTGATCAATATATGATAAACGTAATATTCCGGTTCAAGTTATTGTAGAAGCAATATGGCTAGAAAAACAAAACACCCTAGCTTTTTTCGGTGATAAATTTTGAGTAACACGTAAAAAAAAACTCGAGGACGAGCAATTTTTGAAGGAACATAAGATGACCCTTGGGAAGGAACACAGGTCGATGGAGAGATTTTAGGTCTGAGCTGAATTTAAAATCAAACGAAAAATACCAACAATTGTGCTTGGTCGTTTGTAAAAGCGTATATATGTTTGATAATTTGTGGAATCACGGCGGGTGTGACCGGTCGACAGGGAATTCTTACTCCTCCATGACACCTGATCCCACCTCTTGGTTTCCAGAGGTCCGTGTTTGTCCATTTTTACCGGATTTGTATCTATGTCCTGGACATTCTATTGATTTATACTTTGGTATCTGAATTTTTTTACATTCATATCAACACCGTAGATAGTAAATCATAATGTATTCAGAGAGATTGGAATTCATTTAAACTTGTGAGTAATT
Source organism: Atrina japonica (assembly GCA_030159075.1). Lineage (NCBI taxonomy): Eukaryota > Metazoa > Mollusca > Bivalvia > Pterioida > Pinnidae > Atrina > Atrina japonica. The sequence continues at coordinate 78,651 of BROG01000873.1, forward strand.
TTATTATAACATATCTATGTCCTGTTCAATAAGCTTAAATCGAAGCAACATAGTCTAGCTGTATAAAAACTTGTACATGAAGTACTTGATATAGTAGTATGTTTTGGTTCTCAGGCAGCCTCATTTTCGATTCCCCTCATCATACTATTTGTAGAGTTTATAATTAGATCTACGCGCTCGGTGTTTCCCGCTATTAATGAACTAATTAATTGGTATAAATTGTGACTTTAAAGGACTTGAAAAGAATAATGGTTATAGCTTCATAGCATTATATCATATTGACAGTGTTATAGTATAACATGTCTCGAGATACCATCCCATTTGCTACTGAAATGTTAATAAGCAGTGTAAGTAGGCTACAGTGGGATACCTCCCAAACTGCCACTGAAACGTGGTTTTTCAAACGAGGTTTAATTAAAAGATAAGTTAACCAATTGGTTTTCAGAATGTAGTCTACGAAGACAAGTGGTCTTTTTTATGACATTGGGTCTCTCAAGACAGGTTCCACGGTACATATTTTTCTTTATGGATTTGGATGTCTTGATATGTGGGTCGTCTCATCCGAACATTTGCCTACGGGAAAATGGTATTTAACTTTTAAATAACCTCAGCTATGAGTATTATCGTTTGCAAATACTTGGAACTAATTAAATGCTTCATGGAAGACATTGAACAAGTGTTATAGAAAACGATCAAGTTGCAAAGTAAAAACATTATAGATCCGTTATACTGAGTTACAACTTAATCTACATAAGTGATAGTAATATTAAATTACCTTTTGGGCGATGAGAAATAAACTTAATTGTTTTGTAAACCGACGCGTACTAATAAATTATATTATAAATGAGATACACCGGGAGAAGATTGAAATACAGAATTACAAAAATCATATACATCCTTCATTTTAAAGCAAGAAGTTGTTTCTGGAATTTATGTTCTTGTTCACGGGCAATTTAAATGTTATTTCTAGCGGAGGTCAAGCTCGGTTGTATCACTGATAAGGATATTTTTCTGCTGGGGTGGTCCAAGTCTTTTTACTCATGTATAGCTGAGTAGCAATATCTTTGTATTCCAAAATCATATTTGTCGATAGATATTTCAAATCAAACTCTGTTTTCATCAATATACATGCAGGATATCATATTCGATTGGTGTACCTTTTTTCAATAGTTTCTGAATTCATATTACCCTATGACCGTATAAGCAGAACAAATAAAGTGACAGAATGGCTAACAGTCAATAAATAAGAATTATCTAAGATCATTATATATACATCATTCAATGATTCTTACATTTGAAATCATATTACAGTTCTTTTGATCTAATGAAATCTTAAGCTCTCTCTCTATGAAAATACATATATTGTTATCGTCGTCGCAACCCTTGTCATTTTCTTTTCATCGTCGTCGTAAAAATCATCATCATCATCATCATCATCATCATGTAAAAGAAACATACATAACAAAGAAGTATCATGACGATAACGTGAGACCACAGTCGAGCTCGTTTTATTTCATAAATTATTGTGATTCTGAACATGGTCTTTACATCGATTGAAACAATACGAAATTTTGACTTTAAATCTCCACCATTTAAAACTTTAAAACTGGTCACCATATAACTGAATCTGTGTAGTGATAGAATCAGTGACAAAGGTGTTCAAAGAACCTGTGTAGAGGGCAGTTTAAATTCAATATTAACTCGGTATTACCAAGGAAATTTTGTTAAATCAAATAGATAGTCATCTTAGCTTGTTACAGTGTTTACTTTTAGACGGATTTTGGTTTTTCTTTTAGAATTAGTATAAGGCCTTGTGTTATACATGAATATTAGTAGTACTTGCAAGTTATAGGATCAACGGTTGAAAGGGAGGGGTCATTTGAGAATAGATATGTTCCTATGATGCGGAATACTATGAGTTGTAAACAAGTGAAAATTCGACGGCAACCTATACTTTTGATTGCATATTTTGTTATAAAAATATATATCTTTTAGCACAGGGTACTGATTTGACCAAGATTTAACAAACATGGGAGTGACATTGACCTGAAGTTGATAATTGATAGCGTTTCCATGTTGCTAACGATGAAGAAATAGACAAACTTTTGAACAATTAGTATTCTACAAACACTAAGAAAAAATGTTTGAATTGTTTGAATATTAAACAAGAGTAATATGTCGATTGATCTTTTTTCGGTATAATAAACAATTAAAGGACCTCTTGGTAGGGTGATATTAAGGTTCGTCTACCCTCAGCAGTCATATCCTCCTTGGGCTACGCTCTCAAAAGAGTATGACTGCTACAAGTAGACGAACCTTCATATTACCCTACAAAGAAGTTCAAAAAAGTATAATATCATTCCTTTGGTTGTATGTTAAAGTATGTGGTGCATATTTTTACTATAGTGAAATAATCCTATTCAGCTAATTGTTTTAGTTTTCAACAGGATACGCAGTCCGGTAGGCTATCAAATCGAAAACAGTGGGAGGGCGTTTATCTAGTGATTAACTTTGCATCAAAGAATTATACATCTTTGAGTTCAGATTTGTTTATTTACGGACATCGAAATTTTCAATGACATTTAGAGACATTATCATAGAATGTAAACAAAACGTCACTGATATATTATGCTAATTAATATCATTTTGTGCCTGTTTTTCACATAACCTTGTTTTTTGTTTTTTTTTCATTTCGTGGCTACACTGAACTACAAAGTTCATTAAGTGCATTGCATTGTTTTACTGAGCATTTACACTTAGTAGCATGGACCCTAAACCCTCTCTCTATGTAATGATCTTGAAAATATTTCTGTATTACAACCATACCAGGTCATTTCAGCTTCATTACATATCGTATAATGAATCTATATATCCATCATTCTCTCTCTCTCTCTCTCTCTCTCTCTCTCTCTCTCTCTCTCTCTCTCTCTCTCTCTCTCTCTCTCTCTCTCTCTCTCTCTCTCTCAGACGAATCCATTTTGATTTGGACATTTAACTACCTTACATAGAAATATGTTCAATGCTTAATGATATATATCGGGTGAGGATGTTTGTGGGGATGCATATGATGGCTAGGCTTCCAAAACAATTGGATCAGGTAGAGTCTGCTCAACGTAGGAACAATTAATACACAGATACAATCTTTAATAGAATTTCATTATTTGTCAATACTATATAAATGCATTATCGTCTGATCGTTAATGTTAAAAATCTTAATATCTGTAAAACATTATAAACCGATGCTGGTCAAAGTTTACAAATCCTTATTGGACTACATACTCTATGTAGGTGTGCTAAATCTATGGCACCTGATGTTATCTTTGTTTTCACAGGCCCATGTTTATCTATCATATACTTGTATATATATCTTCACATACACGCCAAACGTTGGCAAAGTTATATATAAATATATGATGCACGAAATCTTACATTTGCCTTGAAAATAGTTTAGTGAATGTAATGATACGGATATAGAATACTGTTTCCGTTAGGTGAATTTCTTAATTTGAAAAGAGGTGGGATCAGGTGCAATGGAGGAGTAACCATCCCCTGTCAAATGTAAACACACACACACACACACACACACACACACACACTTACACACACACACACACTTACCACACACACATACTATCATATATATATATATATATATATATATATATATATATATATATATATATATATATATATATATATATATATATATATATATATATATATATATTAATGTATTACAGGATGGATTCCTGATAGTATACATGTGGTATTCTCTACTTATGCTTTAGTTACATTATCTTAGGCAGGTTGAACATATGTTTTAAAGACATTTAAAAGTGAGAATTATCTGTTATGCAGATAAATAAATTCACATTTCACGTGATTCAGAATTTGCCTCTAATGAACTGGATCGGAATGTAAAGATGTTTGCAACTTGTGTATTCAGTTATTAACAATTTGTTGAAAATTTAAAAGTCAAAATGGATTATTTTATCTCATTTTAGAATGCTGTGAATACCGTGAGACAATATTATGTCGAATATAAAATTTCCTATATCAAAGTGTGAATCTAAAGGATATCCATAATACACATACAAATCTGGTAAAAATGGACAAATACGGACCACTAGAAATCCAAAGGTGGGATCAGGTGCCGGGGAGAAATAAGCATCACCTGTTGATCGGTCACACCTGCCGTGAGTTCACAGTCAAATTCAAATAAAATAGGTGAGGAACGAATCCTCGTCGTAATTGGTATCGCCATTGAACAGGTAACTGAACATTTCATTTAGTGAAACATAATAAATTTGCAGAAAGTTGACTTCAAATGTGATGTTAGATAACTAAAAATATGACCATGTGCCAATAATTTTGAGTATATCGTTTACCTCTGTATTGAATGTTCACATGTTGAACATGCACTGGCATATCGGATCATTTGTAAGATATAAACACCATATACAGGCGATTGTGAAATATTGCTACTTAAATGTGGAAAAGTTATTGGGAAAACAGAAATCGACGAGTTTGTCGTATAGCCTGGTTGATTATTTCGTGTATGTGTCTATAGTAAGTAGATATTGATTCCCGATTGTGTTACATTTATGATATTTCTAAGACGACTCACACAAAGAGATATAATGACATGCGTAGATACCAAAATTCATACAAACTATGCAATGAACGCATTCGGGGTTTTAAATTACTGGTGTTCATCAGTTGAGTTTGCGTTTGATGTAGATTTAGAATTCCGAAAGAAAATGTACGAAATATACGAATAAATATTTGTTTATGTCCGCTGACCTATAATATTTGTGAAATTTAGAAGTGTAATCAGGTGTCATGTCCTGAGATTGATTACACCATTTGTGATTGCGTAATAGGATTACATAATACACAACCAGCTACACCTTAGACAATCAGTAAATACAGTTGAAAACCAATATAAAAATATTGTATGAATAATGTATTTACATCACAACAGTTTGATAAGTGATATACAATTTTTGATTATAAGAATGGAAAAGATAACAGAGAGGGAGAGAGGGGAGTTAATGACCTCTCAATCACAACGCGAAGGTGTCTGATTTTGTTTTCAGTCCTGTGTTACAAACAAAAACAGAATACTTAGAATTATTTAAACATTCTAAATAGCTCTGGTTACTTAGAAGACGTATAAGATTACACAACGCCCTGAAATGTATATATTTGTTTTCTCTCGACATCGATCGACCACATTTTTCCTCTTTGTTTTGCAACATAACCTAGAAATCATAAGCTAGTTTTAATTATACCATGAGGAAACACACATATCATAAAACCACCTGTCTTTCTTTATGATAACGTGTCTGGAGCACGTGCGTTAATAGTAAAACATTCAAGAAAAATAATACGTTTATATTAGTGAAACATAACTTTATAGCTACCTTGTAAAAAGGGTCGTTTAAACTCATATTTGTCAATACTGAAACGTTACTAAACAGCAATATTTAAATCATTATAAGAATATGTTATGATTCCACAGACATGTAGTCATTTTTAATAGCTATACCGCTGATGTTGTCATTTCTAATATTCAAACCGCTAATGTTGCCATATTTGACATTTGTACCGCTGATGTTGTCATATTTTATTTTTATACCGCTGATGTTGTCATATTTGATATTTATACCGCTCATGTTGTCATATTTGACATTTATACCGCTGATGATGACATATTTTAAATTCATACCGCTGATGTTGAAATATTTGATATTTATACCGCTGATGTTGTCATATTTGATACTTAAACCGCTTATGATGTCATATTGTATATTTATACCGCTGATGTTGTCATATTTGATATTTATACCGCTGATGATGTCATATTTGGTATTTATACACATATTAGATTTTATACCGATGATGTTGTCATTTTTAATATTTATACCGCTGATGTTGTCATATTTGATATTTATATCGCTGATGTTGTCATATTTTATTTTTATACCGCTGATGTTGTCATATTTGATATTTATACCGCTCATGTTGTCATATTTGACATTTGTACCGTTGATGATGTCATATTTGATATTTATACCGCTCATGTTGTCATATTTGAAATTTATACCGCTGATGATGACATATTTTATATTCATACCGCTGATGTTGAAATATTTGATATTTATACCGCTGATGTTGTCATATTTGATATTTAAACCGCTTATGATGTCATATTTTATATTTATACCGCTGATGTTGTCATATTTGATATTTATACCGCTGATGATGTCATATTTGGTATTTATACACATATTAGATTTTATACCGATGATGTTGTCATTTTTAATATTTATACCGCTGATGTTGTCATATTTGATATTTATACCGCTGATGATGTCATATTTGATATTTATACCGCTGATGTTGTCATATTTGGTATTTATACCGCATATTTGATATGTATACCGCTGATGTTGTCATATTTGGTATTTATACCGCATATTTGATATGTATACCGCTGATGTTGTCATATTTGGCATTTATACCGCTGATGATGTCATATTTGATATTTATACGCCGATCATGACAGATGTCATCAGAAGATATAAACATGAATCTTTTTACGACTCAGATATATTGAAAGATCCTATAACAAATATCCCTTATATTCTTAAATGTTTATATATCCCACTTAAATGACCTAGCAGAAATTACTAGGCCTACTTGTCTTCATGAAGATGTGTGTGTCATTAAATCATAATAGAAAATTGTCATATGAAATATACAAGAATACCCTGTATAAAAATGCATCTTTGATCACATGTTAACACCGTTTTAGACGTATACATTTTAACTAGTTTCAATGAAGATTAAATGTATAATATATCTAGGTTATTCACTTAAATTTAAGTTTCCCTTCAATCCAAAATAAGAAAGCAAAATTTCCATTTGTTTTCATTTTAAAGAACAGCAAATGACAGCAATGCATTTCCTCTTTATATATATATATATATATATATATATATATATATATATATATATATATATATATATATATATATATATATATATATATATATATATATATATATATATATAATATGATATAATATAATAGAACTATTGTCATGATAAAAGTAATGACGTTTAGTTATGAAAATATATATTGACCAACTGACAATAATATAAAGCGAGACCAGTGGACTGAAGAAGTGAGATGCAAAGTCCTTTTCCAAAGGTCTGTACTTGCCTGTCCACTGTTTGTCTTATGCTTATGTAATGTGGACTGCATATCAGTTAAATCTTTGGTTCATGTATAAACACATGCTGTCGTTATTTTTACAAATGAATTAAGTTCAAAGTTTCTATTTTTGCAAATATCTAATATTACGGTAGCTATATTACTGAGCCGCGAAAAGTTGAAAATGATAAAGAGTTCTGTTAAACGAACGTAAACTTTACCATAATGAAAAACTAAACAAGTGTAATCTATGTGTGAGAATTCCATAAAATGTGCCACTCTAGGTAGATAGTGTAAATTTTATGTCTTCATTTCCTTTCGAAAAACGATATCTGGTGAATGAAAATTGACTGTTTAAAAGCACTATGAGAACACAACTGGAAACAAACCACTTTAACAAGTGGTATGACTGTTGCTACTCAGCGATTGTCGCAATCACTTACAGTAAGATTTAAAATACGCTTAGTCGTTATACAGTCGTGTGTGCAATAAAGATATACATTGTGAATCGGTACTCAATATGAAATTAAGTGGTTCTCTAACTTTATATCAATATGAAAAATCATGTACGTTAAGTAATAAAATGTGCTATGGGGTGCATTTTATTGGTGAAACGATGAATTCGAAATCTGTAAAAGAAACCTTTATCAACTATCACTGATGGAGAAACTAAAACAAGTAATTCTCTGTGGTCGAATCAACGTGAGATGATGTTATCAGTGGGAAAGATATTTAATATATGGGTAAGATATATACCTCACGTTTGATGTGATTTCAATATGAAAATGAGTTATTTTCGTCAGCCGGAAAAAAAATTTCTAAACAGATCCTTCATTGACGGTGCAAGCGCGTATTACTTTCCCTTCAAAACATCTGCAAAATAGATAGAATTAAGTATAAATATAATTGTAAAACCACACAAACATATACAGTGGTATTGAGTCCAAACGGAAAGTTGGCAACTCTAGTATAAAAATATTTTGCTTTATTTGTATGCGTTAGAGAACTTGCCTTTGAACAGAACTGTTTCAAATTTAACTTCATGATAGTGATTAAATATCATAGATACCAAAATAATATTAAAATGAAATCCATAGGACAGCGAAACAGTGAATATTGGACAATAACATACATCTGGAAATCAAGTAAGATATGATATAAAAAGTCTCAGAAACCAAGGTATAAATCACAAGGATGTCTAAGATATAGATACAAATCTGGTAAAGAATGGACAAACACGAACCTCTTGAAATCCAGAGGTGGGATCAGGTGCCATGGAGGAGTAAGCATCCCCTGTTCACCGGTTACACCCGCCGTGAGTCCACAGTCAATTTAAATATTATAAACATACTACCAAATTTAAAATGAAACACAAGAGGAACGAATCCAAGTCATAATTGGTACAGACGTCGCAACAACCGCCATTGATATCCCCGTGTCAATAATTTGCCAGTGAGTAGTTTACAGGCTTTATACTTAGACATTTTACTTAATATAGACACAGACGGGAAATTGGCAACTTAGCTATACGACAAACGCGACGATTTCGGCTTTCCCATCGTAAATTTTCTACATTTAAGTAGCAATACCCATCAGTCACCTGCATATGGAGTTTATATTTCATAAATGATCCGATATGCCAGGTCGTGTACAACATATGAAGATTTCATATACAAAGGTAAACTACTCACTGGCAAATTATCGACACAGGGATATCGAAAACCGGATTTAATGTCAACGTTCCGCAAATTTAATGGTTGGTATAATAGTCTTGTTTGCAATTACTCTGTTTCACTAAGTGAAATGTCAACAGGGGAATCTTACTCCTCCATGGCACCTGATCCCACCTCGTGGTTTCCAAGAGGTTCGTGTTTGTCCAATTTTACCGGATTTGTATCTATGCCCTGGACATTCTATTGATTTATATTTTGGTATCTGAGATTTTTTATATATCATTGTGCTGTAATTGATGGTCACATAATGCAGAAAAAACATCATGACTTTACAGGCATAATGTAAATAGAAGTATGCTACTACGATCTATTATAACCATAAACGTATGATGGCGTACCTAAAAAGCCATTCTGTATCTATTTATCTATAGACTATATGTAATATATATATATATATATATATATATATATATATATATATATATATATATATATATATATATAATGTGACTGCTTCTGAAATGCAAAAGAATCCAAATATCGGTGAATTGATTAGAGAAGGAATAGAATATACCCCTATCTTGAAGGTATGACAAAGGAATCTCAATCCGAGGGTAAGATTCTTTAATGGCAATCTGAGGCTTGTCTTTTTATAAATCCTCAATGTTTGGGTTGATCCCCCCCACCAAGTTTTGAAAAATGAATATGTCTATGAAGATTAACGCAAATATAGTCTGCAAAACATTGGCTGTATTGTACAAACCACAGATATTCTATGTCATAAATTATATTGTGACGTCATAACACGTGTAGCTTGTCGATACTTTGAGGGTTAGCAAGAAAATCCCTCTCCGTAAAAAAGACGGAAAATATGTGACACATGGTAGAAATATTAATCCGAGTAATAACAGTTCGGATGTCTTATATATCGACATTCCAAATATCTCCATCCCGTCATTACACCCACGTATGATGGTATTTTGATCTTTTTGTTGTTTTTGTCTATTGAAGTTTTCTAAAAAATATCAGTTCAAGTGAATTATCTCCTGTAATGGACCAGCTGAAGATATTCATCCTGTTAATCTGATTATTTACAAACGTTTTCTAATATCCCAGATGCGTTCAATTATTGATCGTCCGTCGTCTAGTGGGTAGAACAATGACTTTAAACCACGAAGTCGTCCGTCGCAGTCAGCGCTGGTACGAGCTCCGCTGAACCAAACCTGTAAACTGATAGTACAATGTAGCCAGGTTTCTCTCTTCAACCATTAAACTGGCCACCACTATATAACAATTGTTTCAGTATGATGTAAAACATACAGACAAACTGAATTTTGCTTTATATCTATTTTATTTCAGTATAAGTCAATATATTTTGTGAACCGTATGTTTTATATACATTGTACACGAATGTAGATTAGTTAGTAAACGGAATCAGAATAATATTAGAGTGGTAAAAACTTAAGACAAAGATGTTGCTTTTTAATTTGAAAGAATAAATAGTTTAATCACAGATCATTTTTGAAATGAAATTGTAAAAGACCAACTGCAGCAGACATTTGGACAGCGATAGCTACCTAGTAAAGTATGGATTGAATCGTCTAGGTAAATAAAGTACACGGAGATTCAAATGGTTTGCCAGCTATTACAATAACCCGGTAGTTGTAATAATTTTAAAAGCATAATACATTTACCAAAGTTATAGTTTAGTACGAAATGTATAATTGAAAAGCTCAAGACCACCATTTCTTCAGCGGTGTAGCTAAAATTTGAAATGCATGCATAGTTCCAAAAGAGACAGGGTCAATGCAAGATTCTTTTCCTAAATGTATTTTCCAATCTGTATAACCATTCTAGAAGATGACAACCTTCAATTTAGAATGTAAACAATGCTACTATTCATACGAAATATCATTGTAGTAGAAAATAATTAATTACCGAAATACTAGTCACTGGTTCTATGTATAACATTGGAGACTAAGACGGACTGTCTACCACAATCAGTACACTGATTTAGATCCGAACATATGGATAACTCAAATATACTAGACTTTTCAATGTTGAAACGCCAACACAAATATACTGAATAGCATTTAATTTTATGGATATATATATATATATATATATATATATATATATATATATATATATATATATATAAATATATATATAATATATATAAATATATATATATATATATATATATATATATATATCTTGTCAAGGAGAAACATTTGTAAGAAATGAAATATTTTTTATGATTGACGTTTGCTCTTGAATGAACTTGTCTATCTAAATGGGAAAACATTTTATGGGCCATCATTACCTTATGGAACTGCATGTGTATTATTTACAATCACTAGACAATTTGTAAATTTCTGAAACGTATTACAATTTCACTCAACATCCCATCAATAAGTAAACGTCCATTTTGACTGAAAATGAGTTTAACGTGATTCTTCCTCCATTGTAATCAAATAAATGTCAACGCCAATATCTTTAAAGCGATCGCTTGAAGGATTGAAAAAGACAAGACAAGGGTAATTAAATTAAATGAGTATGTGCGATTTAGTACATCGTTTTCCTATTTCAATTTATTTTACAGTTTATCAGTTTATGAAAGGCATAACATAATTACAAATTTATCCATACCATTTTGTTCGTGATTTAAATTACTATGACATGATTCTGTTTTTGTAATAAAATAAATTTTGAATCTATATTTTTATAATGAACAGTGAATCGTTACAACAAGTAAATTGTCAATCATGATGTTTTCCTGTGGAACTTATATTTCCATAAAAAACATAAATTAGAGATCAGTTGGATCGAAAGTGACTATGAGATGAAATTCATGGTTCAATTCTGTCTGTCCAATATTCAATATATTTTATTAGTGTTTTCTTGATTTTACAGAGGCCCAGGTCAAATATCCATCATATTTGGTATATAGGTGACTATCAAACTTTGATATTGGTTTTGAATAGTGTTTTCCACCACACTCAACAATTTTTCATTGATATATTGGTGACCAGTATTTAATAGTAGAGGAGAGAACCCGATTACAATATACTAGGAAAGAGAACAACGACCTTCCGCAAAAAAATGGCAAACTATTTCGCAAAAAATCAGCTTAGGTAACAGCAGGAATAGAAAAAGCACTAACCAGAAGTGAGATACTTCATGGTTTAAAGCTCAAACTCTCGGCCACGGAGAGCAGACAATCAGACAGAATCCACTGTTTAGCTAAGTTTGTCCAATGTTCCGCATATTTGTAATTTGTAATCTGTACTCTACACAGGTCCAAGTTTGTACAATGTTCGCCGCATTTGTAATTTGTAATCTGTACTCTACACAGGTCCAGGATTGTCCAATGTTCAGCATATTTGTAATTTGTATTCTGTACTCTACACAGGTTCATGTTTGTCCAGAGTTCACGACATTTGTAATTTGTATTCTGGACTCTACACAGGTACAGGTTTGTCCAATGTTCAGCAAATTTGTAATTTGTATTCTGGACTCAACACAGGTCCAGGTTTGTCCAGAGTTCACGACATATGTAATTTGTATTCTGGACTCTACACAGGTCCAGGTTTGTCCAATGTTCAGCATATTTGTAATTTGTATTCTGGACTCTACACAGGTCCAGGTTTGTCCAATGTTCAGCATATTTGTAATTTGTATTCTGGACTCTACACAGGTCCAGGTTTGTCCAGACTTCACGACATTTGTAATTTTTATTATGGATTCTACACAGGTCCAGGTTTGTCCAATGTTCAGCATATTTATATTTGTATTCTGGACACTACACAGGTCCAGGTTTGTCCAATGTTCAGCATATTTGTAATTTGTATTCTGGACTCTACACAGGTCCAGGTTTGTCCAGAGTTCATGACATTTGTAATTTGTATTCTGGACTCTACACAGGTCCAGGTTTGTCCAGAGTTCATGACATTTGTAATTTGTATTCTGGACTCTACACAGGTCCAGGTTTGTCCACTGTTCACCACATTTCAATATTTTCCTCTAGACTGTACAAAGTTTTAGGCTTGTCATCTGTCCAGCATAACTTTATAATGTCTACTTGACTTCCTTATAACAAACTATATGGTACATATATTTGTTGAATATCTTTTGTCGCCATTTGTAGTAGTTTATTCAATATTACAATGAAATATTTACTTAAAATTTGCTATTTTCAAGTTTCAGTCGTTTAAAATATATCTAAAGTTTAATTAGTATAAAAGTAATATAGAACTATTTCCATTTATCTACGTTTTTGCATTTAGTAACACAATCCAAATATTTAGTAAATGAACAAAACTTTAAGAGAGTCGGCGTAATCGATACTTCAACATTATTCGCTTATAAGCAAATTATTTTTCATTATCATTTAATTTAAAACATTAAAACAGAATATTCCTGAACTTCCTTTAGAGATATGAGATATTATTTCTTTAATGTAAGAAAAACCCCATAAAACAGCTTCAATTATCAACATTGCACTAAAAAAGCAACCGAGTAGATAATGTTATCAACATAATGGAATTACATCATGCATATTCCGCACTTATGAAATGTTGATATATTTTCTTATCTCTGTGTTGTATGAAAATGGTAGCTTCTAACGATTTTATTGACCGACTTGTAAAGAATTTGAGTTTTATGACAGTAATTTTCTACAGCTCACGACACTTTAGCTAATTCTTTGCCAAACATATATCAGCATCTCTGCTAATTTGTGTTTTGTCTGTCTAGTTTATAAACGACGAAAAAGAAGTGTTAGTCAGATCAAGTTAAGAATGCAACAGCTTATAAAGAATCGATTCATATCTTTCAGATAATAAATACTGACGAACAATAAGTACCACGTGCAAGGGTACGAGCGCGAGCTCGTGTGTTTGATTTTACTTGTTTCTCGTATTATTCGTTGCTTTCCAACATTTTGAACTATAAAAATCTTAGATGCCAAAATATAAATATTTAGAATGTCTAGGATATAGATACAAATCTCTTAAAACTGGACAAATACGGACCTCTGGAAATCGGGGATGATCTGCCACAGAGGAGTAAATATCCCTGTTGACCGGTCACATCCATCGTAATTCCACAGTCATATCCAAATGAAATACGCGAAGGACGAATTCTCATCACAATTGGTACAGATATCTTTGTATTAGCTATCGAACAGGCCACTCAACATTTTACTTAGCGAAACAGTGAAACAAGACTATTATTCCGGAACGTTGACATCAAACGTGTTTTTTTATATCCCTGTATCAATAATTTGTCAGTGGGTAGTTTGTCTCTGTATGTACAATGTAGATATGTTGAACATATTCTGACATATCGGATCAATTCATAAATATAAACACCATATGCAGGTGATTGTGGAATTTTACCACTTAAATTTGGAAAAATTAAGTTCTGAAAGCCGGAATCGTCGTATTTATCGTATAGCTTAGTTGTTTATTTCCCGTCTGTGTCTATAGTAAGTAAAATGTCTAATTATGAAGCGTATATGCTTGATTCTGTTGTATCTTTAATTTATAGTTCGCCGGGATATTTCGCATTGACGTATGTATGAAAATTGTCATTATTAATTGAAAAAACGTCGTTGATATATCTAAATGTAAAATTAAAGGACAACTTTATCTTTTCTTCTTGTGATTCAGCTGTTTCTGATCGAAGTCTGATGGGTATGAATAAATATATAGGTCAGTCAATAAGGGTGCACAATTGGTTCCCATAGGCATGCCGAAAACTTATTTAAAGACTACATCTCTGTACATTAAAAATCTATTGTCTATTAGAAACTCCAGCATTTTTATATCAACCTTAGTGTATTTATATGACGAATCAGAGTAGTGTTGGACAAAATACGTATCATGATAAACAATGAAGTATACATATATATATATATATATATATATATATAATATATATATATATATATATATATATATATATATATATATATATATATATATATATATATATATATATATATATATATATATATATAAACCGACGTATTATCTTGTTATTAATTTTATATAATATAGATAATGATCTAAGCTTGTTACAGATTTATATACAGTATGAATGATAAAATGCTGCTCTAAAGAGAAAGTAAGTCGTATACAAAGATTTCAAGTCTCAATAACAAGATAATACGTCGATTTAACGTGACAATTTTTCAGTAATACAAGATATCAAGACGCAGTTTGTCACGAAGTTGTTATAGTGAGATAATATATCGTAATAATGAGAAGCGTTTTATATCGTTTTAACGAGATAATATGTCGTGATAACGAGATAATATGTCGTGATAACGAGATAATATGTCGTGATAAAGGGATAATAAACCGACAAAACGTTTATGGTATGTCGTAATACCGAAATATTAAATATTAAATCCGACATATACGCCGTGATAACGACATAGTTATTGTTTTCTTTTATGTGACATGTAAAATCTAAGTAGTACAACAATCTGTACATAAATATTGCAAGTAAATAAAATATGAAATAAATAAATCAAATAAAGGCCCTGTGTTGATTCAGAATGACTAGAACTAACCATTACTGAATTGTAATAGACCCGTTGAAGTTCCTATATAAAAAAATCTCAGATACCAAAGTACAAATCTTTAGGGTATCCAGGATATAGATACAAATCTGCACAAACACGGACCCCCTGGAAATCTAGAGGTAGGATCAGGTTCCAAAGAGAAGTAAGCATCCCCTGTCGACCGGTCACACCCGCCGTGAGTCCACAATCAAATCCAAATGAAGTACGTGAGGATAAGATCCAAAGTGTTACAGATATCTGTCAACAAGGATATTTGATGTTTTTGATAATATGTACCTTATGGAATCTGTATGTATCTAGAGCACCTGACGGAATGATATATCAATAAATTGTCAGAAAACTGATATATGGTCTTAGATTCGAGGTGGTAAACTAAGCGAGTTGGTCTTTAAAAGACGTTCCAATTTACATTGTAATTCCAAAAAAATAATGATAATTAACGTACATTCTCCAATGAGACTGCTATTAAATAGTTCATATCGAGTAAATAGTTCTTGAAATTATTAATCGTTAAATAGTTTGTTTTTGCAGACAATTTGGTAAAATAGTAAATTTATTCAAATTTTATTCTTTAACGTATACACACGCTGGGGTATAATTAACAGTTCATTTAGTCTCCCCAAGAGACACATTACTTTCACAGCTCATGGCAAAGGAACAATCACTTCCATTTCTGGACCTAGATTTGACCCGGTAACAGGTATCAATTCCGGACTAGCAAAGCACACGCTCTGACAAATCGATACATTTTAACTTTTGATTTGTTTTTATTACTAATACATGTCCGACACCCATTTACGAAATTGTTGAATGCACCGGAACCCAGGCACGAACACCATACGGGATTTGCGTGATCAAGGCTAATAAAGTCCTATCAACAAATAAACACAATTTTCTACACATAATGATTATAGGACCCATTGGAGGTTATCTATATCGTCATTTTTCAGCACCAGACTGTACTAAAACTTGACACACGAGCGTGGAATATTAAAAGTATGAATAAAGAATATATGATTTACATGATTAATTGTAAAGTGGATATACGTGAACATCAGGGGAACTATCACAATCTCGAGGAGAAAGTACTTAATCTAATTGAAGAGTAAATACTTCATAATTCCTGATTTATAACCTAACAACATAAAGTGACATGGCCTTTATCGCTAATTCTATCACACAGACGCTCTTATCATTAAACGCCATTATTTTTGCTATTATTACTTTTTTTAGTTCCATAATAGTATACTGTAATCATGTTTTATTTACAGCTAGGGCTCCAGACGACGTAATGTTTCATAAGTGCAATTTACTAAATGTTATACTGACCCTTCCACAAGCATTGGTAATAAAGGTCATCTTTCATGATGTTAATAACTCATTATTGCGAAGATATATATATATATATATATATATATATATACCACAATTTGATACCTCAATGAAATTATAAGATTGATGGTGAATATTGGAAAATAACTGATTCATGGAAAAACCAGAATTTACTTTATGGAAAAAAATCATCCTGTAGCAACCGAACACGTCTGCATCCATATAGAAGTAATCAAAACTGAGAGCAACACATGGTCAAAATCGGTTGAACTTTGAAACAAAGAAATCCAGAATTTCAATGAATTTGAAAATAAAATCATACAAATCGCAATAGGCTACCTCATGCTAAATATTTGTTTTGGACTTTTTTAGCAAATTTATAACTTTGGAATTCTGTTTATAATATCACTGACAACCACCAGTTTCATCTGTTTACCTATGCATATGAAATGATTATACGTTGAAGAGGTTCATCGGTTCACTTGGGTGACTTAAACACTTTATGAATTTGATGAAGATATATCGCTACATAAATTGTCAATTTCCAGTGTATATATATATATATATATATATATATATATATATATATATATATATATATATATATATATATATATATATATATATATATATATTAGGGAGAAGAAGGACATCTGGTCACGGGACCAGAATGTCAATATAGTAATATAAACTGTAACTGATGTTGGCAATTTAAACAAAGATGACAGACGGCACACATTTGTCCACAAAAGACATAAATTGAATGGTAAATTCACATCAAGAAGTAAATTAAGTTGTTCATTGTGAAAAAATTAATTTAACAGTCATGTGTTTTTGTGTCAGCTATGAAACACAGCTTCACAATATCTGGCATCTTTTGTCCCTCTGTCTGTTTCTCTGAATACAGTCACACTTTGACATTACTTTCTTATTGTATAGAATACTTTTGTGAAACTTACAGGAAAGATTCATTGTAATGAGGTACATCGCCCAATCAATGTCAAGGTCATGTTCAAGATCACACTCAAGGTCAAGTGATGTTACAGTCTTCTCTTAAAGAAATTTTTGTTAAAAAATACTCAATTTCAGCATACTTCAAGGTATTATGTCTTCGCTATATTCACAACTTGTTTTATTGACTCTAAATAATTGTTAACCATTCTAAATTTATCATTTACAGAAAAAAAAAATAAAAATGATAACTAAATTTTTACAGCGACCGAATATTTTTGGGGTCACGGTTTTCAATCTTTCGTCCTCTTTATCCGCCAGCTCTAATAAACTCATAAAAAATATTGATACCATGGTGTTTGATCAAATTTTACCAAGTTAGCTAGAAAAATATGAGTCTGTAAATAAATGTTTAACTAACGTTTTTTAATAGTGAATAGGACAGTTGATGAAAAGAATCAAAATTCTGGAAATGGGCATAACTCTTGCATATGTAAGTATCCCTTATATACCCACAAATGTGCCAGATTATTCATTCTATCAATTCATACATTCATTATGAATTAGTATGCGAAAATTAAGAAATATTTGATGATAAGATTTTTGTATTCCCCAGGGTATCCTTCCTCCACTTAAGTAGAATTTGACCACATGTGGTTGGTTCGATGGAATCTATAATTCTTACACAAATTAACATTTAACCTTGATGGGCCCGATTCTAATAGGGCGAACTCCGAGTGAAATATGACTACGCGGCGTAAATTTAGCGCCAAATCAGCCTTCTACTAGGGTCATAAACGGTTTATAATACCAAATTTCAAAAATCTTACTTTATGTGATACATTTTAGTTTTTCATTTTTGTTGATCTCATGAAAACGTGTCAAGCGCTGAGCTGAACGTTTGTCATTGTATAGTGTTGTCTTTTATCGTTTTAGGAAGACGTGTAGTTGGTGTATATGGTGTTTTTCTTATTTCCTGGGTATTGTTCCAGGGATATTGGACGTTGTGTATGTAAGTCACTGTTACAGATATGATATTCAGAATAAAGTGTTTGATTAGTTTCTATAATTAATATCATACAGATGGATATCTTCAATGTGAACTTAATTTTTCTAACATATTTATTTCTTAGACTATTTTTATGGTGAAAACTCACTTGGAAATATATTTTGATAGGATAATTGGTCCATGAACTCTTTATATATTTGATACTGGACAACAGAAATGTCTATGAAGTGTACTATGATCAGAGCTTATATACTAAATATAACGATAATTCTTGATCCGTGAGACATTAGTTTTGTTTTATTCTGTTAAATACTAGCTTCTAGATGTCACAACTTTTTTTTTTATTCCCATGCGGAATGCTCAATTGGCGGACTTCCTCAGTTTTGACATTTAAGATTAAATATTCAAAAAGCTCATACAAAAGTGAACACAGTCGATCGGAAATGATAAGTATGAGTTTGCAATTCTTATGTATGAAATTCTTTTACCAATTTAATTAAATGCGTTTTAAAGTACCTGCTTACATCTATGTGGGATTTTTTTCCCCCATATAATCATGCCAGAATGCAGATACTGCAAAATGCAATTTGTTCTAGAGACGTCAATGAATCCAATACTCTTGGGAAAATATTAAACACATATATCATTCTGACATGCATCAATCATACATATCTTAGAATAGAGACATAAGTATATCAAACTGAGAAAAAAATTGTGTGTGTGTGTGTGTGTGTGTGTGTGTGTGTGTGTGTGTGTGTGTGTGTGTGTGTGTGTGTGTGTGTGTGTGATATTGCTTTTAATTTTACATGGAATTGCATTGTTTGCACTTATTATTGTTATCAAAATTATCCTTGGAATTTTATTTATTAAATACACGGTCAGCCCTGATATTCCGATCATTCTGTTTTCAGTTAATACTGTTAACTTTTCCGGAGTTTCCCGTAAAGCCATACAAATACACTTCCTATAAAATATTTCATCTTACTTTTAAAACCTTTAAAATGTAAAAATTGTCAAACATGCTTTGAAACAGAAGTAATTATTTATTCTATGCAGATTGCATTTCAACACATTTTCTGGCTTTGCACTTTGAATAACATTTTAGGTAAATATTTGTCGATTCCGATCAGCATACTTGAGACAGACTCTTGGACAGTATGATGTAATAAAATTGATTTCGATTTGACAAGACATGTTGTTAGCAGGAGTTTGATTATATTGACCAATATTCAGACAATCTTAATTGCATTTTAAGATCAATGCACCAACACTTTCCTTTGCAATTCAATTTCAGATGTCATTGTTTCCAAACGATTTTTACGAGGGTTAATACATAGGTTCGAATACAACGTTCTACAGTGTATGTAATCTGTGAATGGATACATGTTCGCACAAATATACAATACCATCGAACCAAGATCCTCGGAGACAAATATTCTGTACAATAAGGTATACATTGTATTAATGTCTAGTAAGGTACTATAATGATAAATCCTATGATAGATATTTAGGTCCCATATACAGATATAAGCTTTTAAGGAACTAATTATCAAAGAGGAGAAATCGTAAATACCAAAGATGTCAATAAATTGTCAAAACACTAATCCTTGAATAAATCGTTATGATAGATATAGAAGATATTTATTGTAATTTGTACAATTCTTGTACTCGTACAATAATTAATTTAGAATTTAGAGAGAGAGAGAGAGAGAGAGAGAGAGAGAGAGAGAGAGAGAGAGAGAGAGAGAGAGAGAGAGAGAGAGAGAGAGAGAGAGAGAGAGAGAGAGAGAAAGAGAGAGAGAGAATGATGGATAGATAGATTCATTATACGATATATAATGAAGCTGAAATGACCTGGTATGGTTGTAATACAGAAATATTTTCAAGATCATTACAAGTCTATATAGTCTACAAATTATATGAAGGCTTTATAAAGAGGATATAGGAACAGTCGTGGCCCTTAGCAATACAAATATTTTTAGATAACATATAACTCATAAATTAAATGTGTATGAAACAATAATAAAATTATTATCAAACAATGTGGACCTATACGAAAAGTTCATTAAATTCTGGAATCATTATCTTTATGTCAATCTTTCAGATTGTCAACTATATCACTCGTGTATGTAAAGGCATTACATCCCTGTGCCCACCGGGTGTGGATAAACTGATGGTCACACACATGGGATTACATAAGTTAATTAAATAGTTATTTCTCTGTCTGAGTCGTAATGTTATTCTCTGTTTTCAGCTACGTTATAGCTCATGAATCGATTAATGCAACTGATTTAGTTTGTCGTCACCTATAGGAAAAGTATCAGTTTCACATTTTGGCATATGAGCACAAACTGGATATATACAGTCGTTATCTAATTTGTTCCATTACAGTTTCCGTTTATGTAAATCAATTTATGCCCTTCTCAGGAGTAAAACAGATACATCTAATTGTTTATCACGTGAAACATAAAAATTAAGCAAAATATTATCTGACGTACGTGATACCCTGATACAAAGTTGGTTCTTCGTTAAAAGATGTGTTTCATGTTTCATAAAGTGTCAAATCCATTTATGCACAGTGAATATTGCAATGTTCTCATTTTAGAACATAATTCATGAAAAACAATTTCGATCTTTTGTTTATTCTCCCGAAAGGTAATTACATTTCATGTTATTCCCAATAAGTGAAATTAATGAGATGTTGAAATGGTTATTAAATTTCTTAAAATGATTTGTATGGTAGACGTGTATTACATAATTTTAAAGTCACTTCGTCCATGTGATAAGTCGTGCTAATTATTGTAATACTATAGACCCTTTCGCGATAACTGCGGTCCTGTAACTTTTGGTGGCAATATGATACAGATTCCCGGAAAATTTCTTCAATAAACAATATTTTACTATAACGACGTCTATGTTTTTGCGGGTATCTGTATAATTTTGCCCCCAAAGTCACAGGACCGGACTTAACGTGAAAAGTTCTATTAACGCACATTAAAACATATCACAGGAAAATAAATATAATATCAATATGGAATGCAACTTTTCAAATCCCAAGAAAATCATAACAATAATTTCAGTTTTACGATGTTTGAATAAACTTTATGGCAAAAAGGTTAAGTTACAAAATAAATCCTCAAAGGATATTATTACCAAAATGGAATATTGCATTGTACTCGACTGAAAAGGTAACAGAACTACTTTTTTCACAGCATATAAAAACATGGTTAATAAATGTATTTCGTGTGCGGTGGAAGTCTACCTCTCATACACACAAATGTAAAACTATAAACAATGCTCATATTTATATATTGAGGTACTGATAACGACATCGGATAGAGTTGCCGTTGTTGATTTTTATCTACTAACTGTTCGATGACAGTCTCATATCGGGTGATGCATTGTCTGCCAAAATACCTTTTAGTTATATATTAACTAAGTATATGTGCTATTTCCCTTATGATTTATCGTCGTCTGAGTCCATTTATCACACTTTGTGGTAAGTGATTAAGTGATTCGGAGATGAAATATTGTATTAAAGGATTCAGCAACAGACATGTGTTGTGAATGGCTGTAGTGGCATATACATACGTACATAATAAAAAAGTCCCTAACAATTTGAATACTGTTTTACGCAACACTCCAAATATTTTCAGTTATATGGTGGCGGCTAGTTTTTAGTGGTCGGAGAGAACCAGGTTACAATGTATAATGTACCAGGGAAGAGACCACCAGCCTTCCACACGTAAACTCGCAGACTTTTTCAAAAATAAGCTTAAGTTCCGGCGGGGCGGGGACCTGTCCTGACCAGAAGTGACGGATTATCCCTTTGATATTAATTTGACATTTAGATATATCGACGACGTTTTGTCAATTAATAATGACAAGTATTATACAATTGTCAATGCGAAATATCCCAGCGAACTAAAAATTAAAGATACAACATAATCAAGCACACACGCTTCATACTTAGACATTTTACTTACTATAGAAACAGACGGGAAATTGGCAACTAAGCTATACGACAAACGCAACGATTTGGGCTTTCCCATCGTAAATTTTCACATTTAATTATAAATATCCCACAGTAACCAGTATATGGAATTTATATTTCACAAATGGTCCGGTATGCCAGGGCGTGTTCAACATATGAACATTCATTTACAAAAGTAACCTATTCACTCACAAATTATTGACACAGGGTCATCGAAATCTGCGTTTATGTCAACGTTCCGCAAATCTTACGGTCGGTATAATAGTTTTGTTTGCGATTTCTCTGTTTCATTCGTGAAATGTTGAGTTGCCTTTTCGTTGGCCTGTATCAATTGTGACGAGGATTCGTTCCTCGTGTATTTCATTTGGAATGTGGACTCACGGCGGGTGTGACCAGCCGACAGGGGATGCTTACTCCTCCATAGCACCTGATCTCCCCTCTTGGTTTCCAGAGGTCCGTGTTTGTCCATTTTTACCAGATTTGTATCTATATCCTTTATTTTAGTGACCACAAAAACGGTTTGTTTTGGTTTTGGTTTTTAACGTGGTTTAAAACTAGTTTTGGTAAGTTTGAAGTTATGCAATAACTTACTAGTTCCACACCAGTTTGATACAATGAATGAAAGTTTATCAAACTATCAATAAACCAGAACCAGTTTATAGTCAGTAAAATCAACCCAAGAACCAGGTTTTAGATGATAGAGTCACCCTTAGTAAGTAAGCGGTGGTTTCAGCGAATTTCATGTAGTCCAAAGCATTTAAAGATGACAACAAAGACGCGGGAGTAAAGGGACAGATGGCGCTCTGGTTTTATCAGCAAAGATATGAAACTAGGTTTCAATAGAGATTAGACAATGTTTCATAAACTGGAGTATACAGGAGTACACATAAAATTTTAATATGTTGTCGTTTTAAACATTCAAACCTGTCATTTGCATAACTGCAAGCTTAACAAATTAAAACTAGTTTCTAATTTGTAAAACTATAACTTTGGTATGTTTAATAATACCTATTACCGCAAGGTGGTTGCCATTGCTGGTGAACCCAGGGGTTTTCATAAACCAGTCAATTATTTTATACTAAAGTAACATTTCGCTCGGTCACTATTTCACCGTCGTTATATTCCGCCGAGAAACGATAGTAGATAGAGGGCGCTGCAATTATTCAAGTTACTCAAAAACTAACATAAACATTTTTTTTTTTTGACAATGGGTGCTCTTAAACGGATTTGGTACTGAATGCATTTCAGTTTATTATTTGGCCTTGCATGATACCAGATGATGAAGTCTTGATGACAGAATATAAAATCTCACATACCAAAGTATTATTCTTTAGGATTCCCAAGATACATATACAAATCTGTTAATACTGGACAAACACGGACTTCTGAAAATCCAGAGGTGGGATCGTCTTGAGCATTTATTTTGAACGTTTTCGAAAAAACTATAACTTTGGTTTTGTTAATAATATTTCAAACCATTTTAAAACCAGAAACTAAAAATAAAACCTATTTTCTGTCATTAAAATCGAGTGGTGAGCCCAGTTTTTATATGCCCGGAAGTACGTGAATTCGAATTTATATTGTCCAGACAGCAAATAATTTGACATGGAAGTTTCCATGTAAATGAATAAATAAATCTAATAGCCACCTGGACCCCGACCCGACGAAAAAAAAAAACACATTAGTTTACACTAAAATAACATTTGATCCCTCAGATGGCAATCTCGAGGTAGGCCTACCTGAACACTCAGCTGTTACTCGCTTCAGACTAATTAAAATGAGGAGTCGTTGAAAATATATTTAAAACATATATTCTGCTGTATCTTATTACACTAAACTGTTTACAAGTGTATATTTCCAATTTTTACTGCTGTTTCGTATTCGGTCGTATTTGAAATTTTGGAAAATCAGTAAATGCCATTTCAATATATAAAACGCACTATGCTAAAACTATTAGTGAACGTATAACTCCGAAATGTGATTTTGAGAGCATATGTTGTACCGTGATGTTTTTTTCTGTGTTAACAATGTTAAATGTATTTACAGATGGAATCGAGATGGAAATAGTTTTATCAGAATTTGAAAGACATCTGCTGTCAATGACCACATCCAATTGTTTGCATGTTTTACTCTACGCTGCTTTCAACCGTAACTGTTCACTAACATGGTTGTAACCAATTCTGTTTATGAAAGATATGAAATGTACATTAAAATAATTATAATAGAGAAAAGACCAACGCCTTTCCACAATTTAACTGGCAGACTTTTCCATCCACGTGGTACGTTTAGGGACCACTGAGACTCCAAAACCTCTGCGTTTCACAAGTGAAATGTCGAGTTACATGTTCTATAGCGGTTGTTAGGCTCTGGACATCCTAAAGATTTATACTTTGGTGTCTTGAATATTTATATGTTTCTATATTTTAAAATTATATATTTTGCAAATCTGAATTGCATATATACAATTTAAACCATTAAATATATTTATGCTTTACATTGCATTCTATTATATATATTAGATTTAGGATATATAACGCTTGTTAATATTTGAAATACTGTCGCAATGATGTACCCGCAGATTACATTACTATATATATATATATATATATATATATATATATATATATATATATATATATATATATATATATATATATATATATATATATATATATATATATATATATATATATATATATATACTGTCGACCCCTGAATGGATTTCTTCTTTCAAGAAAACAAGGTTTTGAGAATAACCGGTTATAAAGGTAATAAAGAAAATTGGCCAGGAGTTCAAAATAATTTCAACTTAAGCGGAATTTCAATGCTAGAGAATTCAATATGAGTGGATTCAACTTTATACTGGAACCTCGAAATGTTTACGCCCTATTACGACAGATAACATATTCACAGCGTATAGAATAGAATTCGCCCTCGATCAACTTAGTTCAATGGTTGGAATGTTTGTCCGTGCTTCAATCATTTCACTTCCACTTTAAATTCGCCCTTTCTTCTTAGAGAGATAGTTAATCAGGAGTTATATTTCCATGTATACAATATATATATATGTATACAATATATATATATATATATATATATATATATATATATATATATATATATATATATATATATATATATATATATAATCAGATACATTGTAGCATTGAGGTCGTCATTACTGTTCTAATACAATGCAGAAGTTGTTTAAAAGTCTACATTTGATTGGTGGACCAATGTGAGCACCATTTATTCGCATTGGCCGATGCCTTATGAATAATATTCATTTGTCCATAAGATGCAAGCTAGTAGTTTTTAGTTTGAAAGCAGAAAAACAAGCTACTTTTGATCTCTACCGCACGATATTGCTCCCCGTTCTTTGTGTCCGTCCGGTTCTTAATCTCAAAGTTCAAAGGTTAAAATGAAGGTCACTGAGAAAAATTTTGATCATAACAAGTAATGCCATCCTGTGATGTTATACGTCAAAACGATTTTTTTACAAGAAATAAACGCAAGTTATAGCTATACAAAATTGTTCGCGCAGGCATAGTGCTTCACAATACGATCAATTGATAACCGCTTAATCGAATTTATTTTTTATTATCAAGTAAATTGATTCTGCAGTATTTCCAATACTGATAATTTGTTATCAAAGATATGTGCATTGCATAAAAGAAATAAAAATGTAGTGTTGATAATAAGTGGATAAATAGCAAATATATAACATCTGTACTAGTTAAATGGCAGATGTCGAAATAAGAATAAGCAGATATGGGATGGTATCTACATTTTATATCAAAGTACGAGTTATAGAAATGCATTATGTTTGAATAATTTTCACAGAATTGTAACTTCCTGGACAAATGTTCAATAAATGCCCAAGAGTACGGGTAATACTCAATATTGTTGTGGGATATAGCTTTTAACACTGTTATCATTTACATCATCAGTTGCTCTTGACTTTGACTGAATTCCATTTAACCTAATTTGACATCTTTAATCATAAAACATTTCTTTTTACTTAGGAAAATCATGTATTTCATCACTTGAAAATTTCGTTTCAAATTTAAATACACATACAGGTAAAGGAGTAGATTGCTTGAAACAAACTCCTGTTTACGGGGAAATTTCGCTCCTGGGTTTTTTCGCCCTTTTTACGACAGAAAGCATATACAACCCGTTTTAAAATCGCCCAAATGCTACATAAGCCAGTAGTTATAGGCAGCTCTCCGGCGTGCCATTTGAATTTTGCCGCTAGGGGGCGCCACCAGTGGCGCTGTTGATGACGTCATCAGAATGCTGGCTTCTGATTGGTCAATTCAAATGGCACGCCGGAGAGCCGCCTGTGACGTCATAAGCGGAAGTGCGTCATACCGGAAGTGAGGTCATACCGGAAGTGCGTCATACCGGAAGTGAGGTCATGTTGTCATGGCAATAAGGCGAAAGAGCCAATCGTTGAGCTTGGAGGCGTGTCTATGAGAGGAAGTTGAAGGTTGTGGGGGCGGCCATCTTGGCTAAGGAGCCAATGAGAGCCTTCGTTACAAGAGGTTGGGGTCACGAGAAGTCACGATAGGTCACGTGAGTTCACGAGAAGTCAACGGTAAGAGAGAGAAGTTGGGTTTTTCCAGTTTTGAGCTGAGAGTGAATCTATTTTTAGAACCGAAACTTTGGGTTTTTCCAGGTTTGTGAAACTAGTAGTTGGTGGCGCCACCGTCGTTGAGAGTTGTGTATCATCAAGTGCGCATGCGTGAGAAGCGGTAGGTCGAGCTCGACTCAGCTTGTTCTAAGACTTGTAGAGTATTACAAAGGGAGATCACTCTGTATAGACTTTATAGGTGGAACAAAGGGAGATTACTCTGTATAGACTCTATAGGTTATACATCACTCTGTATAGCCTGTATAGGTGAAACAAAGGGAGATTACTCTGTATAGACTGTAGAGATGGGGCAAAGGGAGATCACTATGTATAGACTGTATACATGAAACAAAGGGCGATTACTCTGTATAGACTATAGGGTGAAACAAAATGGATGATGACTTTTTATAGGCTGTAGGCACTAAACCAGAGAGGGAGGGTGGGTAGCGAAACAGGAAGGTTAGGAAGGGTAGCCATCTTTGGTATGGAATCATGGGATATCTGGTTTTTCAGGGACTGACTAATCTCACGGCAGGAGTGAGAACCATAGAACATGAAAGTGTGTAACGTACTCAAAGTTTGTCAAAATTATCAAGTGTGTACCGTTCTCATGTTTCAAAGTTTGTCAAAGTGATCAAGTGTTTGTGTCGTTCTCAAAGTTTGTCAAAGTGATCAAGTGTGTACCGTTCTGATGTTTCAAAGTTTGCAACGTGTGCAACGTTCTAAGTTATGAAGTCTCAAAGTGACAAAGTGACACAAGTAGTAAAGTGTAAAGTATGAAGTTGTTCACTTACGTCGTTTCAACAAGTATCAAAGTTCAGATAGTGAAAATAGTATCTGTATTATTTTATATTATTTCTTGTACTACTGTATATAAAATAAAAAATTAAACACTCACCCAGAGAGAGTTTTTCTGACGATGCTGCCAAATGAGCTCTCAGTAGCCTAACTGAACTTATTTTCAAGTTTTTAATGTTACTATTTTTAGAATTGCCTCGTTTTAAATTTTTGTCTGATATAATTTGATCGATCAAGTACAAGAAATAAATTACTTACTATAGGCTAGACTTACCGCTACAGTATAACACATACAAAAACTGCATAGTTTCAGTTAAGGTTTCTTTTCGTGTAAGTTAGGTGGCCCTTAAAAGGGCCGTTGGTATAATGGGTTGTTAAAACCCTTACAGCAAGCAGCAGCAGCCGCAGGCCCGGCAACACACCATTTCTTCCCTTTGTCTTGCTGCTGCACGGGCCTCAGCTACACGGCACCATCTCTCCAAGCCGGCCTTCTGCTTCTCAAAATACTCCCACTCTTGGGAGGCCGTCTTCAACTTGTCCAGTATGAACTTTGGCTTACTCGCCCAAAAGAGTGTGCTGTCAAATACATGTTTGTTGTTGTCCTAGTTGGCTGTGCCATCTTTGATTTTGTCTTCTGGAATGAAGCGCAGTGAAATGAGACGCGCACGGCTTTTTATATGAGCAATATAGCGCACGCGACGTACTCCGCCTCGTCAACTTTGACCTATTTGATGATTGGTCTATGTATCGTTGGCAACGTGATTCCACCAATGAAAACGCCAAGAGTGATAGACGCCTAGGAGAAATCAGTCTAAGAGTGATAAAAATAAAAAATGTCAAACATGGCGTATACTATGGAGTACACTATGGAACAAGAAATCGAACCTGTTCTAATCGAGCCTGTATATGATACTAGGCAGATTATTCGTGTTACTAAAGATAAGTTACGAAAGATTGATCTGAACTTTCATCAGGGAAAAGAAGATGTTCGCCTGAGACGAATTGTACTTCTCAATTCTGTTTTACGGTTTGATAGAGAAGAGAGAAAACGTAAGCAGATGGATGAGAAGTGTTTGCCGTTTAAAAAGAGATTCTGTACATGAATCATGGCAGATATGCCAAAAACAACGGTCCTTTTCATGACCACTTATATCTTAGGAGAAGAAACCTTAAACTGAATGTGCAGTGTATATAATAAAATGAGTTATAGGGTTTATGAGACAAGAATATGAGCTATAGGGTTTATGACACAATAAAATGAGTAATAGGGTTTATGACACAATAAAATGAGTGATAGGGTTTATGTTTTATAGAGTAGTAGATGTAGCATATCTCAATACAGTTTAGATTACTTTTCTAATGAGTTGGGTGGCCCTGAAAAGGGCCGTTAGTTAGGTTACTAACATTGACAGTAACATCTTCTCTTTTTCAGAGGTAAACGTCGTTCTGCTTCCTGTAGATCATCTGTCTTTTTCTTGATCGTCATGATGATCGGTATCTGTAGTTGACGAAAACTAGCTCTAATCTGTTTTCTAGTAGAAACATACTGCGCTGACAAATACTCTAAACCCTGTCGGTACTGCAGGTCGAGTTGATCTCTGACTATCTGCGACGTTTGCTGATGTTTCAGTTGCCTCCATCTCAGATTCAGTTTCGTCAGTAGACTCTGATAGTAACGATTACACTTCATTGTACGCCACTTGGTCTTCTGTTGTAACAGAATAATTCTGTAAATAGCTTCTGTATAGATGCTCTCCATTTTGGTTTTTGGTTTTTCACTAAGCGATGTTCAACAAGAAGGAGAAGAAGAAACGCTCACGCGACGTGTGACGTCACACCCTGCCGAGTATGTCTCAGAGTCTATAGTCATTGTTTGATCATGGCTGACTGTGTAACCATGTGGGGCGAAGTACAAGAAAAAGAAGAATGGCTGATATGTGCCGATACAGTGGGAAGAAAGGTGGGCTGGTTATCGAATATCGACGAAATGGATTGAGCTCGTGAAGCTTGAAAAAAGAAAAAGAGAAAGACGGCAGAGAAAACGGACAAAATGCTTTTTATGCCATGGCATATAAAGCCTAAAACACAAACGGCCCTTTTCAGGGCCACCTAACTTTTACGAAAAGAAACCTATGACTGATTAGAGCAGTAATAAAACATAGATCCTTTGTATACCCTTATTCTGTATCTCTTATTTTATCTGTGTATCTCTTCTACTCTAAGTGTTACACGATAACTCTTGATCTCCTTCTACTCATAGTTTTGTAGTTTTGTTTTTTACATTAGATCGCTCCTTTATGTCTACCTTGTAGATACTAGAGCAAAACTCTAAGTGTACACCTTATAAGGACTCTTAAGTGTACTCTAAACGTGTATACCTTATATTCAATAGGTTTAAACTCTAAGTGTACTCTAAACGTGTACACCTTTAAGTCATAAATACACAAACACCAGATCATTTTTAATAAGTTTAATGCCCCGCTAAAAACGTTTTAGATAGTCAACAGAGGATTAGGGCCGTCCCTTTGTGACTATGTACAATACATAAGCATGAACTATGAGAACATTAACTATCAGAACATTAATTATGAGAATACTGATTCACTTTCTGTGACTATGTACAATACATAAGCATGAACTATGAGAACATTAACTATCAGAACATTAACTTTGAGAACACTGATTCACTTTCTGTGACTATGTACAATACATAAGAATGAACTATGAGAACATTCACTTTGAAAACATTAACTTTGAGAACAATGATTTTATAAAACGTTCATCACAATGAACACGCCAACAAAACTTTGAGTCACTTTGTCTCACTACTACGGTTGATCTTGCCCATACAGCACGGAGCAAAAGAACGTCAGCTTTTGTCCTAGATCGGTCGGTTCGGATTCCTTGACGCTGTGACACTAAACGTATTTACATGATAAACAGTACTAAATGATAATCACTGCTGTTCGGTTTCCACTTTCCCTTTCTTGGTGGCTTTGCCTCCCTTCTTGAGCATCAAGTTGAGTTTACGTTTGACCCCTGTTGAAGTCTGTTCGGGACATTCATAAGCCCAATGACCTGACTGATGACATTTATAACACTGGTCCGATTGACGAGATCGATTGTCTACTTTGTTCTCAGGTTCTACTCTTACTGATGTTGTTGGTGTTGTTGCCGACTCGTTATTCTTAGGACATCTAGGAGACCAATGTCCAATTTCACCACAAATGAAACAAGGATGAGTCTGTGGCGTAGGCTTATATTCGTACCCAATATATGATGTTCTGACTCCTGGCTGTACGTTATCCTTCAATTCTTTCAGAGTAGTTGTAATAGTCGTGAGTTCTTCCCTCATTTTCTGTAATGTGGATAGCAAGGCATCACGTAACATTCCCTGGGTCGCATCATTTTCTTGTTTTTCTTGCAACTGGTCTAAAGTTTTGAGAACTTCATCAAACTCATCGGCCCCTTCTAGGTAAGGTGTAATATTAGGTGAATAATTTGGGTGCGTCTGTGACAAGCCTGGATAACTCATGTTGATGACTGATTCAAATGATGTTTGGTCACTGCACTTCACTTTACTTTATAGCCGTTCTTCTTCTTCTTATTCTATATTTAGACTCGTTCCCGTCAGCCACTTGGATGTTCCCAGAAGGGAGGCTCCACACAGGTTTTTTTTTTTTTTTTTTTTTTTTTTTTTTATGTTTATATCAGCAATTGACTGAAAGCACAATCTTTAGACCAACGTCGATGTTCTGTAAAAGCATTATCGCTCCATTCCCAATCTTTTAAACAGATGCCACAAGAAAAACACTGAACGTGGTCACTGTTCCCTAAATACACAAATCCTGCTCTGGCTAATTCTGTCTGTTGAGGTCCCGGTAGATATTTGGGCCAATGATCTTTAAAAGTCAGGTACCTGGATTCATACGTACAAAAATTAGGCAAGGCTAAAGGTATTCTTAATTCCTGATGAAACGATAACCCTCTGACAGTAGCAGGCCTTAGTTTAAAAGTGGTCACACCTTGTCTCCTTTCGGTAGGTGGAGTCCTTGTCACTTCTATCAGATTGACTCTCGGGACGCTATCCACTTCAACCCGATGAGCTCGTGGTACACTATCTACTTCTACTCGATGAACTCGTGGTACACTATCCATCATGTCTCGGTTCATAGGAGCACTATCCGTGACGGTCTGACTAGCATCCATCGTCGATGAAAATAAAGTTTCCATACTTGATGTTCTTTCCATCGTGTCTGAGAGTGAATGGTCCCTGATGTGCATTCTCACTCCCTTTTTATAAGGTCCATAAAATCTATTTTTAGATCAGAACTAAAAAATCATATTTTTCTACGTTTTTTGTCCTGAAACACAAATTGTATCATCGGTACGTCTACATGATGACCAAAAAGGATCCCATGCTACTGGTCGTTGTTCTTTATGCACATGATACATCATACCTGCTCGATTGCCATTATTATCATTTAATTGTAAATGAAAAGTGTCACCGTACATGGGAGACTGACGACAATCGCTTAACCATTGTCGTAGAAACATTAAAATATCATGAGGTATTTCTTCCTGTTCTACTTTTCGTGGTCGTCCCCTTTTCACTCCTTCCCTCTGTCCCTTTTCTTCTTCTTCTCTTTGTTCTTTTGTTCTCTCTACGGATACTTTGCGTGGACGTCCCCTCTTTCTTTTCATTCTCTGTTCTTTTCCTTCATCTCTCTGTCCTTCTGACTTTTTATCTCCTTCTATCTTTTCCTGTCCTTCCATCGTTTCCCCTATTCTTTCTCTCTGTTCTTCTTCTTCTTCTCTCTGTTTCCCTTCTTCTCTCTGTTTCTCTTCTTCTTCTCTCTGTTTCTCTTCTCTCTGTGTCTCCCCTTTCCACCCCTTTTGTCTTTTCATGTCTTCTTTTCTCGCGTCTTTAGTCATGTCATTTTCTCTTTTCGTTGGTTTCATATTGATAGATGTCAAATACAAGATGTGAACAGGATGACTCTCGGTCATCAACTGACCCAAGTCCTGTGTTGCACTTCATTTTAAATGACACGACGAAAACGAAGTTTGGCAATCACTTTTCCTCCTAGAAAATGAATTTTACGTCCCATGTCATCTCTCAATTGTATTTCAATGGTATCAAAATACTTTTTATTTAAACCCCACATAATTGTAATGAAAAGGTTCCCAATGTTGATGATTGAGCGATTGACCCGTTTGAAAAGGGACCACACGTAATAACGGTAACGATTGTGAACCTACAATTTGACTTTCGGCAATGTTACTGTAGACATAGATACCACTCATACCAATATTTAAATCGGGTGGATACCGTGGCATGTGTGTGACATCGATCCATTTCGTCATCTCCTCATTCATGTCAACGGCTTCAAAGCCTAGCTTATAACCCAGTAGACTTGGAAAACGTATTAAAAAGGGAACGGAATAGATGGATCGGCCTTTAAACTCAATGATGAATCGATCTAAAGCTTCGTCATATCTGAATTTAATAGTATTTTTTATGAGAGAGATCTTCTATCCCATCAATGACATATTGAAAGGCTCTAGAAAAACCAACTTTCATCTCTTCTATTAAAGCAGCAGGAGACGCATAAAGCCCCGAACGAAATTTAAGTCTCCAAATACTTCCTACAAAAGCGATCCCCGATTTCGTATCAGTTTTAGAGATGACATGATCAAATTGGGGATCATCTAACGAGACGTGTTTCTTTATCAATTCTACAGTAAAACGTTCATGTTGACGATATTTCATTTCCTTTTTTCTTGGGATACGTAGAGGGGTCCTGGGGATTTTTAGGTGTCACGACGGATTCCAAAGGAACGTGAAGGGGAACCAGGACATCTATGTAATTCTCATCGGATGTTATCGATTCTATTAAGTTGGGAAAGATCAATTCACTCAACGCTACTTCCCACTCACTATCCATCATACTTAAAGCTTGAGGTAAATGAGTTTTGAATTCTGTTAAGGTATTATCGGGAAAGACTTTTAAACTAGCATCGCTAGGTAAAGTCATGTAAAAACTACCATGATCTTTAGAATCGAGAGTCGCCATGATGCGTGTACTTGAGATCACACTGTATCAATGATCCCCTACCCTTCACTGTCTTCTGTTTTATATCAACAACACTAACACCAAAGTCAAACTCATAAATTTTATTACTCAAAAAACTTTATTCAATGACCATAAGGTAAAGTACAAAAGTTTTCAATGCGATGTCTCTTATCATACACGACACGCACTTCTTTAGTCATCGCCTGTGTTTTGACTTTATGTTGTTTCGTTCGCATGACCTTATGAGGGTACGATACTATCACTTTCTTTTGTTGACCACGTAACAACTGTTTCAATGTATCTACGTTGACTGTAGAAGTGGTACGACTATCAAAAGTGATTCCTTTGACTTTACACACCGTTTTGTCCTGACGAGTCTTGTACGCATAATTTTTTAGGACCTCCCGAGACAAAGGATAAGATAGAATCGCCATCTAATTCGTCTGTCCATCCTCCTAAACTGTTCATGATGGTAGGATTCCACTGCTGTGGATCGTGTTGATAAATGATACTGTCTGTATCAAAATATAATACACGTTCTCCCAAACGTTCTAGGGTGGCATAGAGATGTAACCGTGCTAAAGACGTCGTAAAGGCAGCTAGCACTACATTGCTAAAACCATTGGGTTCATCAAAGTCATCCTTCTGTTTTGAATTCACCAGCATCATGTCAAGCTCATCATGGCCTTCGTCATTTGGAATCAGTTCTAAATGTAATATATCACGAGTGTCATCTTGAAGTAACTGTTGTAATGCTTCGTAACTCTCCACATACTGTGTCTGAGGTAAATTAGTTCGTTGAGCAAATTTACCCCACAAACAGTTCAGAAACAGTTTTAGCAATGGTCCGTAAGATAGGATTCTTCTCTACATCTTCTTCTCGTATGATCAGTTGTTCTCTCGTTTCAATCTCTTTGAGGTACTGACGACGATCTTCTACTGTTTGACAGGAAGCAGGAAAACCACTAGCTTGTTGCTTAATCTGGAGAAACTGATCAATATAGCTACGAAATAAAGTATTGGACTGATCAGGGAAATGCCATACTTCAAAGATACGATCGATCACATAACCTTTTTCTATAGCTTTATTCAATTCACACGTCGTCCATGTACCTAACAAACGTCGTTCTTGATTCGTATGAGAGCATCGATAACTCATACCCAACTCCTGTTCGATTCCTTGTTGAGCACAAGTACGGCATAAAGGAAAAAGTAGCTTTCCTCCTGCAAACCGATAAGGTAACACGGGGTGAAACAGATGACGAGGAGGAATGACTCGACATTGTACCAGTCCAAAATATTGATCTAGACTTTTGAAATCATGAGTAATCACGTCTGGGTGTCCAATGGGAAAAGTCCCATGTTTCAAGACAAACGGGTACAAAGAACATACATCCACGTAACGAATGTCTCCTTCTTCACATAGCAAACGAGTAGCATTCGTTCGACCTCCAAATAAAGCATCTTTAGGAACTAACGGGTCGGGAAACTCCTCATACGTTTTATCAATGAAATGTTGAAACTCTGGATCCGTCTTGTACCTTTGACGATAGTCATGTTCCCACAGCGTTTCTACTTGATAGTGTTGACGCAAATACTGATCTCTCTCTAAGGTCTTTTGATACACTTCTTCATATGTCAAAGAAGGATGAAACGGGTGTTGCTCTTGCTTTAAGTTAGGAAAACAAAAGGGCCATCCGTGCCAAAAACAGCCATGAAACTCGTAAATGGTGCGAGAGTCTTCATGATAACCATCCACACGATAAGATCCTACTTGGACTTCCCCTCCCTGACGAGCATGTCTAATCGTTTGACCAGTTTCATGTTCTTTCCAACTCAACCAGCGTAATGCTAGGATGGAATACTGTCGTGGTGAAGGATATCCCCGCGGAGGTATGATACCAATCGTATCTTTTTGCATATGATTGCGACGATAGGCTATATTTCCCGTACTGGCAAACGTAATCGATTCAGCAAAGAGGTCCACATCGGTTAGTTTCAAACACATGCTTTGAAAATGCATACAAGCTTGTCGCAAAATAGTCACGTCCGATTCACAGTATTTTTCTAATTCGCATTGCAAATGAAAAATCTCACCCTTTTGAATTTGGTCTTGATACCACGCTTCAAATTCACGACGGACATCAGGTTTCATACCTTCTGGGTTGCAATACATAGCTGGGGGATATACCCCTATGTAATCAGCATTAGCTTCTGTATTGAACAAATGCGGAAAGTAGCCTTTCTTCAGTTCAGTCAATCCAAAAGCTTTAGGTAACGAAGCTAAAGGAAATGACAAGAAATTACAAGAGTCTTTAAACCTGATGTTTCCAGCCGTCATAGACATAATCTTAGAACCGTTCATGATCACATCAGGTTTTTCACAGGCATGATGTACCAGATGATGTAAAATAAACTGTCCATCGTACCCTTTAAAGTTATGAGCAATAGCTATAGCTCCATCATGTAAAAGTTTCTCCCTTTGATGTATGTCATCATACACGGTCGTTTGAAATAACCAAGTCAAAAAATCAGTGAGTGTCGTGGGACCTCGGAATGTAATACGATGATCCTCCATGGTTTTACATTGCTCACACCAATCATCGGATGTACACTGGGGACATACTCGATGAGCAATACATAGATTAGGTTTGTGTTCTCCGGTATCCTGGGTACACTCAAAATCATAGAAAATGTAATAAGGGGGTGAAGATGATTCATCCTGAGAAGGGATCCGTTGTATAAAACAGCGATGGTCTAGATCCACGATCTGTTTACAATGGCGACATTTTTTCTTCTTTTTCTTGACAGCAGTGTTGTGTGAATTGTTTCTTACTCATCCATAATTGACAAGTGGGACATCGAGTCATTAGCTGACATGGAGTCTTGGCCGTATTACTACTATAAGGTTTCAAATGATTCTCGTAACACTGAGTCGATATGAATGTCCCCTGACAATGTGTACATTCTATAGGTTTTATCGTGTTGTCGGGAACACAGGGCCACGGTGCAAAACAACGAAAGCAGCATTGAGGGCATCGGTGATCTTCTACATGATCATAACCCACATCACAACGGTCACAATAGTAATTACATTCCAAGAGTCCAGGCATAGATACGATACAATCGTAATGGTGATCATCGTATAAGACGTGAATGGGGGCCCCAGATCCCACACCACTATATACAGTACATTTAATGTCAATCGTTTTGTGTTGGTGTTCAGCTCGTATATTTTCAAACGGTAGTGGGGTAACAACACAGTCTGAAATCGTTGCCATTCTTCAGGGCCACTCTCTTGCTGGGGATCACATCCAGCTTGTTGTATTAAGGCATGAGCTTCTCGTCGTTGAAGAGTATATCTATTTGCATCACCATAAATCAAAGTTTTCCAATAGCGTTGCCAATTTTTGTACTTGTCTCCATCTCCAAGTCCAGGTTTCTGACAATGAAAACGACCAACTACAATAGAACGAGCTAAACAGGTCTTGTCTTTATTCTTGATCTGAATCAAACTTTGTTTCTTGTTCACAAACACTTTTTTATCAACACTGAGATGATATTTTCGTTTTCCACCCCCGCTACCTACAGGTTGTATAACATGGATTACTGACAGAGTGGTAGACCCATCTTCGATTCTAAAATTTTCATTACTCTGTTGCACTTTCTCAATTTTCTCCATGAGTAGATCAGCATTCAGGTCTTTAGCATCCGTAAATTCTACCCACACTTCACTTTTTAAAGATGGATGATGTATATGGACTCTCATCTTATCCCGATCTTCACACTGTAGTTTGTTCTTAATAGAAGTCAACATATGATCTATTACCTCTGATACCAAGTGTATGGCATCTTTAGAAAAATGTTTAAATTTGACTTGGTACACATTCGAAGCCGTTTTAAACTTACGTGATTTACGCTCACTCAGGGTGTCTACTTCATAGTAATCACTATAATCGGTGAGTTGTCTGTTTGCATTAAATCCATCACCCCGTTGATCTCTCTGGTGAGCCTGCCTTTGACTTCTCGCCTGTTCTTGTCTTTCATTTAACAATAAATCAAAGTTCGGTAAATGAGCCATTCCGTGTGTATGCTTCCGTTGTCAAATCTAAAATGAAGTACGGTAAATGTAGACATGTATTTATAATAAAAAAGAAAAGAACTGTATAGATACTCAAACGAAGTATCATCACATTTATATAGTCTTTTATATTCTAGTCTATTATGTTTTATAGGTCCATAAAACTAGAATGTATTGTATTTCGTTTTATTTTCATATAGAATTAGAAATATTAAAAACTAGTGACAGTATCTGTCTTAAAAAAAACAGGTGGCCAAATGTCTAGACGTAGATGTCTAGACGTAGATGTCTAGACAGACTACAACAACAGGTGGGGCCCGATGGCAAGTGTCAAAAACAGGTGGCCAGATGCCAAGTGTCAAAAATGTCAAAAACAGGTATTCAGATGCCAAGTGTCAAAAACGTCAAAAACAGGTGGCCAGATGTCTAGACGCAGATGTTCAGACGGGAGAAAAAATCAATACGTGACGTCATTCACTCTATATAAGCTAATACTGCCTGAGTCTCGGTATTAGTTCATCATCATGGATAACTCATCCGACATGGAAATGCAACCTGAAGAGAGAAACATACGAATCATTCTGACACAGAGGACACGTATTGTAGTAAGGCCACGCAGACCAATCAATTCTGGTAGGACCCCTGTGACACCGACTACACAACACCAGGAACCACCTAGACCTGACCCTTCACTTCCAGTACCTGTACAATACGTACTAGCTCAGGAAGCATTAGCCAATCTTCGACAAAATAAGGCCGAGATAAATCGACTGATGATAGAAAAAGAAAGAGAAGTTCGTCGTTGGCGACGTCTACTCGACAGATATTAGACTGTCGCTCTTATTCAGCTTTTCGGAGCAATCAACGGCCCTTTTAAGGACCACTCAACTTATTCGGAAAGAAACCTTCACTAAAGGTATGCAGGGTTTGTGTTTGTGTTAATTTGTAGTGACTACACACTATTTAGTCGCGTATATTCAACATTAAATTTTATTTGTGTTTTTTTGTGTTTTTGTTGTAATGATGTATTCACTTTAGATAAAAGTCTAAATATAGTAAGTCATGTGACTTGAGAGAGGTTCAGTTCAGCCTGTGAAAACTCATTTGAGATCCGAAGCTCGGGGTGTTAACATCATAAGAAAAAACCACTACTTTTAGCATAGGGTGAGTGTTTCATTTTTTATTGGATAGGACAAGATTATTTTCCATGCACTAAAAATAGAATTATCTCAACAAAAAAAAAGTCACATGACTAGAGTATAGGTTCAGTTAGACCTCTGAGAGCTCATATGCGATTCGAAGCTCGAAGAGTCAACATCGTCAGAAAACCACTACCAGCATAGGGTGAGTGTTTGAATTTTTATTACCATAGGTTTAGTGTTTAGCGTATGAAACATGTACAAACAATATCTCAGAAAAAAAAATTAGGTAA
This sequence comes from Atrina japonica, assembly GCA_030159075.1. Lineage (NCBI taxonomy): Eukaryota > Metazoa > Mollusca > Bivalvia > Pterioida > Pinnidae > Atrina > Atrina japonica. The sequence goes on from BROG01000873.1 coordinate 118,451, forward strand.
CTTCATTACTTATCACTTAATTATGCTATCAGGGAAATACCCCATCATCTAATCAATGTTCATTCACGCTAGACCTCAAAGACCCATCACTATACATTTACTCTACAAGTCTTAGTACAAGCTTGAGTCGAGCTCGACCTACCGCTTCTCGCGCATGCGCTCTTGATGATACACAACTCTCAACGACGGTGGCGCCAGCAACTACTAGTTTCACCGACGGTGGCGCCACCAACTACGAGTTTCACAAACCTGGAAAAACCCAAAGTTTCGGTTCTAAAAATAGATTCACTCTCAGCTCAAAACTGGAAAAACCCAACTTCTCTCTCTTACCGTTGACTTCTCGGGAACTCACGTGACCCCAACCTCTTGTAACGAAGGCTCTCATTGGCTCCTTAGCCAAGATGGCCGCCCCCACAACCTTCCACTTCCGCTCATAGACACGCCTCCGAGCTCAACGATTGGCTCTTTCGCCTTATTGCCATGACAACATGACCTCACTTCCGGTATGACGCACTTCCGGTATGACCTCACTTCCGGTATGACGCACTTCCGCTTATGACGTCACAGGCGGCTCTCCGGCGTGCCATTTGAATTGACCAATCAGAAGCCAGCATTCTGATGACGTCATCAACAGCGCCACTGGTGGCGCCCCCTAGCGGCAAAATTCAAATGGCACGCCGGAGAGCTGCCTATAACTACTTAAGCCTTAGAGATGGCATGTTTGTCCAGGCTTGTGTTAATTAGCTTGAACATTTCGCTTTCATTTTAATCCGCCCTCTCATTTTAGGGCGAAAATTATACGAGATATTTTCTAGGTACATGTATAGAGTATACTTAACCCATACAGAAAAAGGACAAAGGACTATAACGGCCCCCAAATGGTCGATGGTCATATTTTCATAACAGGTTCTACATATCGTCTAAAGTTGAGATCTAAGTAGTTTGACTTGCTCTCTTGACCCCAAAGGTCATTTCAAGGTCATGTTAAGTCAATGGAACTCCAGTGACTTAATGAACTTTTGTATTAAGTCTGGTGAAAAATTATTTCGAGAAAATTAAGTTTATTTCACAGATTAATTTTATCTGGTGAAAAATATATGTAGATATAAAATGAGTTCCTTTTAAAAAATACAGTAAAAATACTGATCCAAGGGTCTACGGTAGTATACGGGTTACCAGTTGGCTATGTGTAACCCCCAACAAGTTAGGCCTATTCGATCTCTCAAGGAAGCAAGTTTGCCGTAGATTCTACCTATCTTTAGTGAAAAGTTGTCTAGCAGATCTATCGACAGAGAATTCCAAGAATAAAAGAAAAACAAAGCATTGTAGCCCAGCGCTTTGCTTACAGTACTCAGGATTTTCCAGTTTGTATTAAGAATATGATTGCAGCAGTAATTTGAAACCAGCGATAAAAAGAGAAGAAACTACCCACTTTAGCTATTTATAGCCTATGCAACAGCAGTGGGGTTTCCTGGTTTGTCAAGTATACTTTGTTTCTATTTTGTATGGCCCTCGATGAAAATAAATGAACGCCGTATGTAGACCGTCAAAACAACCGGAAGTAGAATCTCCTTAGCACGATGTAACACATGGACGTGTTGTTCATATGAAAAGTTGTTTGTTTATATTGAACGCAGCTTTGGACACAATTTTCCTTTGTACACAAAATAGTTAATGAAGATATACAACAGAGTGTGGAATATCTTTCTTGTCTAAGGCTGTGCGCAAACTTCATTTTACTCCCAAAGGCTCAAAAATAGAATGAAATAGATAAAATATTGAAAATATACATATTTTAATGTCAATTTTAAGACACTTTCCTGACAAGGAAACTTTTGTTTTCAGTGTGTATGTAAAGTGCTAATCTTAAACTTCATGTGTACAACCATTTACTTTACAAGAAATACTTAATTTTCATTTCATTGGTGGGTATATAGGCATCTCTATCATATATAGTCCTTTGATGCATTTTAGTTTTTAATCGAGTGATTAACAGAAATATGCATTTACACGAAGATTGAATGCTATGCTACGATAGTTTGTAATAATAATGTGAGGTAACGAACAAAGGATAAACCCGGACAAAAACGATGTCTTTTTTCCATATGAATAAATGTGAAGAGGTACAAACTTTATGCTACATAACTCCATATACATTTTTTTTTTTTTTTGCTATATAGCCTTCAAATAAATCAACATTTCTTTGGTCATGTGTCATCTATCACATTCGACATTTTAGTTGTATGAAATCCATTTTATTCCGAACATATCAGGTTGGGTTAAGGTATGCTTATTTACCAATGAAATGGCAAACAATGATGATGAAGTATAATATATAAGAATGTCGCGGGCCTTTACCATCTCATTTAACACGAAGCCATTTGTCAAAATACAAACAAATCATCAAGCAAAATGATTCATCAAGTGAAGTTTTGATTTATATAAATGAACCACGACATTTATTCTGACATTCTCGTACTAAACAGCATTATCAATAAATGTATCTAAATTATGAATTGTTACTAAAGATAATACTACTCTACAAAACGACAATTCTTCTACATTTAAGTCCCTCTGTCTTAGCACATACTGCATTTGTTCGTGTTCCTAAACCCAGGAAAACAAATCGGCGACAGTTTAATGTTGTAATTGTATCTAGGCAATGTACGGACACATATTAATATTATTATGATTATTACTATTGCAACTTCCTATAACCGGCCCGTCTTAAAACCGATCACTTCCCTTGACCGATCATGTTGACCAAGTCCAATGTTTTTTGTTTTATTTTCAAATACAAAATAACTTCTGAATTATGATCCTACAAATTTAAAAACACAGGACCAACTTTTATGACAAAAATCGGTAATTTTTCAAACTATAAAACTATAAGTATAATTACTTGTGTACGGTTACTACTAGGCATTTCCATTACTTTAAAAACATATATACACTTTAAACACAAATATTAAACGTTTTAACGAATTATTGGCATATGGTCAACTTCCCAGAATATATATATATATATATATCATTGTGATAATTAGAACGTAAAGAAAAAGTAAAACATTTTATTAATGTATTTAAACCCCAGCTAAATGCAGTCATATAAGATTTCCCCTCCCTTTATCACAATGACGTCACAATATCTATGACGTCATGAAATATTTAATGTTCATATGTAGTTAAGCATCAAACATGAAGAATAAACATGAAAGCACTAATGCTTAAGTAGAGCTAAAGTGTTTATGTTAATTTTTTATATATATATTACCGGATATTGAGCAGAGAACATTTTCAATATATATGTATGCGTATATATATATATATCACCGTCTAAATTTAAATGATGCAAGAATTATTTCATAGACTACGAATTAATGACTAAACAGAAAGGTGAAATGATGGCCTTGATCATTCTGGTTTTCAGTTCTTATCTTGAATCAATCCTTTCGTCTAATGGTCAGAATAATAATGATAACTATTAACAATTTACTCTAAGGTATACTAATGGTTTATTTCCTTGATAATCTGCTGGACCATTTATTCAGAATGATTTTGTATACTTGCCCTCAAATCAGCACACATAAATCATGATACAAGGTTACAGTGGTCAGATTTTCCTATAAATAACTCTGTATGTAGTTCCCATTGGGTGTACTTGAAACTGTCTGTTATAGATGGGTAATTTCATGGAAAACAATATATAAAACGGGAATGAAATTAAAACAAACTAAACTGAAGGTTTATAATGTTTACTGAGATATCAGACACATACAATACAAAATGATAGTTCTGATTCACTCAATCTTCATTCGTCCCATAGTTCAAACTTGTTAATGACAAAATTCATAATCAACTTTCACAACATGCTTCCATGGAAATATCAGTGTGTTTCTTCTGTTCTTTATCCCCAAAGCAGACTACAAATATAAAAAAATACATAATGAAATTTACTGATAATCAAATGGAATATACATGTCATTGTGTTAAGAATGCTCTTGACATATTACATGAAAAAAACAATGCATCTGAAATTTGAGTTGTCAGAAGACAACAAGATTGCTGGAAATGGGTGTAAATTTTCAAAGTAGGTATTTGATCCACAGCTGTATGATATATATTTTGATTCCTTCAGCTCAGGTTAAAATTCTTTAACAGTTGGTCAAAGTCCAAGGTTACTAGGTCAAATGTCAAGGTATCAAATGAAGGCCAAGGTTATAAGAAATTCATATGTAAACTTAAAAAGCCTATCCTTCATGGTTCAAAAGATATAGCCAAGATTAAAGTTTTTGAAAAGTAGGTCAATGTCCAAGGTCAAGGTCAAAAACCAAAGTACCAAATGAATGATCTGGCAATAAGGAATCTACATACAAATACCACAGCCCTGTACCTTGCAAATGAAAATATATAAGCGCTCAGATGCAACAAAAAAATTGGGAAAAGGGTGTGTGTTTATTGGAACCAATTAATTGTCAAATTGATGTAAAACAGTGAATTTTTATAAGGTACCGGGTAAAATCAATAGTTAGTTAGTACCGAGGATACATATATACATTCTTGTGTTGCTGTGGACTTCATATAAACTGTTATTGACATATTTTCTGATCCACATCTCATTGTCAGCCTGCTAGAAATGATACATGTACACGATTGTGTGTGAAAAAGGGGAGGGGCGCTTAGAGATACATGGGCGTTTATTAGGTCGAACACAGTAGGCCAGGTTAATTAGCTTTATAGACTTTAAAAATGTTTCAAAAAGATCATCTAAAGAAATGGCCATCTTTGTGAATATTGGTTTCAACAAAGGTAAACAAAAGACATTCAAACAGAATATATTAATTGACATTAATAATCACATAATAATCACTCATTTAATTGTGATGTCATAATGAAAAATTTCTGCCAAAATGCAATTTAGAAAGAACACATTTGTTAGAGCCTACGCTATATCTTCATATCATGCCAGTTTGTTTGCTGAAAGTTGGTTGTCCCTCGGGTTTCTTGCAACTGAGTTTTTTCTTCTATATCACTAAATATTATCTGTCGCGTTATATGACAAAATATGTTAAATGTGGCGTAAATCACAGATAGAACACACAAACTAGGAGAATAAGAAAGTTACACGAGAGATTACTTATGTCATTTCTCCACTTCATATTTAACATCGATTTCAAAAGAATACGTTTTAATAACCAAATATCAGTCAACAGCAACTCATCACAAAGACAAAAGAAGCGACACAAGATTCCATTAAAGTTGCATATTACATGTATCTTTTGACTTAAAAAAAAAAGAAACTTCTCAATTTCGTTCGACAGAAATCATTAAGAAATAAAATAGAAACATTGAATGTTTCAAGCACGGAAGATTTAGATGGAGATAATTTATAATGTCATAATACTGTCTGCACATTCTGTATAATATTAATCTCTTAACTTTACAACATAAAACTAAAAGCCAGAATTACACAGAATTATACATCTGCCCATTTCTGCATTGATATCAAATGTATACTCCCTACATATGATACATAAACAATCAAATTCTGTTTCTACATAACCGGATCTTATGTATCTTCTTTTTATGATATAGACCCTTTCATTATAACTGCAGACCTGAGTGGCAAAAACAAAATAATATTTTATAAAAAAAAATTTCATCAAAACAAAATGATATTTGTAGCACCAAATGATTATTTTACCTTTGTATTGATAAATCTGGCATTCCTTCATCTGCACCTTTTTTAAAACCTACAAATACAGAAAAGAAAATAAATGAAACAAAGCGAAATTTCATTTTTTTTCAGTGGCACCATATTATGAATTTAATGATCTGATTCCAATATTCTGCATTTGAATTGTGAAGTATTTTGATTGTATATTTACAAGATCACAGTTCTTCATCTGTTATCTGTATCAATTAAGTTATGGCCTAACCAAGAATCGTTGTTTTAGTATTTGTTTGCAAAACAATAACTTTAGAGTTAGTTAGGAATTTTAAGGTCAATTTGGGAAAAATGAAAATGATTATTTTACTCATAACAAGAAAGACGCAAAATTTTATTCCGTGAATTTCAACTTCTTTTATTTAACTGACAACATGGTTTTAATTTGAAGACATGGGAGTTTTAGTGAGTGTTGCTTAAAATTGTGAGATTCCTCTTGTGGGTGTACCTATTGTGAGCTGTGCAGTAAATATTATTGAAACTTTTGCTAAAATGTGGGAGAAATGGTAAGTTTTGTATTCGGAAATGGGGTTTTAATTCAGAATACATCAAAGTTTATTATTCGGCCTTCAGTTGTATGGTACCATTTTATTAAAGAATAGTGAAACTTGTATATAACAACCTCCTTGTGGAAGGTGGCCTTTATATAGAGGTTGATTTGTACACAAATGCTAACACTGAGTACAGCAAAAAAAAAGGTCTTTGTGACCAGGTGACCTTTATACACAGGTGATCGCTAAAGCAGGTTTTACTGTATAATAAATTTGAGCTCAACTGATTAAGTCTTATACACAAAATGACCATTCTTAAGCATTTGTTTGACAATTTTGTTTTCAATACTACATGTATAACATTGGTATTATGTTTATAATATCTATAGGAGCAAAATAGTTTAATTCATACAACACCATATATCATAAGTACTGGTCTAAAATAATAGAAAAAAAAAGATATCATTATCATACTTGGAGATAAAAGGGATAACTGCTAGGGCAAGACCATGGAACAATGAGGTTTTGGTACAAAATTATAAGAAATTCCATTGCAATTTATTTATTATTTCAGGAGAAATGCATTATTCTTCTTGAGAGTAAAATTCTAACGAGATCATATAGATGTTTATTACGAAGATAATGAACGGATCTGTGATGTAGCTCACTTGAGAACCATCTACAAATGTGGAAAGAAGACCAAGAAGAATATGTACATGTAGGCTGATCTGGCCAAGAAACATAAATATTGCTGTTTTAAGAAATTCATCAAAAATTCTAGAAATTATATTTCGGCAAAATTCTTGCGAAAAAGCATTTCTTCAATCAACTATATGCAAGTAAAACACTCATCATTGTAAATGCAAAGGGAGAAAATTGAAGAAATCATGCAAAATCATGAAAATGAAGGAAAAAGTCTGAAAAGACCTCAAAAACGCATCAAAAATTGAAATTTTGATTTCTATAAAACATACAAACTTGAATCATACATCCATGTAGATCACTCAGAAACAATCCGTTTTTCAATTCATGTAGTAGTTCTGGAGAAGAAGATTTTTAAAGAGGGTACCTTTCGAGACTTATTATGCCCCTCCCTGGATCCATCCCTGGGCTAATCTGGCTGAAAACTACAAATTTATTTAAGGATCTTGTGCACTTGCTAGTTTCGTCAAAATCCCTTCAGTAGTTTTTAAACAAAAGCTGATATTGTGAAAAATGCACACAGGCCCCTTTTTTGCAGTCTTAAAAAATTCAAAACAAAAATCTATAAATTAAATTTCTGCCAAATTTTTGCACAAAAACATTTCTTCACCTAATTTCAAGTAAAACACATTAAGTGAATGCAGCAAAGTGAATGCAAGGGGAGATACATGTAACTGAAGAAATGCAAAAATGAATGAAAATGACAAAGGCTGAAAAGACCTCAAAAACTCGCAAAAATTAATATTCCAATTTTTATGAAAAATACAAAGTTGAATCATATATCCATGAGGATCGCTCAGAAACAATTTGTTTTTCAATTCATGCAGCAGTTCTTTAAAGAGGGGTACCTTTTAGGACCTATTCTGCCCGACCTGGATCCATGCCTGGGTCAATCTTAGTAAAGGACCTTAAGCAATTGCTTCCTGTCAAGTTTCGTCAAAATACCCTCAGTTGTTTCAGAGAAGAAGTCGATAATATGAAAAGTTTACGGGCGGACGCTAAACGGGGAGTTATCACAATAGCTCACTTGAGCCTTTGGCTTGAAAAATATCATCAAACATGAATGACATATAGAAAGTCTGCCTTGTATTTTTTCTTTTAAATGTTTTGATGGCTAGATTCATTTTGTTGCTTCTTTGTTGACAAACTAATTACTGGTTATGATTTTAAACCAATTACCAATCACCAGTTTCTGTCGTGAATAACATGACCTTCAAATTCAAGATGTCTACAGTGGGCCACATAGCTGAGGAAATGTCAATAAAATATGGATTTTCAGGTTTGGATATTATTAGATTTACTAAATAGGCCTATCCTTGAAAAATGCTGTACAAGATGTCTAAAATTGAAAGTGGTTGTCAGTGCTTTATACTCTAATGGCAATTTTTAACATCCTATAATTAAGTCCAACTGAACTAGCCTTTATATTTGAGTCCTGTACAATATGGCAGTTGTGACAAAAAATGACCTCTGTTGATACTTATCACTAACCAATACTGTTGTTAAGGGTTTAATTTAATTAGAGATTTGATAAAATATGTTTAAGAATTATTTACAGTTCACCCTGAATATAGCAAATATAAACACTGCAAAGTTATTTTTCCACCTGAACAGTAAACTTTAATGTTCACTTAAATATCCTTGTCCTTGAACATTTTAGGTGATGGACTTGTGTCAGATGAAACAGGAGTGAACTGCATCATGGGATAATATGCTTTATACAAGCACATTAATATATCTGTATGTTTTTTGTTTCTCACCCCAAAGTCAGCCAAGATTAAGTGAATGATACATGTAAACACATTTTCAAAATATCTTCGTGGCACGTCATATCAGAATGTTTCAAACCATTTTTTTCCATGTGTGAAAGCAGAAATGTGTTCAGAAACCAACTAGTCACACCACTTCTTTTAAATTGGACCCTAAGGACTCATTGCTTACAGATTAAATCTGACTATTTGTGAAAGTGTCAACCTTTTGAGAATGCTGATATCAGAGATTTTCAAAGTATTCATCAGTTTGATTATTCATAATTCCTAAATTAATCCGCAGGGAAATTTAAAACTCATTTTTCAATATAATGTTGACTTTCATAGCTTAACAATAAAGGAATAGAAATTTCATTCTTTTAACTGAAGAGGACATTTATGCAATAATATTCAAATAAAAAATCGTGGAATGATAAATAATGAAGTTCAAAAACAAAATTAATTTTAGATTATTGCTAAGCATGCAAAAAACTCATAAGCTATTATTTTATATGATAAAAATTTCAATACAGGTAGAGTGGAATCTGCCTTGATAGATTTTGACCACCCTTTCTGCCACTAAAATGTGATCTCATACAATTTGTAAGACAAAGAGGTTTTATTTACAGAGATATTTAACTGAATGGTTTTCAAATGTGGTCTCAACAGACAGGTGGTCTTCAAGACATGTTCTGCTGTATATACATGTATCCAAACTGTTGACTATCTGTGCAATGAAGAGCTGTTGTCTTGCAACCTGAGAAGTCACCAAATTTACTCAAGGTCAACCAACTTTTTTAATGATTGAAAGATGAGACACAGAAAGCAACTGGACATTTTTTTTTATATTTATGGCATACAGTTGTAAATAATGATTGAAAACACTGCTTGCTTAAATAAAACTTAAAGACTAAAAATCAAATGTATCCTATTCAGTCACAGATTTACAATCAACAGTGTGGTTAAATATTTTCAACAATACCAAAGTTATATCATTTTACAAAAGAGGTCTAACAAAATTTGTTAAAGAGGATTGTTTCTGTCAATAAGGCTTTATCAGTTGAGCTGATTTTACATGTAATATAAAGGTAAATATGGTATCATACAGGGTGGTCTGCTACATCTGTCCTTGGGTACCACTGTAAAAATGAATACAGTAGCTTTTGAGAAGTTTGGAATTTAAATGGTGCTATTTGAGTGAAATATTACTTTAGTATAAGATATTTGGATGGTACTGAAATAATAACCTACAATAAAAGCTAAGGTTGAGTATATATCTATTTCAAAGGTTCCATACATCTATGGCGGATGGAATGGTGTCGCCAGATTCCACGGGATCATTTGATCAGAGGGCCGATAATAGTGACTAAGTGATTACACCTATGTGTACATTAATTAGCTGACTTGTTTACATGTACCGTTAACATTGATGTTGATGTAGTTTTTCTCTTTTTAATCATTTTATGATACATACAAAAAATTTCAAAGTAAATTTCAAAACAGTTTTATTTGAGTTGATATTTCATATTTCAATATCCAGTACACAAATAACCTTTCATGATTCGTGTTTTGTTTGTACAGCATCACTGTCATTTAAATGTTTCTGATGCATATTCACGGAGTAACCCTATCATTGTTTTTAAAGCATGATATTGATTCACTATGGTTTTATGAATTCCAAAAAAGTGACATGCTAATTTGTAATAAAACAAAACAACTTCACACAAGGAAAAGGAACCAAAAACCACCTAATAATGGATGTATAAGTACTTCCATTGATTACATGTTGAGCAAATCTTTCCCTTGTTGAAATCTTTATCACTAGCTTGAAACAAAGGTCAATAATGAAATAAATAAGTCTGACAAGCACCGGATGACCCATCAAAATAATGGTAGCTCCAACCCAAGTTTTTTACATGTGTAATTTTCATTCTTTGTTTTCATTGTTTGTTTTTTGTTGTTTTAAATTGAGTAACTAATTCACTAATTTGTCAGATTTGTACTCTAAAATTCACAGGAAACAAGTAAACCAATTACTTTTGCTACATTTCTATTTTTTTCCTTTTCTTTATTACCATATTATATAATTTTTTAGCATTCTTCTGCAAAATGATGAGCTTTTATCATCTGGTAAAGTAAAAAAAAAATTCTGAATTAATAATGTTTCCTAAAAATTTGATGTTCTTTGTGGAGACCAAGTGAGAGTTTTCATCATGAATCATAATACCCAATTCAGACATCAATGAAACTGTACACAGCTTGTACAATTATTTTCACATTCAAATGTACATCCACAAAGCAAAATGTCATCTACATGTATGTATCTAACATCAGCATACATGTAAATTTGTATCCCAAATTTTGTAATGTACAATAAACTTAACTTGATCAAGCTATTTCCTATATAACCCTTTACATAAATCCTGTGGATAAATACAGAATGCTAATAAAAGTTTGACAGAACCACAATATCTCCAACAAAAATTATCCAATATCACTGGTCAAAGTATTGGCAATATGCACCTTCCATATCAATTTAGCTTAAATACATGTACCAGTAGGTTAAGAAATTAAAATAGGTAGAAATAAAAATGCTAAAAATAAGTTGATAAGAAAAAACTTAGTAAATGGGGTGAGCACAATTCCAAATTTGTAAGCCCTTAGTCAGTGTCACTGGCCTTCGGCCAGTGCCAATAGCCCCGAGTCAGTATCACTAGCCCTGTGTCAATGTCACAAGTCCTGGGTCAGTATCATTAGCCCTGTGTCAATGACACAAGCCCTGTGTCAATGCCACAAGCTCTGTGCCAATGTCGCAAGCCCTGTGTCAGTGTCACTAGTCATGAGTCAATATCACTAGCCCTGTGTCAATGTCACAGGCCCT